>PIJE02000234.1:359967-509856 GCA_002895965.2 Coryphaenoides rupestris | reverse complement strand
AAAAAGGAGATCTTTACACGGTATAAAGAGAAGTCAGTCTGGGTCGGGTGAGCTTCAAAGTGTGGTTGCGGTAGCTGGAGAATTGTGCGATGAGTGCGGGAGCTGGATGTGAGAATACGAGTATGAGTGATGGGATGGGGGGATGTGAGGCAGGGGAAGAAGAGAGGAGTGGATTGTGGAGGATATGCAGGTTGGTTGTGGTGGGGGATGAGGCAGTGATGTATTGGTGGAGAGAGTATGAAATAATCTAGGAAAGGTAAAGTGGAGATGGTTGCCAGATAAATAAGGGCGTTTTTTGAGATGTGTGTGAATGCGAGATGGGTTTTTGAAGGGGAGAGGTGGAAGACCGCACACAAGTATGGGTTATGTCAATGACGGTGCGGCGATGGTACGGCAAGAAAAGCTCCAGTGGAGTTGCTTACACGAAGGTGCGGTTAGAACGTGATCTACAGAGCCGAGAGTCGTTAGAGACCTAATGAGGGTACTAGGAGGCAAGGGTGCAGGGTCTGGACAGGGAGCCATTCCATGTGACCTGATAAGTGCGATCTGTCAGTAGTGAAGTGAACCAGGATAACGCAGTTCCAGAGATGCAAGCTCTGCCAGGGTGGAGGGGAGAATCTGGTGGTTCACTGTGTCGGAAAGCGGCGGACAGGTCAAGGAGGATGAGCACGGATGAGAGGGAAAGAGCTTCTGGCGTCGGCGAAGAGACTCTGATACTGCGAGCAGGACCGTCTCCATGGAGTGCGCCGCTTTGAAGCCTGACTGATGAGGGTCGGGGTTGTTCTCAGAGAGATAGGATGATAGTTGGTGGAGAACAGCACGTTCTATGGTTTTGGAGAGGAATGATAGGAGAGACACAGATCTGTAGTTGTCGGACGTCGGTGTGTCCAGGGTGGGTTTCTTAAGGAGTGGCTTGATTCTGGCGGTCTTGAAGGCCGTCGGAAACAGGCCTGAAGTGAGGGAGGTGTTAGTTAGGGTGGTGAGGAAGGAAGGATGTCGCCCGAGATGTCTTGGAGAACAGAGATGGGATTGGGTCAAGGGGGCAGTGGTGGCTATGGTTGGATGTCACAAGCCTGTTGACTTCTTCAGAGGAGAGGGGGTTAAACCAGCGTAAGGCTGGTAGGGGTGGGTGAAGGGGAGGGAGGGAAGAAGCAGGGGTGAAAGAGGACGGTAATGTCCTTTACCTTCTTTGTAAAGTAGGTGGCAAAGTCATCAGCCGAGAGGGAGGAGGAGGAGGAGGGGAGGGAGGGTTGAGGAGGGAGGAGAACATGGAAAAAAGTTTCCTGGGGTTGGAGGCGGAAGAGTTGATTTTAGAAGGCAGATTTGGCTGCTGACACAGTAGAGGTGAAACATGAGAGGAGGTGGAGGTAATGAGAGAGATCACCATTTTCTCTCAGCTGCCCGCAACTCTGTTCTATGAGCCCGCAGATTTTCGGACAACCAGGGAGGTGGAGGAGAGGCTTGTGCTGGTCTGGAGGTAAGTGGACAGAGAGTCGAAGGAGGAGGAGAGAGAGGAAGTCAGAGTGGAGGACGCTTCCTCTACTGACAAGAGGGAGAATTGTTGGGGGGGCTGGTAGTGAGGAGAGGACAGTTGCAGAGAGAGTAGAGGGAGAGAGAGTTTTCAGGTTGCTACGGGAGGTGACGATGTGAGGCGTAGTAGGTAGGGAGGTGGGAGATTTTAGGGGGAGGGAGAAAGCAACAAAATGGTGATCAGACACAGGGAGGGGGGTAACAGAGAGTGCCGAAGTGGCGCAGGACCTTGTGAAGACAAGGTCAAGTTGGTTCCCGGCTCTGTGGGTGGAAGGAGAAGGAGTGAGCGCCAAAACGAATGTGTCCAAGAAGTTGATGAATTCAGGTGATTGTAACTTCTCTGGCTGGATGTTGAAGTGGGGTGCCATCTTCGGGAAAACAGCTGAGGAGGGCATCCATCTCGTCGAAGAAGTTGCCAAGAGGACCCGGTGGTCGGTAAATCACGGCAATGTTGAGCTTGATCAGCAGGGTAACAGACACAGCATGGAGTTCAAGTGCAGATCTGGTCAGGTGTTCCAGGGGAAGGGCCTGGTATGACCACCAAACGGCAGGACTCTGAACACGCAGTTGGAGCTTTTGTCTGCTGCCGTTTCCCACTGTAATATATCCTCTTCGGTGTGTTCTGGCTCAAATAAATAGCATTACTTCCTTGGCTGTTAGTTAGTTGGAGTCCTCATTTGATTGGTGTTCATTGTTAGCAGCAGAATCCCCTCTAGCTCTTCAGGCCAACAATGACAAGGCAACTGAATGTCAGGAAGCCCAGCTCCAACCTGATTGGCAGGGGGGTTTTTGCCAAGAGGGAGGCAGGGCCACTGAGAAAACGCTTGTAGTTTTTTGAAAACCTGGAAGTCCAGGGGAAACCCAATACTTTGATCAACAGAACGCAGGACAGTAAGCAGTTATTTTTTTTTCTCTTTTGTTTGCCAACTTGGGAGAAATATGGAAGTCGGTGAAATCTGTAGAAGGTCCCTTTAAGCCTCATGCATTTCAGGCTGCAGTAGTCTTTGTTGGATTGAAGAAAATGTATAAATGTTGTGTGTTGAGTATATGGCTGAACACACACACACACACACACACACACACCTGAATATTGGATATTCCTCTCCGGCTGTGTCCTCATACATATCAGTGCTCTGGTGGCTGGGATTTTCTCCTGTTATCTGTTGTCTGCTTTCGGTTTTGTTTTTCCTTGCTCTGCATTTTTTCCCCCCGACTGTGCTCAGGGGAAAACACTCACCAGTGATTTTCAATTTGCCTTTAACACACTGCATGATTATGCCCCAGCTCAACTGTGTGTATGTGTGTGTGTGTGTGTGTGTGTGTGTGTGTGTGTGTGTGTGTGTGTGTGTGTGTGTGTGTGTGTGTGTGTGTGTGTGTGTGTGTGTGTGTGTGTGTGTGTGTGTGTGTGTGTGTGTGTGTGTGTGTGTGCACCCGAGTATGCGGGCAAGTGTATCTGAACACACAAGACAACAGCTCAAGACAAAACAAAGCGTTTTCATGCGGGTGTCTAATCCATAAAGACAAACACTTTCACTCTCCCTGTCCTCCTCCTCCGTCTCTGCCGCACACACACTCCCTCCCCTCTGCCATATCTCTTTCCCTCTTTTTATCTGTCCTCTGGTGTACATACTGCAACGCACACACACACACACACACACACACACACACACACACACACACACACACACACACACACACACACACACACACACACAGCAACACGTCCACCCTTTGCTAATCCCACTCTGTTTGCTGGTTCTCCCGCACGGTGCTGGGAAGCCTTTGTGGAGTCTATCCCGGTATTGTGCGTGCCGCTGAAGGACCGGCTCCTTAAAGTCACGGCTCTCGCCCCCCCCCCCCCCCCCCCCCCGCGCGCGTAATCTGGCACGTTTACGGTCGGCTAATACGCTTAATCCCGGTATCAAGCGGCCGAGTGTGTTTGTGGGTGTGAGACATTGTCTCTCCGGCTGCCGCTCTTCACATACATATCACTTTTTTTGTGCATTTTTATTTTTTAAGGAGAGAAGAGGCTTTATACACCGACACCCGGAATAAAGAACAAAAACACTGTATTTGATGTTGCAGTTGGCAGGAGTTGTTGTCTGTGGTGAATAGGCCTATATGTAATGTCTGGACAGGGAATAGAACAGAACACACACACACACACAGACATGCCCACACCCCCACACACATGCCCACACCCCCACACACACACACGCACAGGCTTGCATGCCCACTCCCACACACAAGCACACACACGCATGCACACACACAGACAGACCTCCATAATGGTGGGTGTGTCTCTAGGCATCAGTCTCAATCGCTAGTAGTCACTCAATCATATTAACTAAATCCACAAGGCAAAACAAACCCTGTATCACGCCAGCTGGTGGGCATGATGCCTCGGTGGACAGGTTCGCTGGGGTCTTACTGTCCATACTGTGTCCATCTATCTTAATGTCTTACTGTCCATACTCTGTCCATCTTTCTTAGTGTCTATACTGTGTTCATCTATCTTAAGGTCTTACTGTCAGTCTGTCTTTCACTGGTTTGTGTGTGAGGCGACGAAATGCACAACAGACATTCATGTCTTTTCCTTGTCCCTTTTTAAATTTGTTTGTTTGTTGAGGTTTTGCCAACTGAACATGTAGCCCAGTTTCTATGTGTTAAAGAGTACATAACTTGTCTGTGTGGATTGTCTTTGCAATCCACTAATTAGAAGGCCTAGTAGTAGTTTTAATAGTATACATTATCATAAGTTATAGGTTTTATTAGTGTTATCGCTATTAAGTGATATGTACAATGTGATTATCACAGAGAGATACATAATCTATTCTGCTATCTGATTTATTGACATGGTACATTTTTTATATTGCAAATTTATACATTTCAACATGAATGTTGGAGAGTAACTAGTCACAGTTCAGAATAAATATATTTCATAGAGCAATGTTTAGAACAATCACAACAAGCAGTTGTTTTCTGTTGCCACTAGTTTCTCATTTTGCTGTTGACCAGGTTGTGATGGTAAATGAACACAGTGAAGCGAAGAAAGCATAGCCCCTTTTCAATCCCAACTTCACCCCCATGGACACACACACACACACACACACACACACACACACACACACACACACACACACACACACACACACACACACACACACACACACACACACACACACACACACACAGAGAGAGAGAGTGTAGCCTCTTCTGGGTTTTAGTGTGACACCCTTTCCTGCCAGTGGCCCTCGGAGCTGTCCGGAAGCTTTGATTGGCCCTGACAGAACCAATTACATTGTGGAAGATAGGCAGAACAGAGTCCTATCCACAAGGAAGACTGCCGGGCAGTTGGGATGGAACCAAAATGGAAAGTACTATTGTCTAAATAATAATATTTATATCCCGGTGAAGACCAAACATTCCCTGGTCTTTATGTTCTAGTAGTGGGTCGCTCTCCCTTGTTGCTATGCTCTGCTTTGCGCTGAAGGCTTTGGTGTTTACTAGAATATAATGGTGTTTACTATTCTTCTGACCCTGTCACGGAAGAACACATTTTTATTAATTGTTGTGTGTGCGTATGCATGTGTGTGCGCGCGCACACTGTGTGGGTCCTTGTCTGTGTCTTAAATTCTATTCATTCAGATAAAAGAAAATAGATTTTACTTTCACTGCACATCTCTAACAAAGCACACGGACAATTGCACACATGAGGCAGGTGTCCAGCAGCAGGATGGGCATTTTGGGTGCATTTATACGAGTGGGAAAAAAAATCCTTCAACATCCCTCCATGCGTGTTTTCCTCCACAGGGTGTATGACTACCAGCGCGTGCCCGCGTCCCTGCACCCCCTCCCCCATGGACCCAGCCAGGCCAAGAGACCCCGCTCCTCGTCCCACTCCTCCGGCCACAGACGCAGCCGTGACAGAAGTCACTCCAAGCTCTCCAGAGCCAAGTCCACAAGCTCGACCCCAGCCAAGTGTGAGTAACTGTTCGCCGCTCCCACGTGGATCCACGTTCTGCGTGCGCGTGTCGGGTGCTTTCTGTGCACCGCCCCCAAAACACCCACGTCGGGTTTGCGGAAGTGTAAAGTTCCTCCCCATCGCCAGGCTGCGGTGTATAATGGAAGCTTAAAGAAACAACCAGTATGCTGAAAACTTCAAAGTAATGTCATGCTTCAAAGTAATGTCACGCTCTTGATTCTCATGTCATGCTACATTGATACTACATTGATGCTACAATTCACCGGTATGGAGATGTACATTCATTGGCAGTGGCACCTACATTCAAATATAAAATAAAATGTTAAAGCACGACTCAACAACGGCAAGCAATTGACAGAATCAATGTTGAATCAATATGAAGAGATTGTGTTTTCCAATTTGTCTGTCTTGTCAACGTTTTTGAAATGTTCTGATGTGAAACCTCCCTCTCTCCTCCCCATCTACTCCTCTTCTTTATTTTCCTATCAACTTTCCTCTCTTCACCCCGTACCCCCCCCCTCTCTCCCCGCTCGCTCTCCCCCCCCACCCCAATCGGTCTGTGTCACTCTCCCCTGCTCCCCTGCAGTGAGGATGGAGGAGTTGCAGGTGATTAAGCGGGAGCTGACTCTTATAAAGACACAAATTGATGGGCTACTCGACAGCCTGGACAAGATGGACACCCAGAAAAACAACCAGAAAGGTAGGGGGGGGGGGGGTGTGGTGTGTGTGTGTGTGTGTGTGTGTGTGTGTGTGTGTGTGTGTGTGTGGTGTGTGGTGTGTGTGTGTGTGTTGTGTGTGTGTGTGTGTGTGTGTGTGTGTGTGTGTGTGTGTGTGTGTGAGCATCCAGAAACCCCAGAAACACATGCGAGTTAGTGGGGAAAAGTAGATAATCTATTAACCAAACCCCGCAAAAACATTCAATCCCACACTGTGACATCAGGCATTCATAAGGCTGCATGATAAGCCTCAGCAGTCACAATACCAATCCAAATGACTCTGGATAATCTGTTCTCTGGGGACTTGGAATATGTAATGCACTGCACTTGCTGTTTCAAATGCCAGAAACCAATCTGTACAGCGTCGCCTGACAAATCAATTATTTTGCTCTGCTCAGGGATTTTGTTTCTTTTTTTTTTTATTTCTTTTTTACTTCAAAATTGCTGATAAGGTCAATAAGGCTGTTTGTCAGAAATATCTGGTTGTCAGTAAAGCGGAGAACGTGCTGAATGCACAATGTGGTTTAAATGACTGGCTTGTGGAAAATTGGTTTTTGAAAAAGAAAGAAGAAGAAGAAATTAAACCAAAGGCTTGAATCAGACCTTTGATGGTGAGGTATAAAATATATTGCTTCAGTTTACTGCGATGTTGGAAAGGCAATACAGTCTATGGCAAGAGCTGGTGCCTGCCCCAAGTGGCCGTCGTGAAAGTGGCCAGCCAAAAGGTGAGCGTCCCAAGAGTTGAAAAGGGGAAAAAGATTTATCGTCCTTCATCACAAAACTGCTTTTATTGGCTTTCTTAATCACACTGATCACAATTAAAATGACAACGTGCAAGCTGATTACACCATCTGCCCACCCCGGTGTGTGGTGGTCTGCATGTGTATGGTGCGTTGTGAGTGTAAGGCGGTTTCTCATTTAGAATAAATGTTCTAAGAAATGAATGTCCTTGACCAAACGTGATTAATCATTCGTTATCATTTTCTTTCCACACATTTAGTCCTCATTTAATCAACTTTCTCCTTAATCCATCATTCTCTCTCTTCGCCGTGTCCGTCTCCTCATCACGTCATGGTGGTCAGAACCATAGCACTCCCACTGGCTTGCAGTTGGAGCTCTCCGTCTAACTTGGTAGCTGACTTTTGGGAGCCTATGCCCAACGCACCACAGGCGCTGAATAGGTGTTTTTGGAATGCTTCACAAGCGTGTGTGTGTTTCTTGAGGACTTCACCAAGTCTCTTCTCTCTCTCTCTCTCTCTCATCTCTCTCTCTCCTATCTCTCTCTCTATTTATATATACACGTTGCAGGGTCTCCGTTGAGGAGGACAGTCCGGGCCGGCTCACCGTATCCTCCGTCAGCCAGCAGCCCAGAGCAGTCCCTCCCGCCTCTGTCTCCACCCAGCTCCCGTCATCGAGTCCAGAGAGAGAGCCCCGAACTGGGGGAGGCCACGGACGATGACCACCACTCGGTAAACTCTCTTGGTTCTGATTTAGAGACTGATTTAGAGATGAAAAGCATCAGTGAGGGAAAACCATGTCTCTCGAAGTGCAAGTTTCAGGTCAAATTGAAACTGTGTTGCGTGTTCGCTATGCTATTAGGGGATCTCAGGGATGATCGAGGCCTATGTCTCCGCCTCACCACCTCTCTGGCCTCTGTTAACTCTGCGACATAAGCAGTTTACATGTTGCGCGTTCGCTCGTGTTATTAGGGGATCTCAGGGATGATCGAGGCCGTGTCTCCGCCTCACCACCTCTCTGGCCTCTTTTAACTATGCGACAATACGCGGTTTACCTATCGATTGTATGATTTATCCGTATTCCTACCCATGGACTACGCTTGCCGTTTATTAGTTGACACCAACTTATATAATACCTCGCGTCCCTTCGGAGGATTTTATCGCACTCAGTATTTAGGCCTCATTTCATTAGCGATATTAATGTCCATTTCTACTAGGTAGGCGGTTACTCATTAGGATTTGTTTTGTGACCCACTTGACAAGTTCTCCCCCCATATATATATAGACTTTCCTGTATAGTCTTACAATGGGCACTCCTCAACCTCTTACAACGGTTGGTTACAGGTGAGGTTTTAATCAATACCTAAAACCAACTAGGGGGGGGGTGGGGGGTGCACTTGTATCCGTTAGGCTCCCGTGGGGCTCACTTTGGGGCGCAGGTGGCGATCCGATGTCTCAGTCTTGAATATCTCAGTGGTTCTTGGAGAGGGCTCAATAATCGGATTGTTTTCTCACCCCGGTTTGCGGTTAATCCCAATTCCTTATGCCAGGCGGAATTAGTTTTATTCTTTTGTTAACAAGTTAAATCAAAATAATAATTACAATAATAAGCAAGCGAAGCGATGGTATGTATTTCAACGTTTATCTATATTCTCTTTCTAGAGTATCTATTCTTAATATTCCCTAATTCAAGGTGCTAAATTTAATCTCTCTCATCTGACCGTCTGCGTTCTCAAAGCTCTGAGCTATGACCTGTCGTCCGCCTCCTGCGAGTTCTTACCTTTATACCCCAAAATTGGTACCTGCCGCGCAGTCTTCGTATCCCTTAATTTTTTTCCAAATACCCGTCAGCATCTGAACTTTCCCACTGCGTTTTAGATTCATGCCTGGGGGCCTTCAGATTGCATATCACGCCTTATGGCTTTTTTTCTTTTTTCAATGCCCGTTGGTTCGCATCCTCCTGTAAATCCCACCGCATACAGGTTCATGTCTGGGCGCCTAGTTCATATATCACACCTTTGGCCGGACGTAGGCTACATGTCTCTTTGTGGCGCAGCGCGCCCAGCATATATTTTTTTCTCGCCCCCGTCTTGGTCGCCATTCTCGTATTTTCCATCGTATACCCATGCTGGGGCCCCCTAGTTTCGTAGTAATTACTTTCGGCGGACACAGTGTCCGTGTTTCGTGTTGCGTGCAAGCATTGGTTACCAAAATAGGCTTTCCAAGCAATACAAAAATTATGCCCTTGTTCGTGTAAGCCGGTCCCTTTGGCCCTACAAAAGAATTAAGGTTACAAGAAATCGCGTTCATACTAAGTTCATTGCCCTTTCAGTGACATTAAGAAATATAAGAATTGTGCACTCTAATTCAAACCATTTCATAATATAAGAATTATGCTTTAAACAAAAAACATTTCATACAACTATATCTAGTGGTATACATGTATACGGTTTTTATCAAGGAATTACATAATGTATGCATTAAACAAAAACACTTCATAATATAAGAATTTATGGTATACATGGTTATACGGTATATAGTGGTTATATAGTTTACCAAAAATCAGAATCATTAATTATCAAAAACACTTCATGATAATAACAACACGAAGGAGTGTGTGTGTGTTTATCTCCATTGTCATGTTTCAAAACCTTAAAATAACAACCAAAAAATAAATAAATAAAAATAACAAAAAACACGAGACCACGGTTTCTCGGTAATTATCTGAAATCTACATTGTCTTTAAAGGTCTGAAATGTGACACCTAAGCTCGAAGGAGGAGCAAGGGGCTATTTGGGTCATATCCGAGGCTCTTGAGGCGAAGGCGGGGGGCCCGTATCCACTGTCATCAATAAAGGAAATCGGTTCACGACAAGTTCAAGTGCCGTGTTAAAGAAATAAAACCTTATAGTGACATATAACAAAATTACATGATTATGGATTGCTAAAACACTTCATAATATAATGACAATAAAAATAATAATTATAAACCGTGTATGTGTTTATCGTACCCCTACTGTCATGCCTCGCTGTATGTGAAACCCCCGGTACGAGTTCACGGCCCCTCTTCATATGTGTTGAAAAACATTACCAAGATACACAAAATCAATTGTCAAAGAATTACAGAATCATTAAGAAATACAGAATCACAATACTTCATAATATAAGAATTATAAGGGTGAAATGTGTGTGTGTGTGTAATGTGAGTTGTGAGGCTTGGGACCCCCCACACTTCTACCTGAAGCGTGCTGCTGTAGGCTACACAGGAAATGGGGCCCCTCGCTTATGCATTGACACAGTACAAGTACAGGCCTTTCACTGGTGTCTTCTGTTGAAATAAACCTTATGTTACATCCATCCATCCATCCATCCATCCATCCATTTCGTCCGCTTATCTGGGGTCGGGTCGCGGTGGCAGCCGGCTAAGCAGGGCCCCCCAGGCTTCCTTCTCCCCAGCCACACTCTCTAGTTCCTCCTGGGGGGTCCCGAGGCGTTCCCAGGCCAGACGAGATATGTAATCCCTCTAGCGAGTTCTGGGATACACATCAATTACAAATGCTACACAGAATTATACAGAAGTACAATAATAATCAAAAAGCTTAAAAAAGAATAAATCTTAAATCTTAAAGAATTATAAAACAATTGGTTATGGGGCCAACCCAAGTTCACATTCTTTGTACCAGGAAACGTGTGTTTGTGAGTGTGTACTCCCCCACTCTATTTTCATCTCTGCTGCAGACGAGACCTTGGTACATACATGGAACACAGGACATGGGTTCACGTACAGGCCCTTTGCTGGTGTCGTCTGTCGAAATAACCCTTATATTTAACACATCAGTCATAAATGCTACGCAGAATTATGCATTGCTAAAGAAATAGTTATTAATTAATAAAGAATTGTTAGTCACATATGTCATACAGAATTATGCCCTTCTTATGGGCATCATTCAACAACTGTAGGTGCCGTGTTAGGCCCTATGCTATTTCTTTTAAAGCTAGTAGTCATTTAGTAAAAGAATCACTTGATGAGCACCGTAGAGAAATGTCCTGCATCAGACATCCCAGTCTTGACACTGTAGTTCTCCATCTTTTACATTGTGAATCCAATTTGGAGTAGAGGAGGGAATTATTATCCTGTGGTTGTGGTCACCGTGTGCCTGTCTGTCTGGCTTGTGTGTCTCTCCTTCCTGACTGTCTGCGGCTCTACCTGTCTCTCCCCCCCCCCCACAGATAAGCAATCACAGCTCTGACTTTGAGGAGGACATGTGAGACCGGAACAAAAGATAAGAGTGCCAAACAAACGGGAAGCAAGAACTACCACCACCCTGCCATCCACTGTCACCAGACCACAGGCTCCGCCTCCCCAGTACACCATCCAATCAACACGTACAAAAACGTACCCAGGAAGTTTCATATCTCTCCTACTTGATATACTTAAGTTGTTACAGTGCCGTTCCATAGTCCCCCCGTTAACCTCCCTCTCTCCTTCCCTCCATTCCTTGCTCTAATGTATCCATTATGATGAAGAGGATGTGCAAGTACACTACACGCACGCACACGCACGCACGCACACTCACAGCCTACACACACACACACACACACACACACACACACACACACACACACACCTCACACCACACAACACAGCCTACACACTCACAGCCTACACACTCACAGCCTACACACACACACACAGCCTACACACACACTCACAGCCTATACACACACACTCACACACACACACACTCACAGCCTACACACACACACACACACAGCCTACAGACACACACACACACACACACACACAGCCTACAGACACACACACACACACACACAGCCTACACACACACACACACACACACACGCGCATACACACCCCCAGCCCCACCACACGTTGTCAACTTTTCGACGATGTGTTTTACTCTCAAACATGAATTGTTTCCCTCGATACATTTTGAATATTAAATGAATACCACAAATCGACATCTTGATGCGTGTTGTCATTTTGCCATGGTCAGGCGGCTCAGAGTAAGGTCAGGCATGTATGCTCATTCACTCGGAAATATATATATATATATATATATATATATATATCTCAATCATCATCTCTTCCACTATGTATTTGGCACTGCCAGGCAAATGTTATCTTGTGTATTACTGTACCTAAACCTTTACTGTAATTTCATCAGCTGTCTGGTTGTGTTCTTGTTTGCTTTGGGAGTTAATTTTATTTGTTCTCAGATTTTGCAGATTGGATGATGCTCGATTATTGTAATTCTCAAGGTGTTACATGTTTTCTGAGTGTTCTGACAAAGTGGAAACACTCATCGGAGCAGTGCTAAAGGTATTTTCATATTGACGTCAAGATACCTGTAGAATACCTACGGTATACTGTAGAATATACATGTATACCATAGGATGACGCCACAAAATGAAAAGGAAGATGAGTTGAGGAGGAGCTGTCGGTGAGATCATCGGACCAACATTTTTCTTTGCTAATTACTCAAACAAACAAAAAACGTTCCACATTTGTGCAATACTGAACACTTATGAAGGAAATTGAGAATAAATAAATTACTTAACATGATGCAGCATGTTTTTAGTTTTTTTTAAACAATGTACATTAATAGTATTGATGTAATGGGAAATTGTGACGCATTGATAAATATAGTTTGAGATATCAATTTATTTGTTCTGGTGTGGAGATAATTATATACTGTATGTTGGCACATACATGTAATGATCCGCACATCAGTTATTGTTTAAAGCAGGACGGGGATAAGCACAGCAATGGAGGACGGTGTATTCAGAGGGGAAAAAGAAGAAAAAAAGCAATTGTATTGTTTCTTGGTAAAATAAACTTATTAACCATTGGTGCAGTTGTCTTTATTTCACTGGTGCAGTAATGTTTGAGAAAAATATGCTCATGTTTGAGATATATGGATGGAATGTTTGCTGACTGAAAAGAAGACCCGAGCTTTCATCAATAGAAAAACACCAATTATATTAATTTGCTGCAGTGATTAACAAATGGCCTTTACTGTGTAATGCATTTGTGTATTATTTTACTTTGCTTGCACTATTATGCTTGTTAATTAGCAGTTGACCACAGGCTAGTGTCTTGATTGTACACGCTGCTTTTTCTTCTTTTTTTCCAATTTGCTTTCCTCTATTTTCTGCTATCTGCTGAACAATTTATCCCTGAGGATTATTTTGGGAATAAAAGAGTTGTGTATATCAGAGAAAAACAGCACTATGCCTCTGAGCATAGAGTTGGTAGTGCTATTTTCTTAAAGCTAAGCCATAGTAGTATTGGTAGAGCTATTTTCTTAAACTAACCTATTGCAGTGTCGGTTTTGCTGTTGTGGTAGAGGATGCTTAAAAGATAATCTTGTAGCAGTGCTATTTCTCTTCAACTAGGCTTAACTTGGCTTTTTGTGTTATGTTAGTGTTGATACTTTCTTAAAAGCTAATCTTGTAGTTAATGTTGTAGTAGTTAGTCCCAAACTAACCTATTGTTGGGTTGGTATTCTTATTGCAGAGTTGATAGGGCTATTTACAATTGAACTTTAACTTTACCAAATTACTTCTCAAAGTAATAGTGGTCTAAACAGCCTCCCATTGTTGTGCTGAGTGGGACAATCACCCCGTTTTGGCCCTCCTATTGTATCCTATGATAACAAAGCAAGTCTTTCTGCGCTGTTCCAGTCGAACTGGAATTGCTAATCTGCGGTTAAGAAAACAGACCGTTCTGGCCGATGCTGCCCTCCAATCTCTCCACTTCATGGCTCTCACTCGAGCCACCCTCTCCACTACCTACTCTTTCTCCCACACCCCCCAACCCTCTGGGTGCGGTGGGGGAACGGGACTCCTCGTCTCCTCAAAGTGGTCATACCAGGTCCTTTCCCTGGAACACCCTGACCAGATCTTCGCTTGAACTCCATGCTGTGTCTGTTACCCTTCCAATCAAGCTCAACATTGCCGTGATCTACCGACCACCAGGCTCTCTTGGCAACTTCTTTGACGAGATGGATGCCCTCCTCAGCTGTTTTCCTGAAGATGACACCTCACTTGTCGTTCTGGGTGACTTCAACATCCAGCCAGAGAAGTTACAATTACCTGAATTCCGAAACTTTTTTGCCACATTCGGCCTGACGCTCACCCCTTCTCCCTCCACCCACAGAGCCGGGAACCTACTTGACCTTTTCTTCACAAGGTCCTGCGCCACTTCGGCACTCTGTTACCCCCCTCCTTGTGTCTGACTACCATTGTGTCGCTTTCTCCCTCCCACTGAAATGTCCCACGTCCCTCCCCACTACTACTCACATCGTCACCTCCCGCAGAAACCTTAAAACACTCTCTCCTTCAACTCTCAGTAACTGTCCTCTTCTCACTACCACACCCCCAACGATTCTCCCCCCTGTCATTAGAAGAAGCCTCCTCCACTCTGACATCCTCTCTCTCCTCCTCCTTGGACTCACTCTGTCTACTCACCTTCAGACCAGCACGATCCTCTCCTCCCCCTCCCTGGCTGTCCGAAGCTCTGCAAGCTGTGGTGGAAATCTGTTAACTAATAAGAAACAACTCCGTCACCAGTGGATTTTAGACCAGTATAGTAGACAACATTTATTAAGTATCGATACATATAATCAGTGCTGATGGGTCGTTCTCAGTCAGACACACTAACAGTGGGGTCTGAGCGAAGGAGCCAAAGAGACAAAGGAATTCATAAGTTTTATAGTCATTTTCCCGCCCAAATGTGGCAGGCTGCGATGGATGATCTATAGGGCTCAAAGGGAAAGCTCTCTCCCCCCTTCTCAGACCGTTCCGGTCCACAACATATACTAACGAGATCAGGTGTTATCTATCATGCGAGGGGGCATAGAGACTTCAGAGTTTCCTATGTTAATTAAATGATCTACACAGACAGACCACAGCGTTTGCCTTCTATTATCAGGGCACAGTGACATAAGGCTCTTTTGCACGTATGTCGCCCTCCCTACAGAGCAACGTATGTGCAACACTTTGGAGCATTAGTTCACTTGAGGGCTTATGGCAACCATAAACCATACACCAGTTCACTTAGAGTTCGTGGCGAGACATGAATCATTCGGAATTTGTCCTTGACAGGAGATGGTTTGTAGTGAAGAGAAACATACTATATATGCATGCATAATACGTGACTATACTTCAATACGTGACTATATGTCAAAAGTTTACATACGCTTGTAAAGAACATGTATGTCATGGCAGTCCAGAGTTTCCCATAATTTCTACAACTCTTATTTTTCTGTGATAGGAGCACGTACTGAAGTTTGGTTCTTTTATGAATTTATTATGGGTCTACTGAAAATGTGACCAAATCTGCTGGGTCAAAAATATACATCCAGCAATGCTAATATTTGGTTACATGTCCCTTGGCCATTTTCACCTCATTAGGCGCTTTTGGTAGACATCCACAAGCTTCTGGCAAGCATCTGGTTGAATCTTTGACCACTCCTCTTGACAGAATCGGTGCAGTTCAGCTAAATTTGTTGGCTTTCTGACATGGACTTGTTTCTTCAGCACTGTCCACGTGTTCTCGATGGGGTTTAAGTCAGGACTTTGGGAAGGCCATTCTAAAACCTTAATTCTAGCCTGATTTAGCCATTCCTTTACCACTTTTGATGTGTGTTTGGGGTCATTGTCCTGTTGGAACACCCAACTGCGCCCAAGACCCAACCTTCTGGCTGATGATTTTAGGTTCTCCTGAAGAATTGAGGTAATCCTCCTTCTTCATTATTCCATTTACTTTCTGTAAAGCACCAGTTCCATTCGCAGCAAAACAGGCCCAGAGCAGAATACTACCACCACCATGCTTGATGGTGGGCATGGTGTTCTTGGGGTTAAAGGCCTCACCTTCTCTCCTCCAAACATATTTCTGGTCATTGTGGCCAAAGAGCTCCATTTTTGTTTCATCTGACCACAGAACTTTCCTCCAGAAGGCCTTTTCTTTGTCCATGTGATCAGCAGCAAACTTCAGTCGAGCCTTAAGGTGCCGCTTCTGGAGCAAGGGCTTCCTTCTTGCATGGCAGCCTCTCAGCCCATGGAGATGTAAAACACGCTTGACTGCGGACACTGACACATGTGTTCCAGCAGCTTCTAATTCATTGCAGACCTGCTTTTTGGTGGTTCTCGGTTGACTCTTGACCATCCTGACCAATTCTCTCTCAGCAGCAGGTGATAGCTTGCGTTTTCTTCCTGATCGTGGCAGTGACACAACTGTGCCGTGCACTTTATACTTACGAACTGTTTGTTTATACTTACGAATTGTTTGCACAGTTGATCTCTGGACCTGTAGCTGCTTTGAAATTGTTCCAAGTGACTTTCCTGACTTGTTCAAGTCAATAATCCGCTTTTTCACATCCGTGCTGAGCTCCTTTGACTTTCCCATTGTAGTGTTTGTGTCTGAGTCTAATGATTGTATCAAATGAGTCATATTTAAATGGCTCAGAGAAGTCACCAGTCAATCATAATCACTCACAAGAAGTTAAGAGGCCACAAAGCTAATTTGATTGACACAACTTTCTACATCACCTAAATTGATCATTCATGTTGCTGGATGTATATTTTTGACCCAGCAGATTTGGTCACATTTAGACTACTACAGTAGACCCATAACAAATTCATAAAAGAACCAAACTTCATGAATGTTTTTTGTGACAAAGTATGTGCTCCAATCACTCTATCACAGAAAAATAACAGTATGTAAACTTTTGACCACAACTGTATATGTAATTTTCCATTACAGGGCTCGTAGAACAGAGCTGTGGGCAGCTGAGAGAAAATGGAGAAAATCAGACTCTGCTGATGATCTCTCTCACTACCTCCACCTCCTCTCAGATTTCACCTCTACTGGGTCAGCAACCAAATCTACCTTCTAACTTGCAAAGATCAACTCTTCCGCCTCCAACCCCAGTTCACTTTTCTCCATGTTCTCCCTCAACCCTCCCTCCCCTCGTCTTCCATCCTCCCTCACAGCTGATGACATTGTCACCTACCTTACAAAGAAGGTGAAGGACATCACCTCCTCTTTCACCCCTGCTGCTATCCTCCCTCCCCCTACACCCACCCCTGTCAGCTTTACCTGCCTCGCCCTCTCCTCCTCTGAAAAAGAAGTCAACAGGCTTGTGACATCCAACCTGCCCCCTTGACCCAATCCCCTCCTCCCTTCTCCAAGACATTTCAGGCAACATCCTTCCCTTCCTCACCACCCTAATCAACACCTCCCTCCAATTCAGGCCTGTTTCCAACCGCCTTCAAAACTGCCAGAATCAAGCCACTCATCAAGAAACCCACCCTTGACACCACCGACATCCGGAACTACAAGCCCTGTATCTCTCCTATCATTCCTCTTCAAAACCCTAGAAGATGCTGTCTCTACGCAACTATCCTCCTACCGCTCTCTAACACCCTGCTAGAGCCTCATCAGTCAGGCTCAAAGCCACACACAACTTTAGGTTCTAATAAATAATAATAATAATACATTCCACTTATATAGCGCCTTTCAGAACCCAGGTCGCTTACAAAATTTGAGAGGGGGGGGGGAACAGAAACACAGAAGACAACAAGAAAAAAGGAGAGATGGTAACAAATGAGATGAAGGTAGAGTAACTGGCTGGTGGAACACACAAATAAACAAAAAAACAACTGGGACAGTAAATAGACATGTACAAAATCACAGGAAATAAACATGGTGGATGGGGTGAGAGGAGAAGAGAGAGAGAAGAGGGGAGGCTGAGCAGATGGTAAGGGTGGGAGGAGAAACGGAGGAGGGTCATTTAGGGGTAGGGGAGGTTGTAGCTTGGGAGAAAAGAAATGTTTTTAGCCGGGATTTAAAAATGGGGAGTGTGGGTGAGTCTCTGACGGTTTGTGGGAGTGAGTTCCAGAGTCGGGGTGCAGTCCTGGAAAAGGCTCGATCGCCAAAGGTTTTGAGTTTGGAAAATGCACCTACAGCTCTTGAACTAACTTCCAGAACAAGTGTGCGTCAACACTTATTCATATTTTACTTTATATTGTCATTGTTTTTATATCTTATTTATTCATATTTTCTTATATATAATTCCTATTCATTTAGTTGTTTTTTTATTCATTGCATTTTACATTTATAATTTCTTCTTTTCCATTGTAAAGCACTACTTGTGTCTGCTATTATAATATTAGTACACTTTCCTTACAGACCGCCCAGAACTCATGAATATTCATACTGTGCCCCAAGCCGAACACAACCAACCTAGATGTCAACTGCAGCGTTAACTATTGACAGAGAGCGCTGACTGAGAGGGTCGATGAGTGGACCATTTGTGTGCAGATGAGTGTGGGGTCGTTTGTGTGCAAATGAGTGCTGCGCGAAGACTGCGACACCTAACGAGTCATATTATTTTGGCTCCAAACTCGGTAAGCATTGTTCTTATTTTTCTTCTTCTTCTTCTTCTTCTTATATTGACTTTGTAGCACAGTGGTAGGCCTCGTAGGTTGTGTTGTGCGAACTGGAGGCGGAAGGAGTTTCAGGCCGTTTACAAAACTGAAAACAAACCCGCTCGGACGAGTGCGTCTCTTCTAGGCACTCTACGGTAAACGTTGTATTTACCGTAAGTGTTGTAACGCCTACTTTGTCTCTCTCGAGGAATTAAGACAATTTATTTGTTTGTGGTTCTTGATGGTTAGACTTATCCCCAGCCCTATAGGCTTAAGTCTACTCCTTAGCCATTTGAGTACCAGATGAAGTGGGAGCCACATGTTTGAAACACAGACAATTACTCTTATGTTGTATAATGATGATGATGTTGAAGATGATGTGTTCTCAAATAAAAAAGACCACTACTTCTTTCCATGACAAATATAACCTTTAATCAAGTGTATTTAAAGAACTTCTTTAACCAAACTGGCATGAAATTGGATCATGACATTATTATTATTATTATACCGGAAGAAAATAGAAAAAAAGGTTGGTTAACATTACGATCAATTACAATCTTTAATCAACTGCATTGAAATAATAATTTAAACTGTTTCTAAATATGTGGCTCCCACTTCATCTGCAACTCAAATGGCTAAGGAGGAGAAGGTAGGGCCGGAGATAATTCTAACCATCAAGAACCACAAACAAATAAATAGTCTTAATTCCTAGAGAGAGACAAAGTAGCTGTGTTTGTGTGTGTGTGTGTGCGTGCGTGCGTGCGTGTGCGCGTGCGTGCGAGCGAGCGAGCGAGTGTGTGTGTGTGTGTTTCATGACCACTGAGGTGAGCTCCACTGGTTGGAAGATTTACAGGCATGCTGGAGAGGCAGTCTTGTGCACAGGGACAATAGTGGACCACTTGAAGCAGGCTCGGACCATGGATTCAGCCAGGGAGAGGTTGGATATTGTGGTGAACACTGGAGCTTGCTGGTTAGCACAGGTCTTCAATACTTCAGTACGGCTTGCCTGATGTTCACCCTCATCAGAGCCCTCCTCACGTTGTGCTCGGTCACAGAGAGTGTGTGCTCATCCCTAGCAATGAAACTAACTTCAGCTACGGTCTCGCGAGTGGTGTTGTTGCTAACCGAACAGAGTTCAGATCTTCGTCATGCGTCAGGGATACGTCAGCACTCACAGTTGAGGGGGACTGTGAGTGCCCCATCTGCGACTCCACTCGGTCTCTGTACCTCGTCTTCACGTCCTTCACTGCTTGCCAGAGTCGGTAGGACACCGCTTTGTATTCGTCCATGTGGCCGGAGATGTAGGCAGCAGTGTGGGCCTTCAGGGCGTCGCGGATGGATCCATCGACCCACGGTTTTGATTAGGAAAGGAGCTAACTTTAACCTACCGTTGCTAGGGGTTATTGTATCACCTTTAATTATATAAATTAATGACTTACATTAAATAATATGGTTTTAAATACAGGCGTAGAGGCTATTTAGTTGATTTATAAGCCTTAACGTTGGTTACAGTTGGGAATGGGAGTCCTGTCTTTTTGCAAACCCTTTGTATTTGTTTTTTTTCAGTGTGGATCAATGGCAGAACCTGGCAGTCCACTGACTACGCATGTGTTAAACACTGCTATGGGAGTCCCCGGGTCCAACATGACCATCCTGCTGTATAAACAAGACTCTTCAACTTCAGCTGTCTGGAATCTGATTACCACTGGGTAAAAATCGCACAGGAGAAAGGTCACAGTCACATTGAGTAGCTGCATTTAACAGCAACAGTCACCAACTGAATCATGTATTTCTCTACAGGATAACTAATGCTGATGGACGGTGCCCAGGTCTCATTACCAGGGAACTGTTTACTTCTGGTGTGTACAAGTTGCACTTTGACACAGTGGAGTACTGGGGAGTCTCGGCGAGGACAGCTTTTATCCATATGTCGAGGTAAAAACATTTCACGTAGTAGTGGCATTTAGATAACAATAATCATATGCTTCATAATGACAATGTATCAAATGCAGACAACAACAAATCAAGCCTCTATCTTAACAGTTTGTCCTCATTGAATATTGACAATGATGGAAATCAATGTAATTAACTCTTTTTTTTTTTTCTTGTTTCAGATTGTCTTCACTATAAGCAACCCAGCAGAAAAGTTCCATGTACCTCTACTGCTTAGTCGTTTCTCCTACAGTACCTACAAGGGGAGCTAAAGTCCTAAAGTAACCTGCATGACTTATCAAAAACCAGTGGGACTCGTATGGCAACTTCAAACCTGTTACTGGTGGAAATGTGGAAGGATTAAATGATCATATGACTTGCACTTGTATGTTACAAGTACAATTCAATAATACAATTTTGTGTATTGTGTATCTAGAAGCAGATTAGACTGGATTTAATATGACATGTTTTCAACTTTATTCATCATCATCAAGAATCTATCCTATGACTTAAATGAACTTGTGTATACGTGGAAGTTGAAATAAAATACAAATAAAATAAATAAAAATATGCACATGCATTGAAGCCATTATGTAATTCTCTTTGTTCCAAGGATATAAATTGTATTGGCAGTGGTCATGATATTGGCATGATACAGCTTTGTCGCATGTCATGAATTTGTTGACTTGTATACACTTTAACAATGTCCAGTGTATACTGGATGTTATTTATATATCGTATATACAGTATATATCTAGTGATCTGAGGTTCCTATTAAGAGAAATAGAATGAATCAATAAGCAGATTGTTTTTTATTTTAGGATAGAGGTAGTGGTTGTAATAGTGGTGGTCATTTATACTCTGTAGTTGCTAAATAAATATAAAAGAGCAGTTCTGAATGATATACATTGCATCATATTAAAAGAAAACCTTAAAACCATAGACAACGCATAAACGGTCAATTCAAACGCATGTAACGTTGTGGCTCCAGCCCAGTAGGGGCGGTATTGCGCCGTAACGTTCGTTGGCAGCGAAAACATTGTCCATCCGAGGGAAAGCACGAGAAGAAAGGGGGCCTAACCCTAACACTATTTGTGTATATTTTACCGAGCTATCTTTTAATATCCGCATTTTTTTGGTTCTACGCTCAGCAGAAAGATGGCAGATGATGAGTTGGACGCCATCAGGAGGCAGAGAATGGCCGAATTACAGGCAAAACATGGGGTGAGGATGGAAAAACGCGACTGAATTTAGCATGTTCTATAAAAGGAGATGCCCATGTTAACCAAGCATGCTGTCATATAGGCCTAACTATTTGGTATAGCCTACATATAATCACATGTCTAATACAGAGTATACATTATGTACAATAACTATCATACTTAATCTCGTAATTCTGTCGACAGTCTGCAGAAAATACACTAAACCATGAAATGAGTTGTCCCTACCATGACAGTGTATTCTCTCCTGTTTGTTAGGATGGTTCAAATGACCAACAAGGACAGCAGGAGGCCAAACAGAGGTAATTTTTGTTTTAAATGTCACCAGTAAGACACTACATGTGCTAATACACTTGATCCAGGACACAATGGTCTGGAAATCTGTCTTAATTGTGCTTTTGCCACTTTTCGCTTCCAGAGATTCAGAGATGAGGAACTCTATATTGGCACAAGTTCTAGACCAGTCTGCCCGTGGTCGATGTAAGTGTTGTTTCTTATTTGTTATTTTTGCCATTGGTGATCAGAACACAAAGGGACATTAGGCATAGTGTACTATCTGCCTGATAATCATGGAATTGTGATGCTCTTTCTTGTTATGTTGTTATGCAATTGAATTGTATGATACAATTTTTGTTGGAATGCACCAGAGCCTGCACAGAGAATGATTCTAGAGCACTGGAATCCGTGATCAAACTAAAACCTATCTGTGCCAATGCAGATCAGCACATCAAACACACACCTCAACACCACTGCTGTCAAAAATGTTGTAGGAGAAACACTGCCTCGTATGAATAACATGAGACTTGTAATTCTCTGTTAATGGATTTTCTCTAGTATATGTTGTCATGATCCCACAAAGAAAATTGAGATTTGTACACCTCCTCCTTGTGAAACAAAATAATATAATTATCCTTTTCATTTTTCAGTGAGCAACCTGGCTATGGTGAAGCCTGAGAAGGCCAATGCAGTGGAGAACTATCTTATTCAAATGGCTCGGTTTGGCAAGTTGGGGGGAAAGGTGAGATAAATTGTGGATTATTATTGTTATTATTATTATTATTATTATTATTATTTAGGTGCATTAGACTGCTTCTTGGATACATGGCAACTTCTTTCAAAAACCACCATGTCAATAGATTAATAATATAGTGATTATTATTTATTTTAATGCTTTGGGGCCAAGTGTGCAATGACTAGCAGTTAGCGGTGGTCCAAAGTATTTTACAGTTCTGACTTTCTGCTCCACCTGGTTTCAAGATGTAGAAAATTACAACCATAATGGCTAACTTTTGTCCTTCCTTCAGATTCCTATGGGTGAATATCTGTTGTTGCTTTTCCTGCTGGTCTCTAGTTACTCTTCCTCATGTAGCATATCTCCATTTCTAACAGATTTCAGAGTCAGGCTTGATTGATATCCTGGAGAAAGTCAGTCAGCAAACGGAGAAGAAGACAACGGTGACGGTAGGTACACCTGGAATGACCCAGAAGATGACAGATGATATGGTGGCCCTTAATCAGGACTTTCTTCAACCCAGCTTTTATTGTTTGTATTATTATTCCAGTTCAACCGACGGAAGGTGATGGACTCTGATGAGGAGGATGATTACTGAGTTTTCCATACCAAGCGTGAGTTCTGAAGATGAACATCTTGCTGCAGTATCTATGCCTTTGTGGGACTCTTGTTAATAGGCAGATATATTTAGCAGACTATTTTCTCCTAACTTAAACATGGTTGAGCACTCAAGTCGCTGTGTGATCATGGATTACTAAGTAAGTTGAAGGAAGAGAGATATTGTGTAACAGACTCAAAATTAGGACTATTGCAAACACAAAGCAAGTTTACCTTTTTGAGGTCTCTTGTGAGCAAATGTGCCATAGCATGTGTTGTATCCTAATTTGACAGAGCATAATATTTCTTAGTAATAATTCTTCATCTTCAAATATTCCGTTTTTCTCGCTATGGCAGATCTTTCTTTCTTAAATTTTTTTGGACACAGTTGGAAAAATGCAGACACACAAGGTTGCTGGAGCATTTTATCTGGTCTGATGGCCATACTGTTGATGTGTGCATAAAGCAGTGCAACAAGTCCATGACATTTGGTTCTATAGCACTTTTGTACATTTGTTTCTTGCTGTTCATGTAAAACATGGTTACATAATAAATAAATAACAAAAGCCTCAAGTGCAAATGTTGTTTTTGGTTCAACCCAGCCTTCTGCCATGAATACATTCTATACAGTTATACAGTACATACACATACATCAATAATGCACTGTTAGTGGATCACTTGGATCATGGCACTGGACACTATTTGCATATCTTCCTTGCAAGATGGCCATGATAATGAGCCTTGAAAAGATGTCTTTTATTAAGTCTTGATTCTCAATATTTATATAATTATATTTAGATATACTCAAGATGTAGTAAACTATTAATATCCCAGGTGGACTGTCAACTCTACTTCATCTCATTTGTTACCATCTCTCCTTTTTTTCTTGTTGTCTTCTGTGTTTCTGTTCCCCCCCCCTCTCAAATTCTGTAAGCGACCTTGGGTTCTGAAGGCGCTATATAAATAAAATGTATTATTATTATCTACCTTGCCCCATTTTCGTATACTGTGGTCTGATGGCTCTGATTGGCCAACACATCGACTAAAGTAGGCAGCCTTGCGCTGATTGGTGCTTCGATCAGCCGTATGTCCCGACCCTGACCAATGGGGAGAGAGATTTGGACAGCGCTACTGTTGTGCGCTACAACGCTGTAATGAAAGGAGGATTACAGGGTCTTTCTTCAGAATCCTAATACATTTTTGGGATATTAAAACATTAATATCGATAACCATGCCCAAGGAGACTGTCGTCAAGCCGTCAACTGTGACTTGCACTGCGCCGGTCAATATAGCTGTCGTAAAATACTGTAAGTTTCACGTGTAATTCTTGTGTTGTATCTTGAGCTAGCATATGGCCATTCAACCTCTTTTAAACAAATTGTATTAATCTAATGTATTTGTCAAAGCACGTATCTGTGCCACATACTACTACTACTACTACTACTACTAATAATAATAATAATAATAATAATCGTACTATTTCATTCACAAGGGGGGAAGAGAAATGAGGACTTGATTCTACCCATAAATTCATCCCTGAGTGTCACACTTGATCAAGATCAGGTATGAAACACAAAAGTTACTGGACTACTGTATATTATCAGTCTGCAATGTATAGTACGAACTAATCTCGGATCCACTAGTTCGACAATGCTATCTGTTTAAAGTGTGATTAGTCTGATCATCCTTATCCTCCATTATTTCAGCTGAAAACGACCACGACAGTAGCATCTTGCAGGTCATTTCCAGGAGGATCGTATCTGGCTCAATGGCAAAGAGGAGGACATACATCATCCAAGACTACAGTCCTGTCTACGAGGAAAGTAAGCCATTGGCGATTACTTCATTTGAACACTTTTCTTAATGCCAAAATCAAAAAGGCCGGCACTAAACATGACTACATTGTTGTACATTGTTGTCCCTCATCAGTTAGACGGCTAGCCAGGAAGAGGCGCAATGATGGTGACTCCAGCGTGGATGTGGGTGGTTTGTCCGATAAAGTTCACATCTGCTCTGTCAACAACTTCCCCACTGCTGCTGGCCTGGCCTCCTCTGCCGCTGGCTTCGCCTGTCTGGGTAAGAGAGAGTTTTATACCAGGAGGACAATCAGTATGTTAAACAAATGATACAGACGGCATTCAGATTTGGGGTCGACGAATCCGATATTCATAATTTTTCTGATTATTGGAATCGTTATTTTGTATGATCTGATTGCCGATTAAATGAAAAAAAATTAAATGCACTCCTTGCAGGCGGCTCTGATGCAGTCGCCTCTCTCTGGCTCAATGTCCCGCCGGCAGCATTATTGGATTGACTATACATCACGGGTACAAAATAGCCATTCCAATAATAGGAAAAATTATGAATATCAGATCCGATTATCGGCCGATTATCGACCCCAAATTACTAATAATCGGTATCGGCCCAGAAAAAACCGTATCGGTTGACCCCTAATCCAGACTGCAGTGCTACTATCATAATGTTGTATACTTACGCCCATGATGATGTGATTCTAACCTCGCGCCCTCTCCACTCTCTTCCAGTGTACACATTGGCACGGGTGTATGGAGTAGAGGGTGAGTTGTCCGGCATCGCGAGGCAGGGCTCGGGCAGTGCGTGTCGGAGTATGTACGGAGGGTTCGTCCAGTGGATCATGGGAGAGCGAGAGGATGGCGAGGACAGTGTTGCCCAGCAAGTGGAGCCAGAGTCTCATTGGCCAGATCTCAGAGTCCTTGTACTGGTGGTACGTGTGTGTGTGTTCAAGTTGTTGTAAAGGCAAGGATGTTGATAATGCTGTGTTTACTAGTAATGCATGACTATACAACAGATTATTTCTCCATGTAAAACTAAAGAAGCTTTTCTCTGCATATATTCTTCGTTGCAGGCCAGTGCTGAGCGTAAGCAAGTGGGCAGCACCTCCGGCATGCAAACCAGCGTTCAAACAAGCAGCCTCCTAAAGGTACTCAATACTCCTCACAAATACTCATTCTGTCTTTTATCTGAAGCGCGTCACTTTCAGGATAGTTTGGGGCATAATGAATGTCAATATGAAATGTAGCAACAGTATTTCCCCCATGTGTGTCTATGTGTAGCACCGAGCTGAGTCTGTGGTCCCAGACAGAATGAAGCAGATGATTGAAGCGGTGCACGAGAGGGACTTTGCTGCCTTCGCCGAACTTACCATGAGAGACAGTAACCAGTTCCACGCCACCTGCCTCGATACCTATCCTCCCATCTTCTACCTCAACACTGTATCCCGGCAAGTCATCAGCGTGGTGCATCAGTATAACCGGCACTACGGGGAAGCAAGGGTGAGAATATTGTCAATAGTGAATATGCTGTGTGTGTGTGTGTGTGTGGGCACGTGTGTGTGTGGGCACGTGTGTGTGTGTGTGTGTGTGTGGGGGGGGGGTGCATTTCCACATTCCTAACCCATTATCAACGATGCATTGTTTTGGTCTAGGTTGCCTACACGTTTGATGCGGGCCCGAACGCCGTCATCTACACACTACAGCAACACGTGGCTGAGTTTCTCACCGTGGTCCGTCACTTCTTCCCTCCGGACAACAACGGGAAAAAGTGAGTAGGCCGTCGCTGAAACTAGCAGGCCTAGCTTTCATACAATGCCTAACTCCCCCTCCCCCCTCATGCATTCGTCATACCGGTCTGTCCCTCTCCTCTACAGGTTTGTAACTGGCCTCCAAGTTGAACACGGAGACATTTCTGAGGAGCTGAAGAATGCGATCTGCCTCGAGCCCATACCAAAGGGAATTAGCTACATTATTAGTACCAAGGTATACACGCACGACAGACATAACGATTATGTTCATTATAATCGTATAATCTGTACTGCGTTGTTTCAAAACAAGCAGTCTGACGTGCTCTCTGTTTACCTTGCTTGTTGAAGGCAGGGCCTGGCCCCCGTGTTTTGGAGGACCCCAGCCTGCACCTGCTTGGAGCTGACGGGCTACCCAAGAAGACTGCCTGACCAGCTGGGAGGAGTCTCACACCATGAGCTGCTATAGCTATAGTCACACTGGAAAGACAGGGATTTGTGATATTTTACACTTTTATTGCTTTTATTATTTTATGTGAAATAGAAAAATCTCGAATAGCATTATAGTGACTGTTGTATGAATATACGACTAGTCAGGTATGAAACAGTCAGATTTACTGATTGTTATGAATTTGTTTTGCTGTCACAATGTGATTTCAAAGAGTCCAAATTTCTTTAATAATTTCTGTGTGTAATAAAAACCAAACGTTATTTCGACATCCATTGAATCGCCTTTGTCTGTTGTGGTGTTGGGGTTAGTGTACTCCTCTGTTGTGGTGTTGGGGTTAGTGTACACCTATTCAATCTGAATAGTTTAGTGGGTGGGTTGGGTTGAAAAAGGGAAAAAAAAAAAAGTACAAATCAAACAATAATGTTGTGCTGTACAACATCGGGTTTCCTATCGCTACAGTCGAGCAGTGTTCACACCATTCGGAAATGACGCTTGGCTGCTGGTGGTGAACGCGTCGGTCCGCCCAGCCCGTACCTGCCTTTTGTTGTTAAATACGAGCAGTGACTTCCTCATTACAAGAGCGGCGCCACTCTCCCGTCCACAGTGAAGCGGCCGCGGCGCGACACTTGACACTTGACACGATGGGGAAAATAGAATGGGCCATGTGGGCCAACGAACAGGCCCTCGCTTCGGGATTGAGTAAGTCGACTTCTTTTTGTTGCCTTTTTATATTTACAAAAAAAATGTCAGTTCAGTCAACCACGAGTGATGATAATAGACATTGGCAGAATAATGCAAGTGGCCAATATTTTCAAATGGGTTCCGATTGTTGTTGGAATGCGTTTTTAAAAAGGAATAAATGCATTAACCCGTGTTTCACTTTTATTCTTCTTCTTCTTCTTATTATTACTACTTTTGAAGTGATGCGAGTGTTTTGTTTCAGATGTAATGTAAAATCGTCTTCCTGTTTCCTCCTCTCAGTTCTGCTTACCGGTGGTATAGTGGGAGTGGCTGGGCAGTTTCGAGGATGGGAGTTCGCAGCCTATGCGATGTATCCTTTCACTGAGATACACTTTTAATGTTGTGTACAATGTTGTTGTTTTTTTTACATACATTTGAAAAGTATCGATTGTAAGCAAACAGGGCATACTAGTAGGAGATAAGTCGGCCTCCCCGAATATTGACAGATTTTTGTAGGCTCCAATTTCCTACTGAGTTAGATATGGTGGGACTATCCTCAGATAAGCATCTCAATGGCTGGGTCTGTGTTAATAAAACAATAACTTGATCATAATAATAAAAATATAAACTCAGTAATACTGGACAGAAAGGTAATAACCTTCCTTAACAGACAGCCAGAGCTGCAGGAGCATTTGTATGCCTGCTAGAGTACCCCAGAGGCAAGAGGAACAAAGGCACTAGTGTGGAGAGGACGTAAGTGATATTTATTTCTATAGACTATGAATGTTATATTGTATGTGAGAGATTTAAATAACGATTCAAGGGCTTGCTGTTCTATGTGTATTGTTTGTCTTCCAGGGGTCAGTACTGCTTTACAGTTTGTGTGAAATCGTTTGGCCCACTGACAAGGAACTACTATGTCAGAGCATTCCTACATGCAGCGTAAGTTACACGCTTTGTTGTTTTGACATTTCCCTGCCGGATGTGTCATGTCCTCCGCCCAAGCATGAATAGGGTTATAGGCTTTACATATTGATCATTGTCTTTCTAATGATTATTATTGTTAACTTATTGGGCGTGGCTCAGGGGGAAGAGCATGTTGTGTGGTTCGATTCCCGATTTTCCTGCTTGTGTTGTGTGTCTAAAAGTGACCCCTCTCTGTCTATACACCTCTCTGTTTAGAATATGTGTGCCAGGGGGGTTCATGCTGGCCACTGTCCTTGGCTGTGTGTGTCTGGGGATTGCCAGTCTGATCTACCTGGTGGTACGTACACCTGGACGGCTGATCATCTCCTTTAAACAATAACCTCCAAATATAAGGAGTATCTTGTTGAGCAATGTTGAAATGTGCCCACCGTGTTTCAGTTGTTTGGTAAGACTGTAAGGGTGTGAAGAAAATAGACTAACAAGGAAATGGCTACAAGGAAACAGAAACAAAGAAGACTTTGTCTTCTTCTTTCAGTGGAAGTTGTTAAGACATTGGTCAGGTGTTGTGAAATTTTACTGACCCAAGTTACGGTATGAGGGGATATGGAACTGTTATAAACCAACCATGGTACTTTCCAACCTTGTGATTATGGTGTTCCTCTTGAGCTCCTCATTTTGTCGATTAAATACACCACATCCCTCTTAGTTTTTATTTTAATATAATTTGTATTCAATATGTAGGTTCTTTTTATTACAAGAACAATCATGTAGCGCAGCCAGCAAACACAAGCACTAACTTGCAAGCTTTGCATTCGTACGCTAGGCTGCGATACGAGGGGAGAAATGGGAGCCCATTCTGCCCAGGGAGACGGAGACTCGGAAGCCGGTTGGAGAAAGCATCAAGCAGCCCCCTCAGAATCCTCCTCCCAGACCACCAGCAGAGATGCGCAGGAAACGGGTTGATGACCTGGAGGGAGCAGCCTATGTTAACCCCATAAACGTTACTGCCAATGAAGAATGAAAAGGCTTCTAGCTGTCTCTTCTCTCTCCCTCTCCCACTGCATCCATGTGCTGTACGACACCACAACACTAGGAATACTATCCATTCCTTCTATGAGTGGGATTCTAATGGGGGTCGATGAGTTGGAGTGATTTTACCATTCACTGTTTTGAAATTGTGGAGCTATTTTCTTACTTCTGTACAGCTGCGATATATATTTTTTATTCCAGGGAGCAAGAAGATCAAAATGTAGGTACAAACACGACATAAACCTATGCATGTTGATCTAGCTTATTTGCTGCCTTTTTTGTGATTGGGGAATAAGAAACTAGGGGAAATAATGGGTTTCTCACTAGCTATGGTCATTTGAATGTAATACTTCAAATGAATTGTTTTCAGTTTCATTTTCTGTAAACCTAGGCTTGTACTGTTCAGGATAATACAGAACTGGTATCAAAATCATTTATTAACCTTACCATGTATTAGAACGGCCACATGCACTATTAAATAACGACTTTCACAAAGGTTTTTGGTGAGACGTTTTGTTACTATGAATGAATGCCACAGAATAAAAATGTATGAATGCATATACTGTATTTGACTATCATTGTAAATTATTATGGTACTTAGAAAGTGACCTGATCATGAACCTCAACCAGATTTAATTTCTGTTTCATGTCCATCATAAGACAGGACTGATGAAATCTTCTGAAAGTATCTGGAAATATCCTGTTGCTTCCTGCTGACCTTTTCCCCCAACTTCCCTATTTCTGTACACTTTGTTCATTATAGGCTGGCCTACACAAAATTAGACAATAATATTAACAGCAGATGTCCGTTGACTGTTGTAGTTTTTATGCCTCTATTGCCAGATATACAATTTCACATTTTAAGGTTAATCTGAATTATATTTCGCAATTTTTGTACACCTTGACTATAATATGTTAAGCTGCATGTTATATTGATTTGTTTTCATCTATCGATCTTCATCTACATATCTGTTTACCTGTCCTAAAGAACACGAATATGACCTTGTGATGAACTCCCAGTGTAACGCCAGTCTTCAGTCATGTGTACATTATAGTCGACACAAGTTGTGGTTTGTGGTGCGCTCTGAACAGTAGTACCCTTGTGCTACCGTTCGGGGGCAGTATTCCTTTATCTAAAGGAAGTGGTAAAAAAATAACAACAACCCACGCATCCCGTAGAAGAAGAGATCGCACCAATGAAAATCATGTATTTTATGTCAACATTGAAGCGCCGCTCCATAAGTCGTCAAGTCGCTGCCAGTGTGGCCCCCGGAAGTGCTGCACGCAATCATTACGTTTCCCTTCAAAGTAAAGGCTGTCAGTATCGCTTTGAATTATTTTGTGCCTGAGCTTCTGAATGTACTTGTTCTGCCATGCCTGAATAGTTGACGCACCTAACTCATTCTCCTCACAAAATCGGAGACATTAAGTACTCAAATGTGTTACAAATAAAGGTATAATGCGATATGCGATATTCCATTTAAAATCCCCAACATATACAATGTACTCATTGCATATGTTGTATGTGTATTTACTTAATCGGAAATCCAACATACGTTTGGATTTTAGTGGTATAGTATACATTTTATGATTTGGTTCCGAAGTTCACCGGATGCTTGGTGTTTATTTCGGGTGACTTGACGTCGGCAGGCAGTTTATTGCTGAATCCGCTGTACGTCCTCGTACCTTGCTAGCGAGCTACCCAGGCCTATGTCCGGGGAGTAATAATAATAATAACAATAATAATAATCATCATGTCGAGCCGGGCTTTGCGGAGGCTCAAAGGAAAACAACGGGGCCAAGAGGCTCTGGACCTCGGGGTTCTGGACGGCGAGGAGGAGGAGGAGGAGGACTTGGGCCGGGCTACCGAGGATGAAGAACCATCCAAACATCCCAGTGGCCGCAAGGCGAAGAAGAACAAGACTCAGAAAAATATCAGCAACATGTATGAATTGGTAAGTTCTTCAAGTGTGTCGAGATACATGGGAGTTTAAGTGACATAGAAGTTTGACTGTCAACTAAATCTGAGCTCTTAAAGTGAAACTACGCTGTAGTTTCATGTCTGGACAACTAGCTAAATGGTGGCCGCTGGCCCTGGTGTTTACCATCTGATTTGAATGACCCGCTTGCAGTCAACACGTGGAGAATTTTGATTCACAAATGTTTGTATAGTAGTATTCTAGTAGTAATACCTGTGTGACCTTACGTGCACATCGACGACTGCCACGTTGACGGGACAGATAAGCATGATGTTGTTGTGTTTAAACCCTCATCTGACAGATATGTGATGCAGAGAAGAGCTCACTAGACGACGATGCGGAGAAAGCAGACGAAGTCGAGGACACACTTGATAACAAAGACATGGAGAACATGGATGATCAGCAGCTGCACAACGAGAACGTTGCCAATGTGAGTAGCCCGCCTGTATGGACCAAGCAGCTCCTCTTCTGCTTCTCATTCGTCATTACAATGTTGTTAACGATACGTGACATCTTCCATCTTCTGCAGAGTGGAGCTAAGGTGAAAAAGAAGAAGAAGAAGAAAAACAAAAAGGTTGCCGCGCCAAGTACACAGGTACAGAGTTCAAATGTCTTATTCGGAAAATGTCAATTAGTTATTTGTTTGACAATGGCAGTAGCTCAGGAGGTAAGAGCGGTTGTCTGGCAACAGGAAGGTTGCTGGTTCGATCCCTGGGCTCCGTCTTGCAAAGTGTCCCTGCACAAGACACCGAACTGCTCCTGACGTGTTTGTTCTTACCTTGCATGGTTGACACCGCCGTCTTTGCATGAATGGGTGCATGAATGGGCGCGTGAATGGGTGAATGTGAGGCTATACTGTAAAACCCTTTGGATAAAAGCGCTATATAAATGCAATCCCATTTTCCATTTACCAACATTGCATGTTTCACGTAATGTCAATAGATTGCCTTTCCAGAAATGTGTGTATAATCATACACCATGTATTACTTGGCTTACTACCACAACTACCACAGTTGACGTCCTCTTTGCTGTGTTTAAAGGAGGACGTTGCAGAAGACGATATAGACGCGCTCCTGAAGACCATCGAGGACACCAACGGGCTCACCTTGCAGAGTGAGGAGTCAGGAGGCTCCGATGGGAGGTCTCCAATATATGTGGAGCACAGGTAAGAAGGAGATTTATAATACGAGGACACTTATAATACAGATTTTACAGAGTCAGGTCACCAAGGAGGACATAAAGGTTGCTCAAGAATTCAAGAATGCTCAGGGAAGCTTATGGACATGGGGGGTCGAACCCCAGCCACTACGTTGAAGCTGCCATCAGGAAGCTGGGCTGGAAAGCCGACTAAAATGTTTTAGAAAAATAAAAAACACGTAGTCTTCGGTTTGGTTTGACCGGCATGCACACAGTGAGCACCTGGAGCAATCAGCCTTTTATTAGTTTGCAACACCCATTAACCACGCCCTCTCTCTGGACCATGTGGGGCACGTGTTTAACCCTTCTCACCAAAAATAAAACCCACAAATCTATCAAGCATGGTTTTAGATACAGGTTTAGTCAAAATATCTGCCACCATATCTGCTGTTGGACAATATTCGTTAGCTATTTTCCCATCACACAGTGTAGATCGAACAAAATGATACTTCATGTCAACATGTTTACACCTTTGACGACATACAGGGTTTTTGGACAAAGCAATCGCACCTTGATTGTCCTCATAAATGGTCACTGGTGTGTACTCGCATCAATTGTCCATTCCATTCAGTAGCTGAGCAAGATACAGGCTTTCCTGTGTAGTAGCTGCCAAAGCCATGTATTCCGCTTCACATGTGGATAAAGCAACTGTGGGTTGTTTCTTAGACTTCCAAGAAATAACAGGACCTGTTTCGGATAGACTACAGCAGTAACCAGTGGTACTTCGCCTGTCATTCTCGTCTGCTGCCCAGTCAGCATCACTATATGCTACAAGATTAAGATTCACATAATTTCTTTTGTAACACAATTCCTGGTTCACAGTTCCCTTTAAATATCTCAACACATGCTTTGCTGCTACCAAATGTTGTTCTTTTGGTTCGGACAAGTGTTGTGACAATCTACTGACAATAAAACCTAGATCTGGTCTAGTACATGTCATCAAATATATCAAGCTGCCAACCACTTCCCGATACCTTTTCGGGTCAACAGGTTCACCTTCATTGTCAAATTTCAATTTATTTTCACATGGGGTTGATCTTGATTTGCAGTGAGTCATGTCAAACCTCTCCAAAATCTTTGTAATGTATGTTTTTTGGTTCATTTTTATTTCACCTTCTCCCTGTGTGAAATCAATTCCTAGGAAGTGTTTAAGTTTACCAAGATCTTTCATTTTGAATTTCTCTCCCAACATTTCTTTTACACTTTACACTGCAATAATAAGATCATCAACCCAGATTATCAATATTATTCTCTCAGTTTCAGTTTGTTTACTGTAAACGCAGTGGTCAGCTTGATTTTGGATAAAACCCTTTTGGCTTAAGAAATCATGGAGCATTTAATTCCGGCCTGACTGTTTCAGACCATACAGTGATTTGTTAAGCTTACAAACTAGTTTCTCACCTGTCTCTGACTTTACCTCAAATCCTTGTGGCTGTTCCATATAAAGCTCACAGTCAATGCATGTAAATATGCAGTTTTAACATCCATTTGATGCAGTTCCAAACCATATTGAGTTGCAAGCTGCATCAAGCTACGTACAGATGTCATATCAGCAGTTGGAGAAAAGGTCTCGTTATAATCAATCCCCCCAACTTGACTATATCCTTTTGCCACATACCTAGCTTTATATCTTGTCTCAACTGGGTTTCCTTTGACTGTGTAAAAACCATCTACCCCCCACTGCATGTTTACCTTCTGGCAATGTTGTTAGGGTAAAAGTTAAATTTTCCCGCAGAGAATTAATCTCCTCCTCCATAGCCTTAGTCCACAATTCTGACTCTGGTGAGCTAATAGCCTCCTTCAGTGTTTGGGGTACATTACATATGATAATCAATATTGGTTAGTACCTGGTCATCATCACATTTTACCTCACACTCATAATCCCTTAAATACTGAGGAGGTCTTCTCTCCCTCTTTGGATAACGAGTGCTAGTACCACTCTCCCCTTCACCTATGTTGGTGTTTGGGTCAAACTCCTCTGCTTTCGTTTTCTGTGGAGTTGAGTTTGTCATGTCAGTTTGTGATAGGTGGGTTTCAACTCTCTCCCTACACAAAACATACTCACTCATTTCTGTCTGAGTGTGACACTCATTGACACTCTTTGTGATGAACTTCACCAATCTGTTTTTGATTACTTTTCCTGAGTCTGGATAGAAAACTAGATATGCAGGGCTATTCTTGTCATAACCAACAAAAACCCCTTTTTCACATCGGGTGTCCAACTTTTTCTTGTTGTATTTGTATGCATAGCACACTGACCCTAATGTTTTCATTTTTGAAAGATCGGGCTTCTTCCCTGTAAACATGTAATATGGTGTTTGCCCTACACGTCTGTTGTAGCATCTATTGCGAATAACTGCAGCAGTCTGAACTGCATATGACCACAACTGTTTTGGCAGGCCACTCTCAATTAACATGCATCTTGCCATTTCAAAAAGAGTTCTCCAACTTCTTTCAGCGGTCCCATTTTGATGGGGTGAATAAAGAGCTGAGGTTTCATGTCTAATGGCAGTTTTGCTGAGCAGTGATTGAAATTCATTGGATGTATACTCTGTTCTAATGCATTTGATTTTGTCATAAGGTGCAACATCAGCTATACATTTCTCTGTACCTTTAACTGTGTCACTCTTAGCTTTCAAGAAATATGTAAAAACTGCTCCCGAATAGTCATCAGTGAATGCTAAGACATACTTGAACCCATCTTTTGCTGGCGGCTCTATAGGTCCAGCTAAATCTGTGTGTACCAGTTCAAGTGCAGCTTTTGCCCTTTCATCTGGGTCTCTATTCCTGCTCTGAGCAAATTTACCTTTTGTACACACTTCACATTGCAGGTTAGACTTTTCAGTTTTACCTTTAATTTTCATCCCCTCTGTGACACCTTCCAACTTTAACACATCCTCCTAATTACAGTGACCTAGAATCTCGTGCCATGTTTGGATATTTTGTGGCTCAAAACTTGCATCAAAGTCTGTAAATTTCGCGATGTGCGATGTGGCCCCCGTGTCCACCATGAAGCCTCTCTCCTTCACTCCACTGACCAGGGCTTCAGCCACCTGACCGACCTTGAAGGCAAACGTGTGGTCCTCCTCATCCACCGCCTGCTTCACCTTGTCTCGCCTTCTCCGCTTGCAGTTCGTGTCGTTGTGCGTGGAACTCCTGCAGAAGCTACACCAATGTCTCTGCTCCCTGCGCTCGCCAGTAGCAGAAGTGCACTCCACATCATGTTTCATGTTCCAGCTGTCTCTTCCTCTCACTTTCATCACACTATCGTCTTCTGAGCTTGCAGCATTACACTTTTCTGTGCTCTCATAGCTCCGTAGCCTCGTTTTGAACTCGGCGAAATTTAACTTGTCATCACTTTGTGTAATGTGGATGGAAAATGGCTTGAATGAGTCTGGCAAGCCCTTCAGAATCATTGCAATCAACAAGCCATCACTCGTAGTCTCTTCTGCATTCCTCAGTGCTGTGATGGCAGTCTCTGCACGAATGACATAGTCCGTGACGCTCTCATTGGCAGCTTTCTGAAGCGATGTTAGCTCAGTGTATAAGCTAATCACTCGTGGCTTCCCCCTACCAGCATAATAGTCTCTCAGAATCTGCACAGCCTTTCTGCCATCATCCGCCGCGTCCCTCATCACATGGGACAGACTTTTATCGTCCAACAGTTGAATCAATTCCGCATATATATCTTCATTTTTCTCAGCGTCTTCTGCACCATCTTCGTCCACACCAGGCGGCTCCTTCAGTATGGTGCTCTTTAAGTTGAGCAGACCCAGGTGTGCTAAAAAATGTGTCTCCCACAACTCATAGTTTTTCTCTTCTCCATCAAAACATAATCGGTTCCATCGGCTTCCTTGCACCCTGGGCCCATAACCTGTTGAAGCTGCCATCAGGAAGCTGGGCTGGAAAGCCGACTAAAATGTTTTAGAGAAATAAAAAACACCGGTTTGGTTTGACCGGCATGCACACAGTGAGCACCTGGAGCAATCAGCCTTTTATTAGTTTGCAACACCCGTTAACCACGCCCTCTCTCTGGACCATGTGATACGTGTAAGGGCACATTCAAGAACAACAACAATCAACTGTTCAACAACTATCCTGCCTGTATATTATCCATGGATTAATATAGGACATAAATTAAATCTTTTAAACCAACACACAGCATGGAATTCCACTCTCTGGCTATAGGATGCCAATAGTACAGACCTTATAGTGGAAAAGCAAGGGAGATGGTTCTTGCATGTTTTTTATACTAAAACATATTGAGGCTGAAGGTGAAGCCACTCAACAAAGATGCCATAACATTACCGTACTATCAGATTTTGATGTCAAATAATAAATAAACTGATTTCTTTGACATACCTGTTGAATATGTGGATCATAGTGCTGTGCAAATGAGCTAACAAGGTTAAAAAGTAATTTCTAATTTCATTGTGCTGCTACTATCGATTATTATTTTTCATCAAATAAAAATATAATGTGTTTATTAATGTTTGAACAACAACAATAGTTTGCTAACTTGCGTTTCAGTAGCTGTACATGTACATAATACAACCTTTTTATTCATTAGGAATCTGAATCCAGAGACGGAGCTGAAGAGATATTTTGGGGCTCGAGCAGTTCTTGGTGACCAACGGTATTTGCTTGTTCTTTAATGATTATATGTGTGTATATATATAGATGGATAGACCTATATTAGTTAATAATTGGTTGTCTATTGCAGGCCTCGACAGAGACAGAGGCAGTTCCATCGCACCACCTGGATGACCGTTCCTAAAGACACATGGCCTCGATTCAGTCGCCCAGGTAACTCCTGCTTAACTTGTACTCATACAGCACATTTCTGATGGCAACAGGCATGTGAGTAGATGGTAGATTATCTTTACTCTAATGCTGTTTAAAGAGAAAGTTTAAAGAAACAAAAGTTGTGCCTTAATGGAATTAAGGCTGATTGACCTTTGCCCAATGTTGTGTTCGTCACGATTCCTTTGCGGATAACATGGATACAACGCAGGCTGTATGTGTGGATGTTTTGATGTCTGCTCTAATTTCCTTTATGGTGGGCACATTACTACCTTCCAGACTTTGAGCAGTAGGAAGTATATCTTTATCATCAGTTGATCGTGTATGTTTCATTAAATACAGTATAACGATCCCAGGTCACGTGTATAACATTCAGTGTATTAGATCAGGCTTTGTTACTGTTGGCAGATGCTACCAACAGTATACCAATTGTATACTGCATTGCATCCCCAAATAGGTAGATTTATTTTCCATGCGGAATTCATCATCGTACTTCCTGTATTTGGATTTCATAAATGTGATTGGTCTGCAGGAATTTCCATGTCCCTGCTCCATACCAAGGATGGCCTTCATTACTTCACGTTTGAGCACAGTCGGGACTACCAGCAAGTACAGTTCAAGTTCATGGATGCTGTAGACTCCATGAATAACAACAACATTTTGGTAAGGGTTCCCATCTCAAATGGAGGCGCATAAGCTGGCAATATACCTGATTAGACAGTATATTTTATATTATACAAATATTATATTATTCAAGATACAAATGTGTAATTGGAAAAGGGATACTCAAAGGAACACACTTTACTAGTGAATACCGTAAATGTTTTAGGTTTATCCAAGAGTGATCACACAATACCAAACAATGATGAATACACTATCAGGAAATACTGCTGAAAGCTGAAAGCTACTGAGTTCAAAACCCCAGTGTCCAATGCCTTACCTGTAGGCATCCTATAGAGCTAGATACCTAACCCCTCTCTGAATATATGATTATGTATCACTGTACGTCACTGGATAAAATGACTAAATAGTGAATAGTAGTTAACAATGTAAATGCTAAGCAGATGTCTTTGTCTCTCTGCTCTCGGCTATACAGACCCTGCTGCTCACCAACCCCTATCACATCGACTCCCTGCTGCAGCTGTCTGATGTGTGTCGAATACATGAGGATCCAGAGATGGCCAGGGAGCTAATCGGTGGGTATTTTGTATCGGGCAATCAATGTGTGGTCTTCAGAATGGAATGAGGTTGATCCAGCATTAACAATACCATCCAATAGTGTCCAACACAAAAGATAAACATCCCCATTTCAGGTTTAGTTGTACCAAATGGACATGTTTGTTCGAAAGCAAAGGTTGCATACATAGTCCCTGGTCAGTAGCTTGGCGATTCCTAGAAAAACCTATTCCAAGTTTATCTTTCAAAATGACCCATTTTATAGGCAATGTCACAGTGTGAATGAAATACGACGCTTTTAAAATACGCTTTAAAAATACACTCAAAGACAGAGGAGCAGGGTGGATGCTGGTATGAACTAGTTATGTGACTTGGCCAATTTATTACAATAAATTGATGCTTAAATTCTTTCTCCCCTGCTTATTTCATAGAATGTCTTTCTTAAAAATCATTTGGGGACAAGGTGGCCATGGTGTGAGGTTGCTGCTTTTCCACTACATAGGATCGGCTCGACTCGAATTTAGAGCATTTCCCCCAGGCAAAAACTGGTACCTGGTACCAGGGACTTTTTTAGTACCCGCTCCGTCGAGGTTCCAAGCGAGCCGAGGCGATACCAAAAGCTGATGTGCAAACTGGGGTTGTCCTAAATAACGCGTTAATGTTGATCAAACAATTGTAAAATAAAGTCTCAATGTAAGAAGTTCGGTAACTTCTTACATTGCTACTCTTCAGATTTTCTTAATTATATTATTCATTCATTCATTTAATTCATTAATTTCAGGTCAAATTATTTTTCATAACCAACAACATTGTTTTTCTTTTGGGATTGCAGAGTACCCCCTAGTGCAATCATTCAAAGTACTCCTACTTACCCCCGTTGGAGAACACTGATCTAGAGCATCCAGGCCTGGATGGTAGGCCATACCAACCTCATATTTGACACAGTGTGTGTGTTGCTTTCTTTTGCAGAGAGAGCCTTGTACAGCTTTGAATGCTCCTTCCACCCGTTGTTCAGTCTGACCTCAGGAACCTGCAGGCTTGACTTCCGCAGGCCGGAGAACAGGTAGGGTCCGCGTCATTTGGCCTCCCTGTCTGGTTCCGTTGGTGTTGTTCCTCGAGAGACATAGGTGTTTCTTATCATTGTGTTTCATGTGTGTGTTACAGGGCATTTTATTTGGCTCTTTATAAGCACATGATGTTCTTGGAGAACCGGGGATGCCCACGGACAGCCCTGGAGTACTGCAAGCTCATCCTGAGGTGAGGGGCAACGCGCCTGGTGCAGCGCTCGCATTCAGAACACAACGGGGCATGGGAGAAGGTCACACAATCAATCAAGGCTGTGGGGATTTCATGTTGAGGCCCTGCTTTGTAGTGTATTGCTATAGGGAGTTTTTTTACTTGCTGAATAGAGCTATATTAGGAAGCATTACACGTTAAAGGTCTTTGCATTTTGCAAACGACTAAATCTCCATATTATGGAAGGCTGACATTAAATGTCTAAAATGAAGTTACGCTGCAGTTGTAAATGATGTAATTCTTGTGTTTATAATCAGAGAAACATCATTTTTTCTAGACTGCACACTGGCCTGTTTATATAGCCATTTACCGAACATTGTGTGTTGTAAATCTTAGAAATAGTGTTTTACGTTCGAAACACAAACACAATGCTAGAACTAACTGTAACCAGCCACGGGACATTTTTGCTGTTCTTCTGTTGTGGAGACAAACACGTCCCACAGTCCTGGCAATGTGTGTAGTGGTGCGTATATTTTACAGTCAAGTGTCATACATGTCGTACACATCGCCATGGAAAAGGGACAAACACGGCCTAATATAGATCAGCACACAATCCAGAAGTGCTCAGGCATAAGGGCCATAATGTCATTAAGGACCATAAACACTGCATCCCTGCCGCTGTGGCGTGTGTGTGCTCCCTCCAGCCATGGGGGGAGCAATGCGTGTCTGCCTTTGATTTGGGTCTCACAGCGTATACACACTAGTGTACTTTATATCTAAGTGGGTGATCACGCTGCACAAGGGTCTGCTGTACACGACTCCTAACCCTTGACTTCATATCATGACAGCTGGGTTCTGGCCTGGTGCTCTCTGTGCGTAGACCGCTGTCTCCTTCCCATACTGATCTGTGTTAATCACCGATGGGAAGGCACTGCTCAGGGGTCACATTTATAAAACATTGCGTAGGATCCATACTAAAAGTCACCGTATGGCCAAAATGCGCACCGGCAGGCAATTTTCCCTTTATAAACCACAGTCCACCTGGAAATGTGCGCCCACCCGATTCAAGACACTGGTACTGGCCCTACCCACCTCCAAACATTAGACTCATGCCCTGTCTACATTAACCCGGGTAAATATAAAAACGCACATTCGCAATGAAAACGATCTTCGTCCACACTATTGTTTTCATATTGTTTACGGAATGTTTTGCATCCACGTTCCACACTGAAATGATTTTGATAAACAGTGGTGGTCATGGTTACGTGACTCCCGCCACGCCTCTCTGTTTAGATTACAGGCGCGCGATCAGCTGATAGCGTTACTTACTGAGGTAAAAAGTTGCGTCTTTGCGTTTTTTTCTCATCGCTTAAGCACAGCAAGTACAGCGCTCGCCTTCGGCGTCGGAGTAACGAATATGTATGAAACAGTATGCCGAGTTGTAACTGAAGATACACAAGTAAATTGCTCAGAGAAATCATCATTTCCATTTCACCTGCCATGTTTGTTTAGATGAGCGTCTCGCGGTCTCGAGCGCAAGCTTGCGGCGGTGTCATGGCAACCGAACGTCATCGTCTCTGAAAGCCTTCGTCTACCCTGATCACACTACAACGCGAACGCAGAGTTTTCACATTTATTCACCTCAGCGATCGTTTTTGAAAAGCATCGTTTTCAGTGTCGGAATTCGCCGTTCTAATGTGGACGGAAGGGCTAAATGGATAAATATTTATGCGTTTGTAGATTTACCCGGGTTAATGTAGACAGGGCATCAGACTCAGACTCCACGCCCCAGCCCGAGCACTCCGCTCAACAATTTCGGCTGTCTTCCTCTCCCACTTCCAACACGTCCTCCTCCTCTTCCAACTCTCTCGAACTCCCCACCACCCAGGTCCTCTCCTATTTATTGTCTGCAGGCAGCCCATTTCACTAAGGCTATTGCCTCTCTCCATATTCCTGTCTCCTCGGCTCCCTCTGGGGGCCGAATGGGGAATTTCCCCGACTGTCATCCACGCTTTTCCCTTCTGCCCCTCAGTGGCCGTCTGCCACAGTATGTAGTGATGTATAGCCAATCCAATAATGCTGCCGGTGGGACATTGAGCCAGAGAGAGGCGACTGCATCAGAGCCGCCTGCAAGGAGTGCATTTTGCCACAAGGAGCGCATTTTAATTTGTTTTCATTTAATCGGCAATCAGATCATACAAAGTAACCATTCCAATAATCGGAAAAATTATGAATATTGGATCCGATTATCAGCCAGGCCGATAATCGGTCAACCCCTAGTATAGTGTACACTTTTAAATACCCACACGATGGCATGATGCATCTATATACTGTGTGTGTGTGTATATATATATATATATATATATCTAACAGTAAAGGTTAGTAGTAGTATAAAAATAAGAATTGTCTTCACATTTTGTAAGATATTACTTGTAATAGGTCCAGTGACTGCTGGCTTGTCTTAAATGCGGAACTGTTCTGTGTTGTTTCATAACACTGGCATCTCCCGTGGAGGGGGAGGGGGGTGCGTTGTTAAATACATCTCAATATTTGGCGATAGGTCAGGCTATATCTTTCAAATAACATTAACGTATTTTTTTATATAAATCAGAGACTTTTCGTGGAAAGTACCGCACGCTACTTTCAGCGACTCATTTATAACTACGGTTATAAATGAGACTCATTTGGGGTGAGACCCTGAGGTCATTTGGGATGAGACCCTGGGGTCTAATTTATAACTATTATAAATGAGACCCCAGGACACTACCGCAAATCTGTTTTAACCGTCGGCTGTTTGTTGTGTCGGATGTCTTTGTAGAGTGTCATTGAGTGTCTTCACAAGTGCGACGTCAATCAAATGTATTATGATTTCAAGTGGTGGGAGGCAATCTCCCATGACACCACTGGTATACCAGATGACCCTGCGTGGGCCAAGGTCGGGGCACACTGGTCTTGAGTGGTGTTATGGTCTCTATAGCAAACCGTTTTAGCTTTTAATGGCCTTGGTGTCACTGGCAGAATTGAATTATAACTAGTAACAATTGAATCAATAATGGCAACAATTGAATTATTTCTAGTAACAATTGAATTTTGACGAGTCATATATTACCTTTCACTTACATTGCAAATCATACTCTTCTGTATGAATGTAATTCTAATTCTCTTAAAATAAGATAAGATAACATAATCCCGAAGGAATTTATTGTGCCAGAGGTTCCATAGCAATAGAATAATAAACAATAAAGTAATAGACAATAGAATAATAACAAATGTACAAATTTACAGTGAATAAGCCGAAGAAAAAATAGGTAGAAAAATATAGGTAAGAGGTAGCTTACAGCTACAAATCAAATTCTTTCTAGTAAGCGTAACGTCTGGTATTACGTCATTTACTATTCATAATAGCACTGGAGCTATCTAAAAGCATGTTTTTGATATCGGTAACTCCACATATCTGGAATGTGTATGAGGACTAGTCATAATTATGTTTGAGATATCTCATATGTAATTATTCAATTACGGTAAGTCTTACAAGTAGAATGAAAAACTGAAAAAATGTAATTCTTGATTCGTAAAAATGACATTGAGAATGACATTTTTCCAAGTTCCAATTAATTTGATTCTTACTAGTTTAGCTTCATTTTTACGACTCCATTTTCCAGAGTGATGCTAAGTTAAATGGCTTGGCATAGGCTTGTTGTCGTCTGATCTTATTTGATGGTTTATTACAATTCAGTTGGCTTCTCTTCTTTTTCTTTCCCAGTCTGGATCCAGAATCAGACCCATTCTGCATGTTGCTGCTCATTGACTTTTTGGCGCTGCGCTCCAGGGAATACCATTCCGTACTGCGACTGTATCAGGACTGGGAGGTGAGGTTACGCTGTGGTCGTGGTCTGTGCTGCATTTGTTTACCCATTTTACCACATCTACATCTGTTTGTTTGATTGTATTGTATATGCATGTATTAGAGCTGTCAAAGTTAATGCGAGAATAGTGCATTAAACCAAATTAATTCAACATTTTTCAGTTTATCACGTGGACTAAAGGATTATGGGACAGCTTGCGTGTGGGCGGGGGCTTGTGGGCAGGGGGAAGAGGTCAACTTTAAAATGTGAACTTATGTTAACGCTATGCAAATGATGTGCACGTGCACGGTGCTAATGTGCATGAGCACAGAGAGGTTTGAGTGTAATCACGGATTCCAGTAGCGCACTCGTGCAGAAATGGTCTCATGTGATTTATATATATTTATATATTTTTATTATTATGATTTATTTTTTAATCGGCTGATTGCAGTGGCACTAGTAAACCAGCAGTGGTGCTGTGCCACTGCTGCAGCTGTGGAGGGCAAACCCTGGTAACTGTGATGAAGGCTGATGGCTGTACAGATATACAACGGACTTGACTACGCATGTATGTTTGTGTTCACGTGGATGGTGGTCGGGTACAACATTTGTCAACCGCAAAAACCCGTGTGTGTGCGTTGCAGGAGCACAGGAACCTGTCCCAGCTGCCCAACTTTGCGTTCTCCATAGCGCTGTGCAACTTCCACCTCAGCCAGGAGGACGACACCAAGCCAGAGGAGATGGAGAGACACCGGAGGAACGCAGATCAGCTCCTCCAACACGCCCTCCTCATGTTCCCTGGATGTGTGTGTTAAGACCTCTGCATGCACCTGGGCACTCACACACACAAACAGACACACAAAGGCATAATTGTCACTTTACAATACTTTCTTTTAATTTTGTATTTGCATTCACGCCCGAGTTTCCATGAGTCCTTGAAAGTTTGTCAATTAGAAAGATTAGAATTCGGAAAAGTCCTTGACTGTTTTTCAGAATAGGCATCATTGAAAGTGTAATTGACAGTGCTTGAATTTATATATTTAGTCCAAGAATGGAAAATGCTCTTTTGATATTTCTACTTAATGTTAGAAAGACGTCTTCACACATTCAAGCCTCTCTCTCTTTTTAAGTATTGTCTGTGAGCTTCTGTGACGCCTGCTAGTTCACATGATAAAAAATTCCAGTGTTGTTACAGTAATTAACCTCGATCCGTTGTCTCAAACTATGCTGTGTGGGGTCCTTGAAGTTGAGGGAATTGTGCCTGGAAAGTCCTTGAATGTGATGTTTAACAAGGTGTGGGAACCCTGTGTCTCATGCTCTCTGCTTGCTGTGTGGGTCCTCTTTCAGTGTTGATGCCTATGTTGGATCTGTGCACTGTGCAGCCAGACGCCGTGGTCTCATCGCACGCCTTCTTCGGCCCGAAAAGTCAAATAGGGTAATAATTTTGAATTCTGTTGAAGGCTAGCCCGTTGCAATGAGTGCATTCCTCCTCATCCTCCTCCTCCTCCTCCTCCTCTCCCTGCCACCCCACGCTGCTACCCCTGCCCTACACACAGGCAGCCTCCAGCGCTGGCAGAGCTGACCAGTCTGTACGTGGGGAGGACCCATCTGCTGTGGAGGGAGGCGGGTGTCCTGCTCTGGTTGGAGGAATGTGTCAAGGAGGTGTTACTCCGAGTCGATGCCAAAGACCCTCTGGTGGAGGACGGCCAGAACAAGTGAGTTACGGTCCCCCGTGGTACAACCAAATGCCTCATTCATCTCAATCGGTGTGAGAATGTGTTCATATATTTATATATTTTGGTGTTAATGGTTAACATTAAACTAGCAATGGCTGTTTTGGCAACTCGCAAAATATATGTACTGAAAATTGGCTTCTATCGACGCACAAACAGTGTCTTGGAAATGATTTAAAACGCCGTTGAAGGAATGCTCACCTGCCAAAATCACCAAGAATGTGTGTATCCACCGGCCACTTAATTCCCCAAGTGAGATGGATCACAACCTAAGCCTCCCATACGTGTCTTGTGAAGTGCTGGAGACGGAGCACGAGATGTTCTCACAGTACATGAGACTTATCTGGCTGGGGGTCATGGCAGGCACAATGTCATAAATATCCACAGAAGTAAAGCAAAAACACTGTGGACCTCATGACCCACACGGAAAATCTCTCATACGATGGCTAGGATGAGACGCTGGGAGCAGCTATATGGAGACCACATGGTGTGGCCCTGAAGGCACGCTCCATGCCCCATGGCGATGTCATTTATTTTACTTTTAATACAAAGTGTTAAAACAAACTGTGAAGGAGGCATATAACTTTATTGCTTTTTTATTTTATGGCCCAAAGGTTCCAAACGCAAAGACCAAAATGAAAAATTTAATGGACGACTGCTCTTGAGTTAGCGTTTGTCTATTATTAATAACAATAATAATAATAATGATAATAACCACCCACATTTGGTGTCCGTCATAACAAACAAGAAGAAGAAGAACTTTATATAGCCTATAGCCTGCAGGTGACCCTATGGGGCACGTAGGTCATTGATGATCTCCTAATTTTGTCACCTGACCACGTCCGGAGCCGTCTCACTTTGTTTTTCGGTAGGAGGACCATACGTCAGCTACTCCTACCGACCAAGTGGCCTCAGGTGCCGTGTCTCCAGACTGGGCGCGCTCCGAGCCACTGTTCGGTACAGGCTACAAGCACAGCGGAACAAAAAGGCCACTTCTCAGTGCATGGGGTATTGATTGTGTTCTGCTTTTAAATGGGACTCTTGTACCTTCATGTGACCTGCCCGGGTCCCCGGCCTGCTGCGTACAGACTCCACCACAGAGACAACTCAGTAGGCAATCGTGACGTCTCCCTATCTCGCATCTATCCCAACACAGAGCTGCTTCATGGATTATATCACAGGAAGAATTGGGTTTCTTTGAGATCTTTTTGAGATTTCTTATGAATGACATTGTCTGTGCACGTTTGCGGAACCCAAATTATTTTTATGGGAAAAGAAGAGCCAAGAGCCGTTCCCCCGTGGGTTTGCAGACATTTGGTCTAGTTTCTGAGTGTGAATCCCACAATGCTCGTAAATCCACATTTTACGGGTTATAAATCTGCTTGACTGAAATATAATGGGCTTTACATTGAAAATCAATTAATGCGTTTTTATAACATGAACGCATTGTATAATCACAATCTTTAGGGTGCTAATAAAATTTTCGTTATGGTGATGGTCCATGGTCCTAAACATTGATTTATTTGTTCCTTGTTTATCTGATGTATTTATTTGTTTTTGTCTCACCAGGAGAAAGCAGAGGTACCAGAGTGCTCCGAGGGCCATCCACCGCCATGTTCTGCTCTCTGAGATCAAAGAGGCCGCCTCCTTCCTGCCTCTGGTGAGAGACCAGCGTGCGTGTGTGTGCGTGTGCGTGTGTGTGTGTGTGTTAGGGCTTGCATAGATTAATCTACTAGTCGTCGTGATGGCCACAAGTCGACTCCTGCCAAGAGAAGTCGTCTAGTCGTTGACCTCGTGATTTCACGTGCTGCAGAACAGACAGCAGGTTGGGAACACATGACTGAAGCATCAAGTGTGTGGAAGTACTTCACTAAAGATGAAACCCGTGGTGACCCGCAAAAAAGTGATTTGCGGGTGGTATTTTGACGTAATGTATTCCGGGTTCGGTTCTGGGTGAAACAATGAATATGCGGGTTGGATCGTGCGCTTTGAGCCAAATGCGTGTCTGATCAGAGTAAGGTGATCATTATGAGACGTTTTCACTGCTCATGGTTATTATAGGATATGTAAGGTGATCATTATGAGACGTTTTCACTGCTCATGGTTATTATAGGATATGTAAGGTGATCATTATGAGACGTTTTCACTTTGCTCATGGTTATTATAGGATATGTAAGGTGATCATTATGAGACGTTTTCACTGCTCATGGTTATTATAGGATATGTAAGGTGATCATTATGAGACGTTTTCACTGCTCATGGTTATTATAGGATATGTAAGGTGATCATCATGAGACGTTTTTCACTGCTCATGGTTATATAGGATATGTAAGGTGATCATTATGAGTACGTTTTTCACTGCTCATGTTATTCTAGAGGTAGATATGTAGGTGATCATTATGAGACGTTTTCACCTGCTCATGGTTATTATAGGATTGTAAGGTGATTCATTATTGAGACGTTTTCACTGCTTCATGGTTGTTATTATAGGATATGTAAGGTGATCATTATGAGACGTTTTCACTGCTCATGGTTATTATAGGATATGTAAGGTGATCATTATGAGACGTTTTCACTGCTCATGGTTATTGTAGGATATGTAAGGTGATCATTATGAGACGTTTTCACTGCTCATGGTTATTGTAGGATATGTAAGGTGATCATTATGAGACGTTTTCACTGCTCATGGTTATTATAGGATATGTAAGATGATCATTATGAGGAATTAATTTTCAGTTAAATGTATGTTACAATAAAAAGGATGCTGTCTTATAATGTTGTTGTGGCGGCGTGGATTGCACATGCTTTGAGTTGTAAGCCTATGCCAAACCAATTTATTCATTTACATTTTCCCCATATAATTGCTGACACCGAATGAGACGTTTTGAATGTTAGACTAGATATTTTTGTTACATCATATAATAAGCCGTTACTGAATTTTTTTGGACAGCCCTTCTGTCTGCGTGCGTGTGTGTGATGATGTCATCGTCGACTTTTTGTCGACTTCATTGATAGAAAAGTCGACTTGAAAAAATCAGTAGTCGTGCAAGCCCTACCGCTTAGAAGACATGAAAACAAGAGATGACGCAAATCAGGGCAAGGCTGGTGGACACACACACACACACACACACACACACACACACACACACACACACACACACACACACACACACACACACTCCTGCAGGGCCAAGGTCCAATGACACACAAGCTTTCCTCCGAGTGGGGGCGAGTGAAATATGTCACACGTGTATGTATTTGTGTCTTTAAAAAAATAATAATTTATGAATTCTTTGATATTTTAATATGAATATTTTAAAATAAAGTCATAAGGACAGTACCACTGGAGGGCTTTGTTGGTCCGTCCGTGTGCGTCATTCAAAGTGCACCCAGCGTGCGTCCTGTGGCGCAAATGGTCAATTGATTGCATTTGATACACCGCTTATATCCACAGCGCTTTACTACACCGCCTCACATTCACCATTCACACACTCATTAATGCACCGACGGCAGGTATAGGGCTAGTTGGTTAGTTGCCTTGCTCGGGGATCGAACCAGCGACCTTCCGGCTGCCAGGGACCCGCTCTCACCTCCTGAGCTGCTGCCTCATATAACGCGCGGGACGCAATAGGAAATGGATAAACGTTAACGTTAAGCGATAACGCAATCATTTTTTTTAACTATTGTCTTTTTTGAACAAACCAAGCATTTCAACTAAAATATCGCTGGCAATCTATGAAACAAGTTCTCCTCTTTCCGATTCTGGCAAAAAATAAATACAAAAATTAATATAAATTCTGGGTTCATAGGCACTCCTCGGTTGGGTGTGGCCAGGTGGTGGGTGGGAGTGGCTGATGGAGGCTGCCCGTCTACAGTCAGGGTTACCGCGTCCTCATGGGACCCGGGGAGGGGAACGGAGGCCCAGGAAGGTGGGTGGGAGTGGCTGATGCTCCTCCTCCGTGCCCAGCGGTGACTCAGGTGGGTGGATGCAGGATCACATCGGAGGATGTGGGATCCACCCATCGATGTGGTAGGCGGTGAGCTCCATGGTACGGCTGCAGCCAACCAACATTTTTTGTGATTCTGCCAGAAAAAGATGCGGGTTCGAATCTCATCTGTGACGCTAACATTTACTTTTCATCACTAATGTGATGTTATTGGCGCCCCGTGCCAATAATGTGATGTTATTGGCGTGCTGGTGCCTGATGCTGAAAAAAAAAAGCAAAAGCGCCCTCTTGGATGCGTGATAAAGGTTCCCCTATAGGAAACACACACGCACCCACACACAGGCTGACGCATTACTTTGAAATATAATTGCCAGAAAAAGACGGCGGTTCGAAGTGAATTTTACTTAATTTACTAATTTTACTTAATTTAATAAGCCCTTCCTTTTCTACAGCCCCTGTGTGTGTGTGTGTGTGTGTGTGTGTGTATGTGTGTGTGTGTGTGTGTGTGTGTGTGTGTGTGTGTGTGTGTGTGTGTGTGTGTGTGTGTGTGTGTGTGTGTGTGTGTGTGTGTGTGTGTGTGTGTGTGTGTGTGTGTGTGTGTGTGTGTGTGAGATGATGCTCCCTCCTTCCTACCTAAAGTCATGTTGTGTAAGACTTGCCCGTCGGGATGTGAGATTCTCGATAACTGCTAACTATGTGCACTTAATGATTCGCTGGGACACCGTTGACGAGAGAGGCCCTGCAGTTTTACAATGGCTTACTTGTTGTGTAGTAGTAAAGTAGTAAAAAAAAAAATGAACTGTGGTGTACGAAAGGGCTCAGAATGGTACACCCAATCGATTCTCCGCACCGTGTGTGATCTTTAATGTCTTTGTCCAGCCAGCACCACTTATGCGGCGCTTGTTGTAGATCTATACTCAATACAAACTGTTGATGTGCACTTGATGCGAAGGCCACCCGGTGGTCAGTGTTTCGTGGAGTCCACCACGGGCTAACACGCAGCTTCCTCGCGCCATCCGTCACTTTTGCCCCGTCCTAATCAAGTCTTGACGGATCAATCCACAGTTGTCCCCCAAGGTTTTGTCCCAAAAGTCCTGATATTGTATTGAGGATGGACTCTAGATGATATGTCCCCTTGTCTTCCAGGATGTGACCACTCAGCCTGGGATGGGCTTTGACCCTCTGCCTCCGCTGGACTCTGTCACATCGTACACTCGCCCAGAAAGGTACATTGTGCAGAATATACATTATAAATATACATCAGATATATTCGTTAAATCAAGGTTTGAGAGCTTTATTTTCACTCCTGAAAAAGGGGAATGCAAATGTTTGTGTGGTAATTTTGTCGTCCATGTGACTCCAGGCCTCAGGTGGGAGCTACGGATGAGAGTACCCTGTCACTGTTCTTCCGCTCCTTGCTGCCAAACTTCAACCTCCAGGTGAGCAGAGGGGGGGCGCTAGTGGGGCGGAGGAGAGGGTGAGTGGTGTAGAGGGGAGCGGGGCATTGGTTGGGCGGAGGAGAGGGTGGGTGATGCAAAGAGGGGAGCGGGGCGGAGGAGAGGCTGGGTGGTGCAGAGAGGGGAGCGGGGCGTTTGTTGGGTGGAGGAGATGGTGGGTGGTGCAGAGAGGGGAGCCGGGTGGTGGTGTGTGCAGAGCCTCAAGTGACAGGCTGTGATCCATGTCTTTCTGCTCTTTGCCTTGCACAATGACAACACTGTGGTCCCTGCGTGACAGCAGTGAGTTGCAACCTATTGCTTTTTTCTTCCCCCGGATGCCAAATGCCGCTAGTGATCATCATAGTGCGTGTTGCCATGAACGCGCACACATGGTCCCGATCAGCCACTTAATTTAGGAGCCAATGTAAGTGTGTAAATGTTTAGCGTGGTTTGTGCAGAACTGATTCGATCAGGGTTCCCCGTTGGTATATTAAGACTCTGGCTGGCCATCTCATTTGTACCTCTACGGTCTCCCCCGTTACAAAAGAATATGACAAACAGCCTCACACACAAAGCGTGTCTATTCTATATGAAGAAACACATTCTTACATGTCGCATTAGAAGATACTGTTAAAATGCAACTATAAATACATCCAAGTAGTTATTAGGCCTATGCCTTTATTTCCATTGTGCTAAAGGTCTATCATTCATGTTCTCTGTTGTGCACGGCGGGTGGAGTCGGCCATTGCAATCATCATGAGCACCGGCATGAAAAAGGCAACCTTTTTCTAAAATGCCATCTAAGAACGATGGGCGGGCGGCAGTAGCTCCGGAGGTAAGAGCGGTTGTCTGGCAAGAGGAAGGTTGCTGGTTCGATCCCCGGGCTCCGCCTAGCTAAGTGTCGAGGTGTCCCTGAGCAAGACGCCTAACCCTAACTGCTCCTGACGTGTTGGTTGTTACCTTGCATGGTTGACGCGGCTGGTGAATGTGAGGCAATACTGTAAAGCACTTTAGATAAAACCAATATATAAATGCAATCCATTTACATTTAATAACACTATTTATCTCAACGCAGCAACTTTCGAATGAAAGCAGCAAAAACAATGAGTAAAACCTCACCACGCCACCTTATCAACGTCCACGGTGGCTTTGGATGCAATCCCAAATGGTAAAGGAGCAGTAAAACTGCAAAAGCAGGAGACGGGAGGGGTCTGCGGCAACCATTATTGCTGAAGCTCATGGTGTGGTGATTTTAGTTTGATGGTCGATATATGCCCATTTCATTGCTCGATAGTGTGTCAAAAATCGAAGAGGTTTCCAGGTTAGTAGGTCTACTGAGGGACCATCGGCAGGTGCTCTCTACAGTGGAGTATGTAGGGACTGTCTGCAAGTGCTCTCTACAGTGCAAATACTTTTTAATTACTGAAAGAAAAATGATTGTTCTATCGATATAGGCTTTAACATTAACAGTTAAATACCATATAATAATAAAAAAATAACCTTTAACTTTACATTGAGTGAGAGTAGGCTATATATACAGTTTATTAGATTCTCATGCCCCCCGCCTCCCTCGACCACCCCCCTTGAGGTTGCAGAGTCCATCCACCACAGCCTCTTAAATCCTGTTCTTATAACTTGGTTCATAAATAAGGGAAAATGCAAGTGTGGAGGAATACACATCCTCAATTGACGACAGATGTAGCCAGCAAATTCCCCCTTGATTGTCCTCAGGCAGCGTGAAATGGTTGATGTCAAAGCTTGGAAGCAACGTGACCTCCTTAAACATAGCACAGGCCAACAATGATAACTTTCATCCAACGTGAAGAAAGTAATCTCCAGCCTCATCTTTTATAAGGAAAACCAGTGTTGGACACTAACCAACTGTAAAGCTCATATGACCAAGAAATTATAATCAATATGCTGCAAAACATCTTATTACTGTTCAGATAGCCAGGAGTCTATCCGAGGTCTGCCTACAGCCCTGCTTAAGGGGATTACACGTCCCTAAAGAAACGGAAAGGGCTTGCTCCGTTTTGTCCGGGGCAACACATGAATCTTTGCTATGTCCGCACCATTACTCCGACCTCAGTGTTCCCTCCAATCCCTCCTGTCTCCCTGGGCACTACCAACCACAACATGGATACGAAATGGACACCAGTAAAACGACAAAGACAACGTGTACTCATTTTGCAGCCGTAAGCACGAAAAAGAAACTGATTGCTTCATTTGTTCAAGATTCAAGAAGTTTAATCGTCACATACAGGATATGCAGTGAAATGAAAAAGTGTCAGTGGCCAGCGGAATGTGCAACAGAACAACACAAATATCACAATTCAGAATCAGAATATCCACACTATTTGCATTCTTTACAGCAAAAGGAACAGTTTTCTTTTGAATGATAAATATGAGCAAATAGGCATAAATGAGGAAATAGGCAAATTGTTGGTATGACAAAACGGAAGGAATGTTTGACCAAAACAAACAAACACAAAGCACAAGCCGTCATTCCTCATTTGTGTTAAGTGTTACTGTTGGTGTCGACATTTCTTTTCCGGGATATGTGGGATACAGGCTCTCTTTGCATCTGCCCATAGCATACTTTTAAAGGGCCCTAAAGAATTACAATATACTGACATGGTTGTGTGCTTGTCTTACTGACAGTGTTGTGCTGTAAAAGTTGAGAATAAAGATAAAAATGTTAAATGTAAAAACAAAAGTGCCATATTTATTTATGTAATTATTTATTTGTTTGTTAATTATGTACTCTTTGTAAGTCGCTTTGGATAAAAGCGTCTGCCAAATGCCCTAAATGTAAATGTAAATTTGTTTGTTTAGTTTTCTTTTTCCCTAAATTGCACCAGACAAATATGTTGCATTTTACACTTTAAGCTGTGCAATGATTCACTGAGCCAGTGAGGCCACGATTTGCTGGCACAGTCCCAGAGCCGAGCGCATCTTCTGGATGTACAGTATGGGCTGGATGCTTACAGACCGCAGGCGCATGTCATAATGCAGCACTGTTCCAAACAGCGCCTCCACATAGTTATCCAATTATAGAGCGGAAGATGTATCAAATAAAGTTGAGAAGACAGAAGAGATGCCCAATTTTTTTTTTCATCTGATACAATTATCTAATTCTGTGGGGTTTTGATCCCAAGCAAGCTGTGTAACTCGCCTGATAAAATCAGCGTTTTGAGAGTTTTATTTCCAGCCGAACACTAAGCAGCAGCATTTTGGCCCCGAAATGTTTCTCCCCACGCCAACATGGCTGAGGAGATTTGGTTAGACACACAAATTGCTCATATTTTTCCTGTGTCTGTATTGCATTTCTACCAATCGTCATTAAATTAAGCCGCAACAACGATGCCAGTATCTTCCGATAACTTCAAGTGTGTGTGTGTGTCCAGAGGCCAGAGGAGGACCAGGAGGTGGCCCAGGCGGGCCGGGAGCTGTACCCAGAGGTGAACCGCCTCATGGTGGCCATGAGGGACGTGCTGGCCAACATCCAGTTCCAGGAGCCCCCGAGGGAAGACCACCCCGACAGGGACGAAGAGGAGTGGAACTGATGTGTCTTGAGCGGAAAAAGGAGAGAAGAAGAGATGACCGAATGATGGATGGGACTTCGATCAAGCCTTTATATAGAACAGACCTAATACAAACCTGTTTTCCTCTAATCATCACACCAATCAAAAAGCTAAATAAACTGCGCTCTCAACATTCACGGTCTTGGTTTTGCTTTTTGTTGACGAAGGGGAATGCATTTGGGGTGTGGCTGTCTGACTTCAGAGTCGTGAACCAATGGTTTCCTGTCATGTTACAAACGTTTATATATTTTAAGGTATTTAGACAATCATATAGTTAAGCTTTTTTTCTTTCATATAATTTAACTACAATGTAGGCGTACTGTAGGCATACTTGTAACAGCATTGCAATATTGCCCATTTTCAAAAGTGAAATTTTAAATGTAAAATGTGTTTCAACCCATCAATACAAAACCTGATGAATAAAAATAATCATAATGGAAATACAAATGCTAAGATATTTATCATGTTATGGGAAAAAAAAGAAAAACGTCTACATACCAATCCAGATAGCTGACATTTTCCTAATTTTCCCTTTAACTGATGTTTCACATACACCCTACATATAGAAATGCTGACAACCAAACCGTAGAAATGGAACACAACAGTCTGTGTGCACGCAGTCAGACACATGACGGCAGACAACTATGGATGATTTAATGGTCAGATAAACTCCTTGTTTGTTGACTTTTCTTTGTACCTAGACTACTGTAACTTTTTATACTCCGGCCTCACCAAGAAAAACATATCCCGTCTCCAATTAGTTCAGAATGCAGCAGCCAGACTTTTAACAAGAACCAAAAGAGCAGAGCACATCACACCTATTTTAAAATCCCTTCATTGGCTACCCATTTATTTTAGAATTGATTTTAAGATTTTATTGATTGCTTTTAATGCATGGCATGGTCTACCCCGGGGGCCCACACTTTTTCAACTTGCGAGCTACTTTTAAAATGACCAAGCCAAAATGATCTACCTACACTAAAAATGCTAAATATATCCCGAGTATACTTCATATATATATACAATATAATCTGGTGTACCTTGCATAACTGCATGAGCCCTTGTGGCACACTACAATTCAGTACATTTTTGGTCATTACCTTACTGGTATTACAGGTGGGGCGCAGGGGGAAATTCAGAATTGTTTTATTTCAAGAATTTAATTGAGAACTTCACATATTACAAAAGTATAAAGCACACGGACATAAAACCAAAATTTTTCCGATCGAAAACATCTAAAATGAACGAACTTTGTCATGCCCCGCCCCCCCAACGCTGTTGACTGCACATGCGCGGTGATCCGTGTTAGAAAAGACGAGATCTCAGAATGGCTGCCCTGTACGTCAATCAAGTGGCAAACGTCATAGGGAGGATGAATGATAACATCGAATTTTTTTTTAATGGCATGCGATCTACCCGGACTTCCTTTGCGATTGACCGGTCGATCGCGATCGACGTATTGGGAACCGATGGTCTAGCCCCTTCATACATCAGATCAAGAGCACAGCCTGAGATCCTCGTCAAAGCCCTTCTGGTCATTCCAGGGTCTAGACTGAGGACGAAGGGTGACCGGGCTTTGCCTCCAGGGCCCCTAGACTTTGGAATGACCTGCCTGAGGAGATCAGGCTAGCAAACTCAGTGTTATCTTTTAAATCACTTCTTAAAACATACTTTTACAGACTTGCTTTTACTACCTGATTATTGCTTGTTTTTATTATCTTTATTACTTATTATATTATTATTTTATTATGCTTCTTGCACTCCTTCTGTTGTTTTTACCTTTGATGTTTACTGCATAATTTCCTTGTCTTAAGGCTGTGAAGCGCTTTGTAACTTTGTTTTAAAAAGTGCTATACAAATGAAAGTTATTAAAGTTATTATTACCTGCAGCTTCAGGCCATGTGTGCATCTTCTCAGTTGTAGGCCTATACATAAATTCTTTGCACCTATGGTTTACACAGCCATACGTAGGCTATGTGACGCAGGCAGCCATAGCCTACTTGTAAGCCAACACACTAGCTTTTAAATCACTAAAGCCAGGCTTCCCTTTGCTTTGCTTTCAGGCCAGTTTAATTTAAAGTAGCTTTCAAGTGCAGTGACAACTGAGATGTTGATCAGCTGTTAACCCAGAGGTCCAAGTGAAAGCACCTGTGGACCCTGGCCCTGCACCATCATGCTATTAACTTGTTTTCAGGTGTTTTGTTGCATTAAATGCTGAAATTATCACTGCATTTAAACTCCATTTATGTTTTAAGATCTGAATCTAACCTGCTATGCTGCATAACTATAAGTTATAAATAAGTTATTATGAGACTTCCCTCATCAGGTCCTCAGATGTGTAACTTACAGTATTTGGATAACACCTGTTCAAATAAAAATTACATTCAGCCTATCACATGCTGAGTTTACTATTTTAATGGAGAAGGCACTCACAGGGCTCAAAATGTTGATGACACGCACCGCCACACACTGAAAAAATATATACAAGATAAAAACACACACACACACACTCTCTCACTGTGGCAGCCCAGCCTAGCGAGACAGTGTAGTGGGAGGACCTGATTAGAATGGAGTACGTCAGAGCCAGGAAGAAAGAGGGCTAACATGGAGGAGACATTGAGGGTGCGTGCCCCAGGACAGTAAGCAGGACCACGAGTCTGGTTCTGGTTCGGAGAGTGCAAGGTCCGGCTCACCTGCAGCGAGGCCCCATGGCAGGAGCCCCGACCCAGGGGAGGTGATCCAGAGGAGACCTCGGAAGGTGCGACCCAGAGGAGACAACAGATACCAGATGCCTGCTGGTGGGATGCCTGCTGGTGGTCTGTCACTCCCCACCATGGTTCAGAGCTGAGGAGGTGGGTTTGTGAGGGCCTGGTCCCTGATCCATGCCCCACATGGCTGAAGAGGCATGCTATACTGCAGATACCTGTAGTATCAAGGAAACTCCACCCCAACTGGGGCCTCTCATTGCCTCTGTCCAGGTGTGGCCAATTAAGGGCCAATTAAGAACTAATTAAGAACAAGATATAAGCTTCAGAGAACAAAGGCCAGGCAGACTGGCTTGGGCTGGAGGACAGTGGAGACCAGGACGGTCCACTGGGCCAGTCGCAGGATAAGGGCCTCTGGCCACCCTGTTTGAACACTTTTTGACTTTGTTGTGGATTTTATGGTGAATGGCTAATCTTGGCCTTTTTGGTGGATCCCAAGAAGATTTTCTTTTGCATTTTGTTCCCCTCTGCTTTCTCCACATCCTTTTTGCAAATAAAATACTTAAGTTTGTTATGCCGCAACCCTGGTTTCTGTCTGCTCGATTCCAATTGGCCCACCCACTCCTATCGGCCGGCTGCCACAGACAGACAGAGGAGGTGTAGGACTATGCGAATGTTTTATTTTGGGGACATACAGTATATGTTGCATATTCGTTATATTATTTTACGTCATTTATTGCATTCTTATTTGCATTCCTTGTTCAGAAGAGTTTCCCTTCCTTTTGGAGCAGTCAGCAGCCAACGGTGCGTCAATTTTGGCTAAATCCCTTCAAACGTGCTTTGGAAATTAAATTGTACCAAGAAAGTGCAACATTATAGTGCCCAATTAATGAACTAAAAGTGACCAAGCTGACTGTGTAATATTTTTTACAGTTTGGTGTCAGGACGCGTGGCGCCAAGCCGTGCGTAAAACTACCAATGTCTCCGCTGTAATGCTTGGAGAGCGCAGGCTACTCCAGATAAAAGGACAACACATTATTCTACTTTTTATTATACATTACATTTTCTCGGTAGTTCCTAACCGAGATTGGGGATTTCGTAATAATTGCATCACAATATTGACAATATTGACAATAGTCGGTATGCACAGTGCACAGCATGAAGTGGTGTGAGCCGGAGAGGAGGGGCCATGTGAACTTGTGAAGTACTAAAGCACACACTGCTACTTTGGGTCTGTTTAGAGTACAAGTACATCCTTATCGCTTAACGCTTAACGCTTATCCTTTAAACTTTTTATTTTATTTCCAACACTTCACCACCATAAGGAAGAACAACCTATGGGGTTTGAATGGGATGTACTACTACTATATACTTTTAAGCACCCTGAGTGGACTTATTTGGCAATATTTTGGACTGACTGTGATGATGTGTTTGTTGAGTCCACGCCAAGCTGCCCATCACCACCCAGCTCATATGTGGACTGATTCCCTCGACATATGAGACATGCACTGATTTTAGTGTCTCTGCTTGCGGATCATTGAGGTGTACAGTAAGTGTGTACAGTTCATATTCTCTTCTTAGTGTGAATAACCAGTTCACACCCATCCTTAAATAAGTGCCTATTATGTGTTTGTGGGCTTAAAGGATGTATTTTCTTCCCCATTATCCATTTCAACAGCAGCGCAGCCCTATCTCGGAATAGAAAAGAGACTAAATATACTATTTTGCCAAGCCCAAAGAGATGTTGGGGAGAGACATGCTGGGCAACCAGTCGGACTATAGCCTGCTAATGCACCACCACATGGTCACTGTCGCGTTCATGGAGGACAGCAACGCCACCAGCAACACCTCGGACCCGGAGGACGACTCCATGGACTGCGTGCAGCTCCGCATCCCCCAGGAACTCTTCCTCATCCTGGGGCTCATCAGCCTGGTGGAGAACATCCTGGTGGTGCTGGCCATCTTCAAGAACCGCAACCTGCACTCGCCCATGTACTACTTCATCTGCTGCCTGGCCGTGTCCGACATGCTGGTGAGCGTCAGCAACGTGGTGGAGACGGTGTTCATCCTGCTGACGGAGCAGAGACTGCTGGACGTGCACCCGGGCATGCTGCGCTACCTGGACAACGTCATCGACGTCATGACCTGCAGCTCGGTGATGTCCTCGCTGTCCTTCCTGTGCACCATCGCGGCGGACCGCTACATCACCATCTTCTACGCGCTGCGCTACCACAGCATCATGACCACGCAGCGCGCCGTGGCCATCATCGCGCTGGTGTGGCTGGCCAGCCTCACCTCCAGCACGCTGTTCATCGTGTACCACACCGACAACGCGGTGATCGTGTGCCTGGTCACCTTCTTCTGCATCACCCTGGTGTTCACGGCGGTGCTGTACCTGCACATGTTCATCCTGGCCTACCTGCACTCGCGGCGCATCGTCACCTTCAACAAGAGGCGCCGGCAGGCCACCAGCATGAAGGGCGCCATCACGCTCACCATCCTGCTCGGGGTGTTCATCCTGTGCTGGGGGCCTTTCTTCCTCCACCTCATCCTGATGCTCATCTGCCCCACGCAGCCCTTCTGCAGCTGCTTCTTTAGGAATTTCCACCTTTTCCTCATTCTTATCATATGCAATTCTTTAATCGACCCCCTTATATATGCCTATCGGAGCCAGGAACTCAGGAAAACCTTAAAAGAGCTGGTTCTCTGTTCTTGGTATTTTGGCATGTAAATAAAAATAAAAATCTAATATATTTGCATACAGCACAATATTATCTCGAACCCCTTCGATTATAATGACTCTTATGGACACTGTTCAATGAACCCAAGACTTGCCATTTGCCTTATCTATCTATCTATCTATCTATCTATCTATCTATCTATCTATACATATAGATATGTCTATAGATAGATCTATAGATAGATAGATAGATAGATAGATAGATAGATAGATAGATAGATAGATATCCACCCATCTATCGATCAGAGTCTAAGACAAGAACAATTCCTCAGAAATTGGGCTAAATGCCCAGTTAGGCAACTGTAACATATTCAATAATTATTATTCTCTTTTAGTTTCACCTGTTATCCATGAATTGCTGTTTAAACCAAACAGGAGGATATGTTTTTTTCCTGCTGGGATCACCTGTAGAATATAAGTCTACATCTGTAATATATCTGTATATTTGAAGTGAAATGATTTTAAACATGTATTTTAAACATAATAATGTGTATATCGCTGTTGTATGTACTGTTTGCTAATATCAATTGGTCTTATATTGTGTCATGCTCAATATAGATTTGACGATTATGTACAATTATTGATTAGCCCCCTCCCCCCCACCCCACACACACACACATACACACACACACACAGTTTCCTAAACCACATTGGCTCCTCGCTATACTTCAAATACTTCCTCTGTGGCCCAAAATGTAATTTTAGACCAGTGAGTAGGCCTAAATGTAATAAAGGCCCTAATGTAATAAAACACAATCATGTATTTTGTAACTGTATCATGCATCATTCTCCCACCATAATTGTACATTCTTATTTTATTGAGTATTCATTGCATTACAGGCTGGCAAACCAGGTCTAGATAACTGAAGTTATCAAAACATCATATGGTGTACACCGTGACTTCTGAAGAACAGCACAGACCATGGCATGCAGCAAACGACATAACAACACCTAAGGGGGTCAAACCACTCATTTCTACACCAGAAATGTAAAGCATTTCGTAACACTTTGTATTATCACCCAGTGGTGTGGCAAGTTTAAACTGCAATGAATTTCGTACATCTCCCAGGTAAATATATTATGGCTCAAACATATTGGTTATAGTTATGCTTACTTTAATTACTATCGCCTTACCTAGGAAACCTTTTGTGGTTGAGGGCTCTATATGGACCCAAAAGAAATATTTGGAATTCTTGTACAAAGCCTTACACATAGTTTATAGGAGTTGTAATGCCTTCTTTCAAAATATGATAGGCCTATGTTAGATTGGTCTAGACCATACGTGTCAAACTCAAGGCCCGCGGGCCGGCACCTCATTTTATGTGGCCCACGAGAGCTTGCAAAGAATATAATTTGCTTATCGTACAAATCAGGGCCGGACTGGCCATCGGGAGAACCGCGATTTCATGGTGGCCTGGCCGTCTAATTTCAACAAGTTTGCACATACTGGTACCTAAACTATATTAGCGACGGGACTACACAGTTAGCATTGTGCCTCCCTGTTTCCCAGCATGCATTGTGTTCAGACTTTGAGAATTACGAATTACGTTATTAAGTTCTAAAGGTGTTATGCATGATTGTTCAGTGTTGTTAAATTGTTAGCAGTCACATGTTGTAAGTGTTTTGGGGAACGTAGTACTGAAACCATGTTTGGTTTGATGACCCCAGCGTTACATTTCATGCTAATTCATTCTGTGTCTCACGGTTTTGCTAGGCAATAAAAAAGACTGTGAAAGACAATTTGCTTCTTATTTCTCCAACCGCCTGGTTCTGCTTATCTGTACTCTGGGCCGTACGCTCCCAGTACAGAAGACAGATCACCATATCAGCAGATATATAGCCTTTGTTTGCAAAATAATAAAGATTGATATCTCTTTTAGGAACTGGTAAGCAGAATCAAAATTCCTTTTTTTGCACCGAGTTTCGGTTCCCAACCCTATGTCCGTCACTGGGACTATATTTCCTGGCCTGAATGATGTTCACAGTCTGGCCCTAAATTGTACAATGGCTGTACACTTGAATGTCTGCTGCTTTCTGAGGTAGTTATTAAGCAGTTACTAAAACCAATCATAATCAAATGCATGAGCAATTATGTAATATGATAAAGAGTAGATATATTTATATAGTCTTACAGTTACATCTGGCCCTTTGAGGGCAACTATAATGCTGATGTGGCCTGGGATGAAATTGAGTTTGACACCCCTGGTCTAGACCATTCAGCTATGGCTTTATGAGCAGCCAGAAGTCCATGGGAGTGATCCGTTCTGGGAGTTTGTGTAAATGATGTACAAGTCGGCCTAAACGCTTTCCCGCACCAACAGAAACACCTTTAGGTGGGGAAGGAAAGTCTGAAAGGGTTTAACATGGGGGAGAAGGGGTTATAAGGACTTCAACTTAAGGTAACATCTAATAACAACATTGTAGGCCTGCTTGGTGGTTATTGGGCTATTTTGTCTCATGTGAGGTGTTGGGTAGGCCTATGGGAAGGATCAGCGTCCAACCCTTGGATAGATAAAAAAAAAAAATAAAAAAAAAAAAAAGAAGATTTGATTACAAGACCGAAAGTCAATTGCAAGTGATTGAATTGTATCTACATGAATGGCCACATTTAGATTTCCGCTATTTTGATTATAATGACATGTAACACTTATGTGTTCTTTTCATCATAGTATAGGGCAGGTCTCACTAAGGAAATAGCATTGCTGTTGAGGAAACCTGGACATCACTCTATCCTAGACAGAGGAAGCGTAACGATAAGTCAAGATAAATTCTGGACCCCCATGAAGCAGTTATGACCCCCGGGAAAGGAAGGACTTGGTGAAGTTATTCTTGAGGAACATGTCTCAGTCTCATAATTTATTTATAGACTGCCAAATCAAAGGAAGCAGTAGCAGCGACCTTTGCACCCAGAGGCACCATCGAGACAACATTGGTGTGGATTCAGGCTCATTGGAAGCGCCTTCAAAATAAACATTTTATCATGCGCTCGCCTTGGGGTAGGAGATCAGTCACATGCTGTAACCAGGCAGACTCCGTGGAGCACAAGAACACCGCAGAACAGAAGGCCTTTATGGAGCACAACACTATATCCCTTTCACTGACACTCACATGTGTGAAACTCTTTGCTCTGTGTCAAAGTGTTCATGACACCTATTTAATATAGGCCTACAACTCGTGTATCTGCATAAATAAACATGTGAACTTCACTGCAGTGTTGTGATCCTCCATGTCTTCCCATGTCTTTGGATATATTGGTCAGCCTACATTAAGTATAAATATCTTTCTATTTGAGAATAGGGCTGTAGCCTCATATTAATTTGTGTAATTATTCTGTAACATTTGTGTTAAATACAATTAAATCCAATACAATGTAATCAATAAGCATCCTATTGCGATTCCCCTTATAGTTGGCAAGGAGGCTATACAGAATAGGCAGTAGATGCACTGCACTGTAAACTTGAGTTTGGGTTTGTAAATATTAGAAAAAGGTTGAGAGTTGGACAGAACGACATGGACGTATGGGAACAATCAGAGTACTATTTTTCTTCCCTAATGGGAAAGAGTGTGGACAAGCCATCCCTTACAGCATACAGGGAATATAATGTCGTGTTTCCTTCTTTTACATGATAGTCAAACCTCAATAGAATTTGATTTAAACCCCTTTGATGTAGTCCTTTTCATTAATAGTTTTGGTAGACTAAGAACAGCCTCCATCTGCATGTGCTCTGGCGCGTCACCGTCGACCGCTAGGTGGCGCTGGTTGACCATTTCCCTTCCAGGAGGAAAAACAAACCGTGGTGGTGGAGAGAGTGATGTTGCATTATGTCACACTAACACTAACCCGTCGTGACAGTGCCGCCCGTTTGCGCACAACAACGATAGTCTACACGGACACGTATCCGAAGGAACAAGACGGACAAGTCGGGATGCTGTGAGTGCTAAATGAGCTCCAGAATACGGTGAGCTGCGTTCACAACAGCGTTAGCTTCACGTCCTTATCAAACCATTGCCAGGGTGCTAGCCCCGGCTAGTTAGCCTTAGCTCTACTGCACCTTCATCCCTGAGTATTCATTCTTCCACCGCCGCACAATCAATCATGTTATATTATGTGTCGGCGGATCTAATCGTAACATTGATGGCGATGCACTGGAAAGCATTAAGAGACACTATTGGGTCCGAAATGATATAAAGTGCAGCGTTCAGCATCGCTGGAGAACTCTGGCATCTGATTGGTTAAGAAGGTCAGCACGCTGGGTCCATAGAAGACATAAGACTTACCTATAGATGTGTTCTTTAATACATTTGTTTTGTCTTACATGTGTTAGGAAATGTCAATTGTTGGATCACTTGACTTACTTTTGGGTTTATTAGATTCAATTGTCTAACATATATTGTTTGATTTCCTACAGAGTGCATCTTGTTGGTTTTTGCACACCTCCATCTGCATCTAAATCATCAACACGTTTAAGGCGACATTGGATGTAACCTTTGACACAGAGTAGGCTAGATATGACCTGAGCCTGTGGAACACTCAGCTTAGTTAGGCCTGTTATAGTGACCTTATTATTGTTGCTGTGGATCAATGAGTTAGAAGGCAGCCTCACTGTAAGGGGTCTCATGTCATTGATTTAAAAATAGCCAAATCAAATGTAATTAAAATGTCCATTATAAACCATGAAACGGTAAATAAAAAATGATGACATCAAAGGCATGAGTCTGGAACAAAGGGCATTGTAGTCCATTCAAATTGCATTGTAAATCAAATATAACGTTGATAATACATTCTGCAAACTTGAATAACTTTTAATGTTAAGCTTAATGTTAATTCATACATTACTAATAACGATTTAGGTCAAACCAACCCTTGGACCTGAATGAAGAGTGACATTACACACACATTATATTACATTATATTATATTACAGACCACAGACACGAGGCCTACACAGTGGGCCACAGATAAAAGGCACACAACAGATAAAAGGACTGGGGATCATGGGATTTATAAAGAGTTACAAATGTAACATAGGACTTGCATTATACAATACTGTCATTCCACTGTAATCCAACAACAAATGCAGAGTGTGTATTAAAAGGTGTTCCTGGATCGGATTCTTACGAGCTGACTGTAGCCCTGTAGTGGCCAGCAACCGAATCAGCCTTATTGTTCAATGGTGACTGCAGCAGTCCTATGGCTATTCTAGCCTGTCTATGTGTTTCTCTTCCAGATGTAGCCATTGAGATGGCATATGACGAGAAACTAGCCATTTTTCGACAAAGCCGCCTCAACCCCTTCGACCGTGGTGAGGAAGAGGATGGAGACCAGGAGGGCAAGATACCTCCACGCCTGGGTGAGACTCGTTAGTGACCTCTAGTGGACAGCACAGGGAGAAGCGCCCTCCAGGGTTAAGGACTGTAATGGGCTCATTATAGGGGTGTGCATCTCTCCAAAAAGACGATCCGATACGTATCTAGATACATGGGGTACGATACGATTCAGGGACGATACATTTTTTAAATGGAACGATTCGGTTCGATTCGATTCAGTAGGATTCGATATGATTCAATACGATTTGATGGGATATGATACAATCTGATAGTTCCTTGTTTAAAGTAGACAATCATTTTACATTATGAATTAACATAAGTCAATACTATAAACCTTCAAATAGATTTATCAAAGACCAGGGAACAAGTATTTTGTCACTTTTGACATGTGAATTCAGAAACATGTCATGTTTATTCGTGTAACATATTGCATTTTAAGAACTTTACAAAGCCCCTCTGACAATAAAACAAACTATTAAATGTCACTGTTGGCACAAATTAGAGCCAAAGTTCTGGAGAGGAATTGTATCGGACATTTTTTGTCTTTCCCTCACAAACAGAGCGCTATCTAACGTTACTATGATACAAGGGCATATTGTTGTTTTGGACATTGTTGGACATCACAGATATTGCGCCAAGGATGCGCAATCCTTGTGAGGCGCGGGGCTCCGAGTCAGCGTCTCTGGGAGTGCTCGTTAAATTTGCGGTTCTGAACCGCGGGAGGGGGGGGGGGGTGCTCGTTAATTCGCGGTTCTGATCCGGGAGGGATGGGTATCGCTGGATTATTGGTGGGGACATGTCCCCAGCGTCCCACTAAATTCTACGCCCACAGTTATCAAGATCCACAAGTAGCCTACTCATGTATTTAACTCAACTGTTTTTTTTTTCTTCATGTGCTATCAAGATTAAATATAAATACATATAACATATAATATAGCAATAATTATAGGTCTATGGATGTAGTTTACCACTATGGAGGCAAAGAGGACTGTTGAGAAACGCCATTTCCTACATGTTCACTGGAGATCTTCTTGAATTAATTATATATGAATTAATTATATACACTGTATATATACAGTATATATAGACTTATATACAGTATATATGTACTTATATGTATATTTGTACCTGTTGTGGAACTCGTGGATGTCCTGGAGGTTTCCAAACACGACGTCATCTTTGTTGGACAGTCCGAGTGGAACATCACAGCCACTAGTCATCTCCCATAGGTAAATCTGGTAACATAGCCACAGATTAACAGGTTACAGTACATTATAGAGCACAGATTAAGGATTGCAGTAGATTATAGATCACATATTAATTCATTTTATATAATCCATAATCTACTGTAATCTTTCAATCTGGGATCTATAATCTCCTGTAATACATTCATCTGTGTTCTATAATCTACTATAATTGGGTAACAGATTAACCGATTACAGTAGAATACATTAGAATGCAGTATAATGTAGTAGCAGTGTACCTCAATGCACTCCTGCAGATCTCTGACATAAACTCTCTCCGTCTGCAGCAGTTCAGCCATGATGTACCTACACACACACACACGCACACGCACACACACACACGCAACACACACACACAAACACACACACACACCACACACACACACACCACATACACATACACAGCACATACATAGATTTAGTGACTGGGGCTGGGGGGGGGATAACATCCTTTTTGTTGTTGTCCGGCTTGGAGCAAAGGGTTACCTAATCTACAATATCTGATCTGTAATGTGTAATCTCTCTCACTCTAGTATATATATATATATATATATATATATGCAGTATATATACTGTATATATATCCAATGTGCTGTTACAGTATTGGGACCACCACGCCACAAACGGTGCTTTTCCAATGCATAGTACCAGCTCGACTCGACTTGACTCGGCTCACTTTGGGCAATTTTCCACGAGGCAAAAACTCATACCTGGTGCCTCCTACTATTTTAGTACCCACTCCATGGGGACTCGACATCGCCCCCCGCGCATGCATAATGGGATTCACTAATAGGCTACGTTACATTGCATTGTCATTTAGCAGCTGCTCACAGGCTAAATCTCTAATAAAAATTAGCTTACTTAGGTATTTTCCGAGGAAAAGAAAGACAGAGGAGTTAAGTTGGGTAAGTGTTGAAACGATTCCTTGAATAGCTAGAGTAACTCGATGACTAAAAATCCTCGATGCAAATTTGCTGCATCGAAGCTTCATTTTCAACTACTTGTATACAGCCAGCGTGCTGTGTTTCACACGGATGATTAAAGCCCTGTGCACACATAGTGCCTGTTTCTGCACACAAGCATCTCTTTTTCAATTGTTCCCAATGAGAAGAGAGCGTATGCGCCGCTGAAAACATCGAAACTTTTCATAAATGCGCTGATGTCGTCACTAGCGCATTTCTGTCGTGTCGAGGGGAGAGGGGGCGATACATTTGAATAAAAACCGATATACACGCGGACAAGGTACTGTAGACCTCTCAATTCTTGACTTGCAACCACGTGACCAAAACCGGTTATGTCACGATCGTCCGCCATGATGGTGGATATAAAAACAATCCAGATAATCCAATTTTCACTATTTTACGATAATCTCTGCAGTCCAGCAAAGGCTTGATACAAGGAAAGTAGAAATATGTGGTATCGACCCATATAACTGAGAATAAGATGCATTTACCAGTGGTTGTATACCTCGATATCTCCAACTATCTTCTATTACACACCTCGTGGGCGACTAAAAAACAAATGAACGGTTTTTCGAATTGGCTTTGAACATCACTTGCAATGTTTCAGCGTCTGAGCACAACGCACCCAGTCCACAGAGTGGACCCGACACACCATTAACGTTGCCATTTAACGTGAATCAACATGATACAGTAAGTTGATAAGTCAGTAAGTTGAGTTGAAGGCTAGAAAATAATGTACGTTAAAAAAATGCTGATATAAACAGGCATGGTTAGTCTTTCCATTGTTCCAACAATCGCCAACTTGGTGTAAAAGGGTTTGTTTATTCCAACTTGTTTGTTCCAACTTTCCTGTCCACTCGTTTTTGCGTCCTACAAATGCCAGAGCCTTCCAGGAAGACAGTAGGCTTACGTTATGCTGAGCTGTAGTTATGTCCTGAAAGTTAAATTGCATAACTTAAAGGAATGGGTTCATTATTATTTAGATTGTATGTCTTAGTTTAAGGTTGTATCTATGTAAACCTTTTTAAAGTCATTTGAAATTAAATTCTCAATGATTATTTTTTGCATTTCCGGAAATGTTGAACCCAAGATATTGTACGGCACTAAAATGCACGAAATGGGCTTAGTTTTGAGTTGACAGATATTATTGCAATTTAAGCAATAATGATGTAGAATTTTTAATGTTATCTTTGTCAGTATTTCTCAACTAATCAATTGGTAGAATACTCTCTGGCGCACCGCCCGCCAACCCGCGCACTGCCTAACCCTTGATCCACAGGAAACCATACCCGGTGAGCCACCGGGGCGCCCCCATATGTATTGATCTTTAATCTTGATTGCACAAAAGCACATTCCTTGTTTGCAAAAACTAAGGCAATAAAGCTGTTTCTGATTCTGATTCTGATAGTTTGGCGTTACAAGCCAATGTTTACTTGCACAGCAGTAGGTTGCTTTTGATAACATGACAGTTTATTTTGGTTATGAACAAACAACCACATAAACTAACGTTTCCAAAACATGGTCCACACTCCAAAAGCGCATTGAGACACACACACTTATATATATATATATATACAGTATATATATATATTATAAAATATTATATATCCCCCACATTTGCGAACTGCCATCACTACACTATTTTACACATGATTACCACATAAAACTCTATATGAGTTTGAGGGTTGAACCGTTCATTTTTCACCATCACGATTCTTATCGAAAATGCTGCATATTCGCCTCGTAAGTTTGTAAATAGTTGAGGCAATTTTGTTTGTCCAATTTTATCTATGGGATTCTATGGGATTCTCTCTCTCTCTCTCTCTCTCTCTCTCTCTCTCTCTCTCTCTCTCTCTCTCTCTCTCTCTCTCTCTCTCTCTCTCTCTCTCTCTCTCTCTCTCTCTCTCTCTCCAGTGTGTGTCTATGGGACTCACTCTTTCTTGCGGGCAGACCTCCGCTTCTCGTCACTCAGTTGGTGGTCGGGGTCACTGAGGTTCACCTCGGGGTCAGAGTCTGACAGACTGTTGGGGATCAGGTCCAGCTCCAGGTCCTTGTTGTCCTGACAACCACACAGGTACCTTGGTTACGTGTGCGTGTGCGTGTGTGTGTGCGTGTGTGTGTGCGTGTAGGTACATCATGGCTGAACTGCTGCAGACGGAGAGAGTTTATGTCAGAGATCTGCAGGAGTGCATTGAGGTACACTGCTACTACATTATACTGCATTCTAATGTATTCTACTGTAATCGGTTAATCTGTTACCCAATTATAGTAGATTATAGAACACAGATGAATGTATTACAGGAGATTATAGATCCCAGATTGAAAGATTACAGTAGATTATGGATTATATAAAATGAATTAATATGTGCTCTATAATCTACTGTAACCTGTTAATCTGTGGCTATGTTACCAGATTTACCTATGGGAGATGACTAGTGGCTGTGATGTTCCACTCGGTGTCGTGTTTGGAAACCTGGATGTGGTGTGGTTGTGATGATCTGGTGTCTGTGTGTCTGCAAGTCTGTGTGTGTGTGTGTGTGTGTGTGTGTGTGTGTGTGTGTGTGTGTGTGTGTGTGGTGTGTGTGTGTGTGTGTGTGTGTGTGTGTGTGTGTGTGTGTGTGTGTGTGTGTGTGTGAGAGAGAGAGAGCGCTGCAGACACTGAGCAGACAGAGGATTCAGCAGCACAGCAACAACATAAAACCGATTCATAACTTTGTGATCAGGCCTTGATTTGCTGTTTTAGATAGCATCTATTGTGGTCTGTGGTCTACTGTGTGCTGCTTAGAAAGTGACATGCAACTCACTTAAAGAAGTCTCCCTGGGCTGACTGAAATTATCTCTCGGGTGAAACGCAATTAGAGGGATAAATGCTCGGAAATTGTGACATGAAATCAATGTTATGATATTTGAACTTGTCTAAGTAAGTTGCCTTCCGATTTACCCAGATTTTCTCTTTTGAATGTACATTTCCACATTGCGGCGGGCTATATAGAGAAAAGTCAACATATGATGCTTAATTTCCTGTTCAATACATTTTCTTGATTGACTGTCAATGATTATTTATTTATCAAATGATGGATCTGGCCTACAAATATGGACTTGGATTTAGGCTTGAGCCTAGGAACTATAGTCTAGTTGTCAACAGTTGAAGCGTTGGATGCAGAAGTTGAATGTGGAACCAGAGGGAAATGAAAGTCATGAACACAACACGTCATAGTGTCTTCCTATTTGATCTGGTGGACAGTCCCAAACGTTGGTGGTTGGAGTATCAATGAGGAACTGGAATCTTTTCATCATGTTTTCTTTAGCGTTGTGCGCAGAACACGTGCCAGTAGGGCCTCACATTCCATGGGGGGCCACATTTTGCGCGATGGGCCGCATTTGCGCTACCGTGGGGCACACGTTGGGCACCGAGTCAGCTTTAGGCAGGAGAGGAAGAGGCCTGTAATCTGACACCATACACGCCGCTGCAATGATTGACACCAATCGACATCTGACCAATCAGTGGTCAGATGCGCCGGCAGTTTATTTTTTATTTGATATTTATTTATTTCAGTTTTAAGTTATCTTTTATTGCATTGCCTTATAGGTGCTACAGTTTGAGTAATCAGCTGATGGTGAGGGAAATGCTCTGTGAGAAAATGTGTCCTGGTTGCCTCTCCTGTCGGCCTGCGTGTGTGTGAGGCCACTCTGATCCCGGCTAATTTCTGATTGGTGGTTAGAGGAATCCCACACAATCACACACACAGCTTATTGGTGGAGAAGTCTGGGGAAGGAGGGAGCAAGCAGAGGGGAAGCAGACATTTGTTTGCAGTGTGGATGTTTCAGTTTCATTCTTGCATTGTTAATCGTGATGTGTTTGTGATTAAAATGCAGAAAGACATTCATCTAAATAGTTTAAATAAAACTTTAAATACAATTTGAAAAGGAGCCCACCTTATTTGAACTAGCGGCAGCAGGTCCTACTTGTAATTCATAGAGAAACCTGTGGTTGCTTCCTCCTTTCTCCTTCCATTGGTCTGTGTTATCAGTACAGATTAAATCACCTCCTAGGTTAAACCCCTCCCCCAGCCGCCTTGCATAATTAGCCACTTTCCCTTACAACCTCTCCTGTGATTGGCCTGCGGTCCACTCTCAAGCCACTGCAGTCATGTGGCAGGAATTAAACTCGCATGGCTGAGCGCTCTCCAACGCGCGTGTGTGTGTGTGTGGGTCGTTTGTGTGTGGGTCGTTTGTGTCTGAGAGAGAGAACGGCACATGACGAGGGCTGCATTCTTGTCTCCTACGCTTCCAGAGGCCAAGTCAGAGCTGTTCTGCTCCGAGGCGCGGACGCACGGCTCGGATCGCACCATGGACCTAGGCCTAGCCGAGGATCACTTCTCCAGGCCCGTGGTAAGCCAGCGGCATTCGCTCCTCCATCTCCTACTCAGCAGAATCTGCCCGGTAACTTAGAGTGCGTGCCGATGGCTTATCGACCTCTTTGTTGTTGTTGTTGTTGTCGTCGTTCGTTGGTGTGGTGACGGGTGCGTTTCCGGCCCAGGGCTCGCTGGTGGCGTGCGACGTGGAGCAACTGGAGCAAGCCATCGAGGAGTGCAAGCGGCTGATCCCGGAGCTCCCGGAACACTCGGAGCGGCAGACGGACACGGTGGTCAAGCTGATCCACCTGCGGCTCAAGCTGCAGGAGCTCAAGGTGGGGGGGGGGTGGGGGGGCGTAGCAAGTAGTTAAGTCGTCAAATAGTCAAGTTCACATCTTCACACGTGTGTGAAGTACGCTCTGTTCTCCTCTTCACACCCCGCCGTGGAATGTACAGCACATCAGTTAAAGAGTAACATAATATGAGTCGTAATTGTATAGAGGAAGGTGTGTGTTTAGGGGGGGGGGCGTGGCAGAAGTAAGCCTTTGTTGTTTTAGCACTGTCAGACTCCTGTTCTAGTGTGAGGTGTTGTGTAGGAGCCTTTTAACTGCTCCTGGCTGTAATTCAAGTTATAGTTTCACTAACAAAAAAACTAAGAAGTTATCGGCTCAGATCCTGTGAATATATATATAGGATCCTTCCACAGAGAGGCATGGTCCCAGGCAGCCAATTAAACACCTTGTGTTATATGGGCAAAGGCAAGTGTTTTGCTGCATCATCATATGTGGAATAACTGAACTAAACTAAAGGGTTTGTTTTTTTCAGCGCATGGTTCTTAAGATCACTGTATTAATACCGTGACTTAATACACTACATTTGTCACTTGTATTTAAAGTCCCCTTTTGACAGTTATTTGTTCCTTCATAGAAATCCACTTTTATGGAATTGTTGGAAGTTAACTGTTAAGCAATCATACATGCAAAATCATGTGGTATTGTGAAACTGCGGAAAGCTAAAGCTATAAAAGGTGATCTTACTACACCATCCAAAGCTGCACCAGTGTGCCCCTTATCAGACTATAGACTGCTATTAATTATTAATAATAACCAAGATGCCTCATGGCCTGGAGTTCCCCAGTGTGTGTGTCTGACCGCAAGTGTGCCGTGTGCTAGGGGTTGCACGACTTCAGATTTTTTCAAGTCGACTTTCTATCAATAAAGTCGACGTAAACGTCGACGCTCGTTGATGACGTTCATCACTACACACGCACAATAAAAAATTCTTAAAGTGTGAAATCACGTGGTCAACGACGCGTCGACGTCTCCCGGTAGGCGTCGACTTGTGGTAGTGACGTCGACGCGTCGATAAGTCGACTTTTCTGTGCAAGCCCTACCGTGTGCTGCCTGTCATCGTCACCAGGAGCCCGAGGGGGAGGAGCCTAACCTCAGGGTGCTGCTGGAGCATCGCTTCTCCAGAGAGGCATGGTCCCAGGCAGCCAATTAAACACCTTGTGTTATATGGGCAAAGGCAAGTGTTTTGCTGCATCATCATATGTGGAATAACTGAACTAAACTAAAGGGTTTGTTTTTTTCAGCGCATGGTTCTTAAGATCACTGTATTAATACCGTGACTTAATACACTACATTTGTCACTTGTATTTAAAGTCCCCTTTTGACAGTTATTTGTTCCTTCATAGAAATCCACTTTTATGGAATTGTTGGAAGTTAACTGTTAAGCAATCATACATGCAAAATCATGTGGTATTGTGAAACTGCGGAAAGCTCAAAGCTATAAAAGGTGATCTTACTACACCATCCAAAGCTGCACCAGTGTGCCCCTTATCAGACTATAAGAGTGCTATTAATTATTAATAATAACCAAGATGCCTCATGGCCTGGAGTTCCCCCAGTGTGTGTCTGACCGCAGTGTGCCGTGTGCTAGGGGTTGCACGACTTCAGATTTTTTCAAGTCGACTTTTCTATCAATAAAGTCGACGCGTCGTTGATGACGTCATCACATACACACGCACGGAAAAAACAGAGACAGAACGGGCTGTCCAAAAAAAAAATAAAACACGGGTCTTCCCCCCACCGGCCACCGCATTTGCGCCAAGTCCCGCCAAATATCTTAAATAAAAATATTCTTAAAGTGTGAAATCACGTGGTCAACGACGCGTCGACGTCTCCCGGTAGGCGTCGACTTGTGGTAGTGACGTCGACGCGTCGATAAGTCGACTTTTCTGTGCAAGCCCTACCGTGTGCTGCCTGTCATCGTCACCAGGAGCCCGAGGGGGAGGAGCCTAACCTCAGGGTGCTGCTGGAGCATCGCTTCTCCAAGGAGAGGAGCAAGAGCGTCAAGCAGACCTGCGACAAGTGCAGCGCCATCATATGGGGCCTCATCCAGACCTGGTACACCTGCACAGGTGAGCATAGGTGGCTTATCTGGTCGCCTTGGCAACTCCTATCGTCACTGCTTATTATGGGGTGCCTCAAAGTGATGGAGACTTAGTTGTAGGTACTGGTAGCAATTCTACCTATTAGTCATAAGTATTGTAGTAATACTACTTTATAGTTTGGTAATTAGTTACTTGTCATGCATTTTACTGTAGAAATATTGAAATATTACATGCAAATTCTGTGTGTGTGTGTGTGTGTGTGTGTGTGTGTGTGTGTGTGTGTGTGTGTGTGTGTGTGGTGTGTGTGTGTTGTGTGTGTGTGTGTGTGTGTTAGGTTGTTACTACCGTTGTCACAGCAAGTGCATGAACCTCATCAACAAGCCCTGTGTGAGGTCAAAGGTCAGCCACCAGTCGGAGTACGAGCTCAGCATCTGCCCGGAGGTGGGCCTGGACCAGCAGGACTACCGCTGTGCCGAGTGCCGCACGCCCGTCTCTCTGAGTGAGCGCAGACAGTTAAAGTCAATTAAAATTATAAAATGTTTAATCGGGACTTATTGCATGATTGTCGATAGTTAATTGCAAGTGTATTATTTGTTCAAGTTGTTCTGTAAAGGGCCAATTTCCAAGTTTTTTTTATACTCATCAACATGGGAATGGACAAAATATGCTTGCTTTATGCAAATGTGGGTATATTCATTATTGGAAATCAATTACTCAAGTCAAATATTGTCTAGAGTCCCACACAGGTGCTGCATTTAGCATGAAATAAAAAACTAAAATCATAACGTGGCAAATTAACACCTTCAAAATTTGCCATGACTTAGTAATTTGATGAAGTCTGTGTGTGTCGACGTCTCAAAACAGCGATTCCATGAGTCATTTCCTGTGCATTTCCCCTCCTGTCCTGCAGGGGGCGTTCCGAGCGAGGCGCGGCAATGTGACTACACAGGCCAGTACTACTGCAGCACATGCCACTGGAACGACACCGCCATCGTCCCCGCCCGGGTCATCCACAACTGGGAATTTGAACCACACAAGGTACACCCTGGGCCCTGGTCCCACCGGCCCTGTTAACTAGCGATGAGGATCCATGAGGACCCGGTTCGATAAGGACCCGGTTCTACATTTTCTGAAACCCGAAAAGGGCTGATCTTATCGATACTGCTATGGAGACTAGCTGGCCTGTAACATTTTGGCTCGAGAGACGAGAGTCATGTCATTTAAATTACAAACATACATTGATTGTGCTTATACATTATTTCACTATTCTCATATCGTTATGTTGGAGGGGCCCTGTGAAATCATATAGTCAGTTAAGCAAAAAAATCTATACCAATTCTGTCAAGAATTTACCGTCGCCTCATCTTTCCACCGAATAATCAGAAAATATCGCTAGTGGTACCGATAAAGATTCGGACCGTTAAGCAGTCTTGAAAATGGTATCAATATAAATTACTCATCCCCATCCCTACTGTTTACATGGTAGGAATCTCTCTTCAAATCGCGATTAGACGAGGTGATGGTGACACGGGTGTGTGTGTGTGTGTGTGTGTGCGTGCATGTGTTTTTCCAGGTATGCCGCTCATCCATGCGCTACCTGGCTCTCATGGTGTCGCGGCCGGTGCTGAAGCTGAAGGAGGTCAACCCACTGCTCTTCAACTTCGTGGAGGAGCTGGTGGAGATCCGGGTGGGCGGACACTTTTTTCAACCCTCTCTCTTTTTTACAGCCTATTGACCGTCGAGCCGTTGCGCTTCATTTAAGCATTTGTTGTCCCGTCCGGTATATTCTCAGCGTCATTTATTATTATATATATTTTTTATCTAGCTTTTACTGAAATTGCTTGGGCGCCTTTTGGGAGTCAGGAGAACAGTCTTTTTTTTATTATGTTTACTTGTCAAAGTGACTTATTTCAGAGCTGGAACAACTAAGCAGTTTTTGGGAAATGGTGACTCGTTTAGGTCTGCACTGAGAAGTCCACATCTGTCCGCTTCTGTTTTTTAAGATCACACTTTGTTTTAATAGACAGTGTGAGGTTGAGCTAGACGAAAAACTACACCTTTTAGAAATGAGCTACAAAGCTTTAGAAATAAAGCATTTGAATCAACCTTTCATCTTAAAGATCACATCATTCACAACATTGATATAAAGGAGATGCATACAGCTCTTATTCAAATATTATTACAGTTAGTGTAACACTAACTGTGGCACTACAGTTAGTGTAACATCTGTAGTGCCACTCACAAGGTAGTGCTAGCTGTTTCTCCCAGACATAAATGGTAAATGGATTGCATTTATATAGCGCTTTTATCCAAAGCGCTTTAGACATGGCGGTTTGTGTGTTGTTTCGTTCATGTGCTGCTGTGGGTTGTTGTCCCCTTCCAGAAGCTTCGCCAGGACATTCTGCTGATGAAACCGTATTTCGTCACCTGTAAGGAAGCCATGGAGGCTCGCCTGCTGCTGCAGGTCAGCGGCCCCTCACACTGTCCCAACCACCATCTTGTGCATTTGTTTTACAGTACACACGACACACAAAGCTCTGTGGTGCGATGGACTGTGAGCACGACACTAAACCACGCCCCCCCTTCATACCATATACTATTTACTATTAAATGTAGCTCTCTTTTACCCAAAGCACATTGCAATTACTTCAGATACTAGCAGGTAGGGGTTAGGGAACACCTGAGCCACTGCTCTATCCTGCCTCCTTAGTGTACGTATAGCCACTGGACACTCCTCTCCAACAGTATTTCCTGTGAATGACTTCCTGTTTCCTTTTGTGTCTCAGCTGCACGAGCGGCAGCACTTTGTGGAGAACGACGACATGTACTCCCTGCAGGACCTGATCGAGGTGTCCAGCGGCAGGCTCAGCTGCTCCCTCACCGAGGTCCATACCACCTTCGCCAAGCACATCAAGCTAGACTGTGAGGTGGGCTGCTGCTGCTGCTGTGTGTGTGTGTGTGTGTGTGTGTGCGTGAGTGCGTGATCAGTCTGAACTAGAGAGAAGGGCAGGTCTCTCAATGAGGCGCAAATGCAATTTAAGTTGTGTGTCATTGTAACCTTAATTGTATATGCGTGTGTGTCTGTGTGTGTGTTAGCGCTGTCAGGCCAAAGGCTTTGTGTGTGAGCTGTGCAAGGAGGGGGACATCTTGTACCCGTTCGACAGCCACACGTCGGTGTGCCACGACTGCTCAGCGGTCTTCCACAGGTCAGTCTCCCCCATCGCACCCAGCATCACCCTCAGTATCACATGTAACACACACACGTCTGTCTGTCCGTCCGTCCGTCGATTCTCTCGATAACCGTTCATCTGATCGACTTCAAGTTGTTTGGATGAGCGGTTGTCGGAGGCCAAGCAATCAGACTGTTCTGAACAGGAATGTTTTGAACGGGCACTGCACTGTACCTGTCCTGAAGTGACCATAATTCCCGTTAAAATAAAAGTCAATGTATTTATTTATACAATGAGATTAAAGTGTGTCTCAACGTATCCGCGCGTGTTGTGCAGGGATTGTTACTACGACAACTCCACCACATGCCCGCGGTGTGCGAGGATGAGCGAACGCAAGCAGGAGGAGGAGGAGGAGCCTCCGGATGGGAAGGATGTGTTCACATGAGGAGGGCGTGGCCCAGATCGTACTGTGACTACGCGTGAACGTTGCACTTTGTTTGGCTCTTGTATACTACCACCCCCCCCTCGTGTCACCACTGAAGTGTTAAGGCTAGCTTGTTTTGTCCAAACTGTTTTTGTGCAGATGTTTCCTGTGTGTGTGTGTGTGTGTGTGTGTGTGTGTGTGTGTGTGTGTGTGTGTGTGTGTGTGTGTGTGTGTGTGTGTGTGTGTGTGTGTGTGTGTGTGTGTGTGTGTGTGTGTGTGTGTGTGTGTGTGTGTGTGTTTCAGTTCAGTGCACTACGTGACGGATGGAAGTGTATTTTTAAAGATGTTTTTTTGTTTTGTATTTTAATTCCTGGTCTGAGACTGGTGTACACACTGTGTTCTGTGTGTATTTGCCTATGTGTCTTATGTACAAGTTTGTATACTTTCAAAATGGGTATAAATGGCCTAATAAGGTGTATAAGTCATGGTAAATGAAGGAGTTTTGTAACATATAAAGTGTTGAGTTTTTGGGTGTTTTTTTAACTGCAAAATCTTAAATCAAGTATGAACAGCAAGAGATTAATACTTCTTCGATGATGACACAGCTTTAAAGAATTTGTAAATTAAAAATAAAAGTAAATCATCCTGCTCTTGGCCGAAATGACGACATTACATTTTGTTTTATATTCTGTGTTTTTGCCGCCGTCTCCACAGCCTCATTCATTTTCTGGAGCTGCGTGCCAAGTGGGTCCAGAGCAGGATCCATTCTGTTGCCTTTTTATGTGGAACGTGTGTCTGCTGTTCTGTACAGTAGTTCACCTCAGAGCAGTTTGTAACAAATTGACAAGTACTCCTCATTCATGTCTGCATACTCAAGCTTGCCAGCTGAAAGTCAATGCAGTTGTTTCAGTTGTATTGTGAACATCTCAACACAGCAACTGTTTGTGTTCATGGTTGCGGGCGCCCCAGGTATAGCACATTTTGTCTCTTTCGAGGGACGAGTAAATTATTTTAGAATGTCATTGTTTTGACTGTATATCTCTCGCCATGTGTTTTCCTTCTGAATAACCACTGTATTGAGTTGTTGTCCATGGCAACCGGAATTGTATGTGTGGTGCATGAATAAAGTGCTCTACTAAAGAGGTACTGTATGTGTCTGTCTGTCTGTCTGTGTGTGTGTGAGAAAGTTGATCTAATGTATTGAATTTCACTATAATAGTTTATTATATAGTTGAAAAAGTATTATTCAATGAACAGATTCACCTTTTTTGCTGCCAAGTTAGACAGACATTTTGACAAAGTACCCTTTGTCAAAAGATCAGTGTCAAAAAATTATGAATTACATTAATCTTTCTAGTTTGCCCATAAATCTAATATATTTACTCAACCATGAATATAAGTAATATATTTTTTAAATAAGATTTAAATCTTCAACGAGCATGAATAGTTAGTTTATGCAGTGGAAGGATGCATTTAAAGCCCCCTTTTTTCATCTTTGTCATTTATCTTGCTTCATTTGTATAAATAAACAATATACTATGTTTTCAAAAACTATCATCCAAGCATGGGGTTGCAATCGAAACCAATAAGGCATATCATTTCATCACCTTCTAATTTAATTCAATTTAATTCAGCCTCATCACACGCACACACACACACACACAGGCTGTATGGGGAGCTAATTCCTTTCTGCCGTAGCTTAATTAGGAGGTAGTTGTTGGTCATTTGGAACGCTCTGCTAATCTATCATCCGCCTCCACTGTAATAAACCTGCACTAATCCAGAGGAAGCCTGACTCATTACGTCGACACAATTTCACACTTAGTTAAAACAGACTCAGAGAGGTGGGCTGCGTGCGCCATATAATTAATGACTCAATGCTTGTGTTGTTCTGATACTGGAGAATCCCCTCAAATGTGGTATTTCCTGATTGCTTCAGTGAAATTGATACTGATTCTGAGTTAATTGGGCGTATAGGAAACATTGATCAAAGAATGTCTTCAGGAGGATAGTTAGCCGACGCGTAGTATGATTAAACTAGTGTTCACGGCCCATTTGTTTGCTTTAAAGAAGGAATCAGTAAATGCACATCAGGTGGAAATGGAGAGAACTTCAGAGATGCATTGCCGTTTGCGCCATAACTTGTATGTGGAGTGTGTGTGGTTGGTGGCTGGTTTAAGCAGCCTCACTTGGACCAGGCCCAAGTATGGTGAGGCTGCACACCTGTGGTGCATTGAATAATGAACGCACCACAGGTTAAAGCAGCCATCATCACTACACACACACTCAGGAGAGCGGTAGGACGCTGGCTCTACCATCTGCTCTGTCTACAATCCACTAGAAACTCTCCAATAAACCGGTTTATTCAATATCTGCCTGTGTCCTTGGTGTTGGAGGAGCCCCCGAAGAGCCACTTCAGGCTGGAGCTACTGCCACACTCAAACAGCTCAAAATGAATCCATTCTGGGTGTACTCTCTGCACAAGGACGATGCTTTATCTAAACGCACAAACTTCTCTTAAACCGCTGGTGTTGCACCATTCTCACGTCATTCTCACGCAGACATAAGATACACCTCAGACATTCTCTGTCATCCAAGTCTGCCTTTTCCAGTTATCACAAAAATGGGAGAATTGCATAATAATAATATCTGCAGTCTGTTGGCACTTTATTATATTGGTTTGAAAATGCAAAACAATGCGGTAAAATTGTACAACAACTGAAAGTTATTTCAGTGGAATAGACACAACCCTGAAAAACAATTGCGGCAATGATCACTTCCAATAAGAGTAAACTGTCACACGTTTGTGTTATTTTCTTCTTTTCAGACAATTCAAATACTGTCAAGCATGGAGTTTAGCTGAGATTATACCGAACGGTCTTCATGTTGGTCATGTTGACACACAGTGTGGCAACAACCCTGGAACCGAAATGAAACTGGAGAGACACGAGTGCAATCTTGGTGGGGTTTTCTTCGTTTTGGTAATCATTACTTCGACACACACACACACGCACACGCACGCGCACACACACACACACACACACACACACACACACACACCACACACACGCACAACACACACGTTGGAGAAGGTTCGATGGACAAATGTAAGACAACCAAACAGCAGTGACCGCCAGGAGCCATTGCATTGAAGACAATCGGGGGATATATATTGCTGGATATTTATACTCTGTGAAACCTCTCAGTCCCATGGGGGGGCAGGGTGTGGAGGTCGGGGGCCCAGGCCACATTCTGTCCCCAAAACCTAGACACCGTGCTCCCATTCAAATTCCTCATTCACACCCCCCCGGCCCTCACCAGGGGCCAGGAGAATGGAGGAGCCGTTCTCCCACTGTCTACATAACCGTTTTTAAAATCAAGAACCCCCACCCCAAAAAAACCCCCCAAAAACTGTCCACCCACCCAGAGTGCAATAAAAACCCAATTTCTTTAAACAATGACTCTGCCCATATGCACTCACATGTGTCTGGTGGAGAGAGAGAGAGAGAGAGAGAGAGAGAGAGAGAGAGAGAGAGAGAGAGAGAGAGAATGAATGAGTGCAAACAGAAAGAAAGAGAGGCTATGCACATTGCACGGTCCTCTCTACTTCCCTCAGTCGTATTACAGAGCATTAGTACAGTCGAGTCCAATCCAAAATAGTCCATGTAGCACCAAGATACTGGGGGTAGGAGGGTGGAGGGGGGGGTGTTCTTGGTCTTGGTCTGGGTCTGCCCGTCTTGTCCGACCCGACTCTGGGGCGGGCTGGGTCTGCTCTGGGGGCCGTGCGGGCGCAGGACCCCGGCCGGCCTGCTCACGGCTGCTTGGGCCTCTCCAGCTTCATGAAGGGCTCCGTGGTGTCCGAGTCGCTGTGGTGCTTCCGCTCCCGGGGGGCGTCTGCCTTGCCACAGCGCGTCCAGGAGGGGGAGCGCATGTAGCCGCTGCCGCGGGGCAGGATGGGCTGGTGTGGACCTATGCGCACGCACGCACACACACACACACACACACACACACACACACACACACACACACACACACACATGTCAGTGGCAGTCAGAGATACACAGGATTTCAGACAGGAGAGTGGACAGAATTTTGACACACACACAAAATGTCTATCTCGCTCTCTCTCTCTCTCCCTCTCTTGCTCTCTCAATCTCTGTCTCTCTCTCCCTGTCTCTGTCTTTGTCTCTGTCTCTGTCTCTCACACTCACTTTCCCTCTCTGTCTCTCACTGCCTCTCTCACTCACTCTCAGCCTCTGTCACACACACACACACACACACACACACACACACACACACACACACACGCACACACATCGTTCGTTCACACATCTTTTCTATCTTACATAAAATACACCTATTTTGCTGGCTAAGGTCAGTATATTTTATAAGTGTAAATACATAACACTAACTATATATCTGTGGTGTATATTTTCATAGAGGTCCAGCATGCTCACCACCACCAGGGGGTGCTGTTTATCTTCCCACAGAGGCACCTGGCCCAACACAAGGGCACCGTGCCTTTATTGCATGTGACGACAGGGAATATTTGTTAAAGGGGAAGTCAACGCGTTTTTTCCCGGGCTGTCTGTGGGACGTCTGATCGCTGCACCTAAATAATGCATGTGTGCACAGAGACGCACCTATCCATATATGCATTAGAGGGAAAGGGAGCGAGATGACATTATTGATCCTTCTAAGATTGATGATTGTCTCCATTGGATTTTAATGAGCACCACAACTAGCTCATCAGCATGCTCGCTGTGCGGGGTGTCCTTTGTGTGTTTGTGTGTGTGTGTGTGTGTGTGTGTGTGTACCCTGTTTATCTGTCAGCATGTGTATCTCGGTACGAGATACGAGTCTGCTCTATATCAGTAAAACGATAACCTGACCACTTCTAGTTTTATCTATCATTATTATGTGCCAACCATCAGCTTTCCCTCACTCTCACACACACACACACATGCACACACACTCACACACACACCCACACAGACACACCGGCGCACATACACTTCTACACCCGAAGCGAGTGCGTGTCAAATCCTCCCCATTTTCTCTCCCTTCTGTGCACTTGGCTGGCAGCCAGGCGATTCTCTGGCGAACGTGTTGCTTCCTCCTCTCTCGCTCGGACACCAGAGACAACGGCAGCAACAACAGATTCTGAGTCAGAGTGAGAGAGTCCAGCAACACACGTAACAGTTGTTGTCCTGTGTGTGACACCAGAGACACACCACTTGTTCTGCTGTTGTCTAAACTGTTGGTGTTGGTGTTGGAGCAAGACACAGCAAGACGCAGGTGTGCATTACACATTCAAAAGCCTCCGGTCATCATCTCCCACTATGACAGACCGTGCCGTCTCCTGTTCTGCTGTTCGTCCTAGTGCAGTGTACCGGGGACGGGAGTTAGTGTACTGCCGTGAGCCAAACACTGTCTGTCAGAAGTGCTGCTTATGAAACACTGAGCTAAGAAGGGTTTGAGTTAAGGTTTGAGTTTCCCTGCATGGTTTATCTCCATGAAATCCCAGCTGTTTTCCCTTTCAAACCATCCCTTTACTAGCTTAACCTTCATGTGTCTGAAGTCCTGATGTTCCACTGAGCGAGCACACACACACACACACACACACACACACACACACACACACACACACACACACAGTCTATTTCAGGCAACACCTTGCTGTGAGCATCCCAATTAAATCACCGCTTTCCACTGCTGTCCACTTAGCTTGCCGTCCGCTACCGTAGGGGGTTAATGGCCTAACAGGTGAGGAAGAGGACAGTGAAGGGTATTTTTTTCCCCCTTCCTCTCACATTTTCCCAGATGCCACGGGAGTCCTGAATCCATTCAGTGCTCGGCTAAGTACTTAGCTTATGACACATATTGATTGATGTGTCTGGATGAAAAGTGTCACCGGAAATATTATGATCCTGCTCTTGACACAAATCACTGTGTGAACGTGATGGCTGTACTCATATTCTTACTCTATATTTACACAGATTACATGAACAAAGATTTGGGAATCATAATGCAATGATGTACTTTTTAAAGGGTAAGTACACCCCGTTTAAGCTGGAGAACTTCCCACCAACGAGTTTCACAAAATCCCAAATAGGACAATTTTAACAAGAAAAAAAGTGATTTAGGAGTTTAGTTAGACTTTAAAGGCAGCTGATCATTTTACAAAATTAAATGAGTAAGAATTTGTGGCACGGTTACAAAGAGTTTTGAACGCTTACACCATGTTCTGTTCAGTTGAACTAGGCTGATACTGAATATATGGAGCAAATACAAAAATAGTAAGTATTCCTCCCTGGATTATTAGCATGAGAATAACATTAGAAACCAATGTGTCATTTGTGTATTTATGTGAGCTTACTAAAAACCTCTGAGCAGCCATAACACAGAAGCAGACATGAACGTAGTTATTTCAAGTGGAGTTTCTTCATGAACAGAATATTAGATCAGCACCACAGAGTGCACCAGCTATTCGCCTGCCTGAACGCCAACCGCCTTGATACCGCTGCTCGTATTTCCCCTCCCATGCCATGAAATCAAAAAGCGTTACTACTCTCATGTCACCGATCCCCGCCGGTTTCCTGCCTACCGACGTTCTATATTGTCCTGAGTGGCGCCCACCTTCCTGCCACTCACAGGCCGCGCTACTGCGGCGCCTCACTAAGCATCGTTCCTGTCAGGCCTATCGCGGTTTTCATTTTATTCCCATGGCTTCCTCCGATATACTCTGCGTAGCTTGCTTTAGTCCACTCGTATTTGCACTGTTCCTTTACCGTCTCCGGTGACCTTCCATTCATTCGCATTTGCTCACCCATTGTTGAAACCTGATAGTACTCTTCGAATGATTGGTCCAGCGGCAGCCCTTTCAACTGTCATGATACAGCACATAATGAGTTCTAGATCAGCAGAGCCATCTGGATGGCGACACTTCCAGAGTCATGCTATTGGACCAATGACACTGACACCTGTGCAGCAGCAATGACTGTATAGAATAGGTCTCATGTGGTGTGTACACACACTGCTGCTAAGGCTGTGTGACACCCAACATCACAAAGTGGAACCCTGCATATTTTTTGTCTCTCGTCTACACTCAGCTACAGGCTAACACACACCAATGCTCGGTCTCCTGTAGGGTAGACTACATTATTTATGAGCATGCATTTAGAAACCCTAGGCGAGATAGTTGAACTTAGAGGCCTATACCTCTTTCTCTCTTTTCTTTTGAATCTAACCTCACTGCTCTCCCCAAACTCACCTAATCCTAACCCTAACCCCATCACCCCCACCACCACCACCAATACTACAACCTCTGTAGGCACTTCAAGCCAACTCCCAGTGAGACTACAGCTACACAATAAGCAGGTGTAGCAAATATCTCTGCCACATGAAGTGGCTTCTTTGGGGCTCCTCCAAGGACACAGGCAGGTTGTGGTGTCGTAAAGTTTTTTTAAAGATTTATTGTTAAAGGTCTCCATTCATGACATGAATAGCAGATAGTACACATGCTAGCGCTCCCTGAGTGTGTGTTCTGGTGGCTGACTAAAGGCTGATACATACTCCGCAAGAACAGAGAAATTTGTTCTTGTTCTCGAGGTGGCAAGAACAAGAACAAAGTTCGTTCTGGCCACGACATTTCATACTTCTCGCACCCAGGGCTGCGAGAACAAAATGACGTCATTTTGTTCTCGCAGCCCTGGTTCAGGTGTTCTCGCAGCTTGTTCTCGACACATCAGCCGGGCCCAACTTTGTTCTCACGTCTGTTGTGTGTTTGTGTGTGTGTGTGTGTGTGTGTGTGTGTGTGTGTGTGTGTGTGTGTTCCTGTGTGTGTGCGTGTACCCTGTTTATCTGTCAGCATGTGTATCTCGGTACGAGATACGAGTCTGCTCTATATCAGTAAAACGATAACCTGACCACTTCTAGTTTTATCTATCATTATTATGTGCCAACCATCAGCTTTCCCTCACTCTCACACACACACACACATGCACACACACACACACACTCACACACACACCCACACAGACACACCGGCGCACATACACTTCTACACCCGAAGCGAGTGCGTGTCAAATCCTCCCCATTTTCTCTCCCTTCTGTGCACTTGGCTGGCAGCCAGGCGATTCTCTAGCGAACGTGTTGCTTCCTCCTCTCTCGCTCGGACACCAGAGACAATGGCAGCAACAACAGATTCTGAGTCAGAGTGAGAGAGTCCAGCAACACACGTAACAGTTGTTGTCCTGTGTGTGACACCAGAGACACACCACTTGTTCTGCTGTTGTCTAAACTGTTGGTGTTGGTGTTGGAGCAAGATACAGCAAGACGCAGGTGTGCATTACACATTCAAAAGCCTCCGGTCATCATCTCCCACTATGACAGACCGTGCCGTCTCCTGTTCTGCTGTTCGTCCTAGTGCAGTGTACCGGGGACGGGAGTTAGTGTACTGCCGTGAGCCAAACACTGTCTGTCAGAAGTGCTGCTTATGAAACACTGAGCTAAGAAGGGTTTGAGTTAAGGTTTGAGTTTCCCTGCATGGTTTATCTCCATGAAATCCCAGCTGTTTTCCCTTTCAAACCATCCCTTTACTAGCTTAACCTTCATGTGTCTGAAGTCCTGATGTTCCACTGAGCGAGCACACACACACACACACACACACACACACACACACACACACACACACACACACACAGTCTATTTCAGGCAACACCTTGCTGTGAGCATCCCAATTAAATCACCGCTTTCCACTGCTGTCCACTTAGCTTGCCGTCCGCTACCGTAGGGGGTTAATGGCCTAACAGGTGAGGAAGAGGACAGTGAAGGGTATTTTTTCCCCCCTTCCTCTCACATTTTCCCAGATGCCACGGGAGTCCTGAATCCATTCAGTGCTCGGCTAAGTACTTAGCTTATGACACATATTGATTGATGTGTCTGGATGAAAAGTGTCACCGGAAATATTATGATCCTTCTCTTGACACAAATCACTGTGTGAACGTGATGGCTGTACTCATATTCTTACTCTATATTTACACAGATTACATGAACATCGTGTCCGAGAACTATTGTGTGATTGGTCAATTTGAAGTGGGCGTGGTTAATGCGCTTTCCGCCGGCCCAGAAGTTTGCTGCTGTGGGCGGGGCCTTTGTGTTCTGCACTTGAGTTCTCGTGGAGTATGAAATGTCCAGGGCTGCGAGCCCTGGAACTGTAGCTCGCTTCTCACGGAGTATGTATCAGCCTTAAGGGACGCAGCACTTGCAGCTAAATTGACTACAAATTACAGTTGTTTTGTTGAGTGACTGTGACAGGGTGTAATTCCACAGCTCTGTCTGTCCTGTATTCACATTTTCCTCAGCGGGACAGCTCAGAACAGCTCAGTGTGAAATACAGCTATTTCACACTAGTTCCTGTAAAACTACGAACATAAATACACAGCAAATAATGCCGCAAGCAAATAATGCCAGAATGAAATCTGTGTTATCACGTGTATTTATTCAGCCTTGTATCATGTTTTCTGTTGAGAATTAATGATGAGAGCAGGATAATAAGAGGTGTGTTTTTCAGGGACTCTTCATGCAACAGCTGGGTCTCACAGAGGAGGTCTGTGGTGGCGGCGGCGGTGTGAGTTGCGCTTGGAATGAGTCCATGAGTACATCGAGTGTGCATCGATGATGCATTCTGCTGGGCATACAAATCTACCCGGGGTGGAACGAAATTCAGTGGAAGACAGAAGCGTCAACCATACTTATATAGTTCAGAGGTGCATATGAAAGACATTGGGCCATGTATCAAGTTTCATGTGACAAACTGTAGTTTGTCACAAACTAAAATGTGTGTAGTTCTGTGTAAGGTCTTTTTTCAGTGTCTTTTTTCAATAGTTTCTGAATGCACTGGTTCGTCTCCTGTTAATGGATTATCAATAGATCCATCACACAGCTTGAGTGTGTGGGAGTGTGTTTGGTGGCTAGCTTAATTGACCTCACCTGGCCCAGTTAGAGTCTGGGGGGTGGGGCTGCACACCTGTGGTGCATCAGTGGTTAAGTCAGCCACCAGAACACACACTCAGAGAGCGCTAGCATGCTTGCAGGTACCATGTGCTCTGTCATATAATTTAACAACTATTTACAATAAACCAGATTTTCACCACAACCCTGCCCGTGGAGCCCTGAACTAAGCCACTTGTGTGGCATTGTGGCATGAGGGTTTGCTACAGAGTGATAGCCAAGCCAAGACAAAGCCAAACAGATGTATAGGCAAGGGCACAGCCTACAGTGAGGCCGGATCTGCTTGGCTGTTGTGTGACTACTGCACAGCTGTTCTGTCAGTTCTACAGCCAAGAAGAGGCAGCTGTAGGTAGCACCACCAAGCGTGACTCAGGGCAGACTGAAGGGGGCCTGCTGCAGGGAACGCACCAGACAAGATGAGACCGTATCCTGGGGAGCTGCTCTGGGCTAATCGCCACAAGTGAAGAGCAGCTTTGTGGAGGTGGTGGGAGTGACACATGGGGGGGGACAGACTGATGAGAGGGATGATGAGATGATGATTAAGAGGTTTGTTGTGTTGTGAAATAAATAGATTTAGGCGGCGAGTCGAGGAAAACAAGAGTGGTGTGTGAAGGATGGTAAGGATGGGATTTTAAGAGGGTCTGAGGATCAACTCAATTCAAACAGAAGAGTAGGAAAAGAAAGGTTATTAAAGGTGCAGGTGTGTAGGATTTAGTGCCACCTAGTGGAATACTGTGGAATAACTCCCCCACCCTTTCCAACGACATGGAGAAGCTACAGTGGTCTGTACTGGCCTGTAAGGTGCCAGCACAGTAGATTTGTTGTTAAGTTGGATTTAGTTATTTAGTCTCTGAAACTATAGGTCATAGGTTACAAGTAAGAAAGAGTTTATGATTGTTAATTGTTCAGCATTGTGGTGGCGTTTTGTAGAAAATGTAAACATACTTGAATATGAATGAATATGATGAATACTATGTTCTATTTCTTTCCATTTGTGTTCGATTAGATGGCACACAATTCTACATACTGCAGCTTTAAGGGAGTCTTTTTTTGATTTAGGAGTGGTTTTATGTTGCAAATCAGTGCGGACAAGAAAAACATTTAAAATCGTTCTGAACAAATGTATGTATAATATGCCGCTAGACGCAAAAGTAATGCATTATACATACTGTGGTTGCACTGAGCCGAATTGCTTCCACTGAAACATTTGTTTTCTGCAGCATTGCAAATTGAATTGCTTGTCATTTAATTGTTCACCGCACAGCACCATAATGTGTACAAAAGTATTACCGGCATATTGTGTATATAATCCAGGGCATAAATACGTCGAGTCACCCACTATAGTAGCTAATCCAATTGAAAACACCATGTATGAGGCAGTTTAGACGTATGATTTAGCACCAAAAAAAAAGACGTGTCATATCCACTTCCATCCTCCTTAGCGTGGTATTTTTAGAAGCACTAGATTTGATGAACCTATATTCGTGGCGTGGTGCTCGACGTCTCCGTTCCAAAGTGTATGCAGCAGAGTGCAGATACTCAGGCACAGCGCAGACACCTAATGGGGCCCATAACTCACATATAAAAACGTTGGTTCACACACTATCACTACACCACACTGCGGTGGCACCGGTAGACGAGGAAATATCCAAAAAATGAAGACAGAAACACCATATATATATATCTGTATTTGTCTTCGTATAGCTATATTATATGTTATATCTATGCCTGTATTATGGCAGGGCAGCACAAAAGGACAGGTAGGAATATGGGTATGTTGGTATTATTTTTATGGCATTGTCTCTCCAGACGCGAGGAGGGAATGCTGCTTGTGTGTGGAGGTACGCACTACGCAGTGCTTTGTATCCACGCAGCAGCACACAGTCACCTGCAGAGCTCACAGAGGTCGTTTCCAAAGACTACCCACCATGATGCAGGGCAGGGACTGGAACCACGTAAGGACTGTTTGTGTTTGGCCAGCATTTCTCTCCAGCTGTTTTTACCGTTTGTTTGTTTGTTTGTTTGTTTGTTTGTTTGTTTGTTTGTTTGTTTGTTTGTTTCTGCCAACAATGAAAACAACATGGAGCGCAGCATAGATACACTAACTGAGGGGGGGTTTCAAATATGGTAATTTGCACATACGCTGGTGCCATACAAATAACGTAAAGATCACCAGATGTCACTGAATGTATGGTAATATATAATAATATAATATATTATATATGTAATAAGAATAATTACAAAACAAAAAAATTATTGATTTTCAGAGGGACTAATCTGTCATATTTAGCCAATATCTGTTGTTGCCTGCCTGGATTACTTTGGTTTATAGCAAGCAACAAACGCAGTCATCTCTGTGAGTGGTGAACTTTTTTATGGATATCTTCCACCCGATGTTGATGTTCGATGAACGGGGAAACGATATGCAGGAGAGAGAGCACAGTGTTCTGACGGAGTCTACATTCTCTCTGTTTATAGAGTGAGGTCAGTCAGGAGATTTTATTTGATATTTGGCTTTGAAAAGAGATTCATGGTCGACCCTACGTAGATCTAAAAGGTAGTGTTTTGCGGCTAGGATCCCTGATGGTTTGATGCGGTCGCCTGGATCCTCATGATTGAAGTGCAGGGGAGAGAGGAGGAAACAGCAGAGCTCCAGGACAGCCCCGGGATGAATGAAAAAATTATATCTGCAGCATTCTGAGTCCAGCGTAACTGCATTACCGTTTCCTTTCCTTGGCAAGGTCAAAAAATGCAATGTAGTACAAACAAGTAGATCCATTTTTTTTATGAATATATTCATTTGACCCAGGGGAGCTGGGATATTTTGACCTAACAACCATGATGACGAGACCTTCACTGCCTCACTGACTTCCTGCAGAGCGGGCTTCACTCCAGATTAGTCCCGAATATGAACATAATAGTACCCTAGACCTACACCTACAACACCTACAAAAGAACAATATAATGCGGTACACCCTGTTCATGACACCTGTCATCAGCCGCTTCTAATTTGTGAAAAGTCTTCATTGTTTGTCTTCCTTTTGTCAAAGTCTCTCCTCACCTTTTCCACCTCCAGTAAGGATCTGCAGCACGTTCCTCCTGCTGCACCTGTGCTCTCTCACCCTCCCCCTGCTCTCTCACCCTCCCCGTGCTCTCTCGCCCTTCCCTCTCAGTATGCCTCTGGTGCTCTCTCGCCCCACAGCCTCAGGACACTCGGGGGCAACAGCAGGGGGTCAGAGGTGTGTGTGTGTGTGTGTGTGTGTGTGTGTGTGTGTGTGTGTGTGTGTGTGTGTGTGTGAGGGATGTAGATAGCAAGAGATAAAGAGAGAAGTGTGTGTGTGTGTGTGTGTGTGTGTGTGTGTGTGTGTGTGTGTGTGTGTGTGTGTGTGTGTGTGTGTGTGTGTGTGTGTGTGTGTGTGTGTGTGTGTTTGTGTGTGTGTGTGTGTGTGTGCATGCATATATCTGTGCATGTATGTGTGTTTGTGTGTGTGTGTGTGTGTGGATGTGTGGATGTGTGGATGTCTGCATGTATGATGCATGTGTATGTGTGTGTGTGTGTGTGTGTGTGTGTGTGTGTGTGTGTGTGTGTGTGTGTGTGTGTGTGTGTGTGTGCGCGCGTATGTCTGTGCGTGTGATGAAGAGAGAAACACAGCAGGGCAGAGAGAGAGGAAGATGAGGGAGGGGAGAGAGGAAGATGCGGGAGGGGAGGACATCACACGGTTGCCCAAGGATGGGAGGACAACACAAGGGCCTTCCTTGTGTCAGCTGATCAATAAAACCTCCTAACTGTCTGTGGCTGGAACTAGCATTGGTTCACTCCCCAGTGTGAGCCTGCAAAGTGTGTTTGAATTCAATCGTACCAATGAGCTCGGAAATTACCGTATTTTTGTACATGTATTTTGTGCATAGATAGTCGGACTCCAGTCTGACAGCAGGGGGTTGGATGAGGCAGGGGGTAGAGAGAGAGGGAGGGAGAGAGAGAGAGAGGGAGAGAGAGAGAGAGAGAGGGAGAGAGAGAGAGAGGGAGAGAGAGAGAGGTCTTTCTTCTCTGCGTGAGACACCCACTCATTAATAAAACATGGAACTTTTTTTGTTTCCTTTTTGGCAAATTGTCGGGGAGGCGAGCGTTTATGCGGTGGCCTGCTGCTGTGGTAAACTTTTAATTTAATTCTCCCTGTATGCTAAACTTGGGTCTACTACACTATGCTGCTGTGGTTATTTTTGTATCTTTGTTCACGGATGGCGCGTTTGTTTCCTCACATTTATTTCCCAGAACAATAACGGAGACACTTTCCAATAAAAGTTTGGAATAGTAACGCAATATATTAGCTATAGACGTGCAAGACAATGCAATACAGACACTGAGCCCGCTGAGGTGGTTGCTCTTCTCCATTGACCCATGCTAATGACTGAACCTGCGACCAACCTGGGGCTATTAACACTAGCGCTAATAGCGTTAAGACGCGAGGTTTTATATGGACAGGGTCACGCTCGGGAGACAGAGCACGTAATCCCGTAATTCCTCTGTGTCAACCCCCTGACCCTGAGCTCCTAGAAGCCTAAAAGCCTCTGTATGGTTCTTCAGAAGTGTTCTGGGATCAGAGAAAATCGGACGTCTGAATTCGACTTCTACCTTGTACAGTTCCACAGAACTGGTCGATATTGGGGCGGTACTAGAGTATAGGAGGCTGTCCTTCAACCTAGGGAGGCAGAGTAAAAGTCCTGCCGAGATCTGGCACCGGCCTCCCAGCCCCCCACCCTTCATACCCCACCAGTTTACTCTATCACTGAGGAGGGGGGCGGAGCCCGGGAGGGCTTTTTAGATACACCGGATTTGGAGAGTGAATTTTCCGAACTGCATCGACCCCCCCGCCAAACAAATGAAAAGAACCCAACAGAATCCGGTTACAGAACATACAGAGGTCTTAACAGCCTCCAGACGAGCTGGTTGTACCCTCGCGCGGCACGTGACACTATGGTCAACGGGTGATTGGAAGGCACTTCTTGCAAACCACAGAGGTCAGAGATGCGTTTCTAAGCACTCCATTTGCCATGATGTAAATGTGATTGACGATAATGTGATGATGTCCGTGATTCCATTACAAGGCCTCTTAGAAAATGAAAATGGAACCACAACTAGACTGTAAGGAATGGATGGCTGGATGGCTGGATGGATAGATAGATAGATAGATAGATAGATAGATAGATAGATAGATAGATAGATAGATAGATAGATAGATAGATAGATAGATAGATAGATAGATGGATGGATGGATGGATGGATGGATGGATGGATGGATGGATGGATGGCTTTGCTTCCTACCTGCTGGAGACTCGTTGTGGTTCTCGTCATCCGAGTCGGGGAACACTTCCGCCAGTTCCTGGTCCGACATGTCGGTCAGCTCTGTCAGGTCCAGGAGGTCAAAGTGCACCTCCAGGGAGGACACACTGCTCAGGGGCTCTGTGATAGGGTGGGTGGGGTGGGGGAGGGGGGGGGCAGAAAACACAACACTGCGGGGTTACAGTCGGCTACTTCCAAGTGAGATACAGCGGAAGAAGCCAGCTTCCTACCAAGAGACCCGCAGTGATTATACTCGGATGATACTAATACGAATCTAGCTGACTGTTTATATATTCAAATGTGTGCATTCCTGTGATGCGCATATTAAAATGCACGGTGTGGTGTCTGAAGAAGACATCTAAGGAGTTCTGTGATGTTCTGCTTGGTGACCAGCTGTGCGGTGGTATCTTGCTTTATGCCAATGTGGCTTTCTATGTGATGCAATGCAGAGAAGAAGCACATATGAGGTTGTTAACACGTAGCGTAACAATGCAGTAAGCGCTGGCGTGACCGGCTCTACATTCCTCTCAGGCTACGTCCACGCCGAGACTACAGGTCACCTCTCTCTCAGACGTGCTTTGTCATCATATAGCCTGGGAAGGGGGTTGTGCAAGAAGTCTTATCTTATCACAGTTGCTATGAGGAGGGGCAGAATGCAGAATGAGGGCTATTCTCTGTTGCTGGGTTATTCTCTACTGTTCTCCTTTCTCGCGGGGGAAGCCCTCTATCGCACTTTTCAGAGGAAACTTTGATTTCATTACAACAAAAACAATTTGCGTTTTTATTGTAGGCTGCCTAAGTCATAACATAACAGAACCAAAGTCATCGACAGATCAAAAGAGTATTTCATCCTTTTTTCCAGTGTGTTGGAACTAGAAGTGGGAATATTTTAGGAGCTCACAGATCACACAATGTGAAAATAAGGGAAGACATCCGAAATACACGCTCTTTTAGCTCGCTTAACTTTTCAATTACTGACGCTCGTAGCAGGATGAAGGGCAGTGATCCATGGCGCGGTGGTTTACATGCGTGATCGTGCCATAGGGTCACGCTGGCTATGTTTCAACGTTGCACTTATGAATGTCACAGCAGCACATCATGCGGTAAGGCGCAGAGTCAGCGCAAAACCGATGCATCCACTCGGTTCTTGTGATACTTTGAATAAGTGTCAGGTATGATATGATGACTGAAATTAAAGTAATTATGACTGAAGCTCCCTGTTAGAGGCAGCGCCCCGTGGGGGGGAATTTAGCGAGGAGAGGAGGTGCATATTTTGACAAGACAATGAGAATGAAGGAAAGTCATTTATTCCTTTATAAACCATCATTATAAACCAAGGGAATCAAAAATAGAGAGAGTGGCTGAGTGATGACAATAGTGCTGAGTGAAATAAAAGAAAAATGAATGAATGAATAAACAAGGTAACAATAGGTTGTCATCATTTTTGTTCTGGCAGTCTATTCCTCTCAAACTTTTACTTGCACAGGGACAAAATAAGTAATGTCAATCCCATTCTGAGTAAGGATCATTATTTGTTTTTTTCTCCAAATTGAGTTTCAGGAAAGGAAATTAAATGGAAATGGAAATACAAGAGTGGCTGGCTGACAGATTTAGTGGTCAGCAGCACTCACTCAGTAGTAGCCCTGCATAAGCCTACCTTCCTCTGCTGTTCTCTGGAGGCAAGCTGTGACCTTGTGTTTACACTTGGGATTGTCAAAAACCACTCCAACAGTCATATATCACAAGTACCGGGGTGGGGGGGAAATCGGAAATCGGTTCTGTGGAATTGTCGGGGCGCTACAGTGGTGCTACTTGTGCTGGCTGGCTGCGAGATTGGGGGAACAAGACGAGCTTTCTCCTGAGAGGCTCGCCCAGAATGTGGAGATGGAAAATAGTGAAATGCAGAAGGTGAAAAGTGAAAGAGTGTGATGGAAGAGACACAGAAATGGATTGGGATGTGCCAAAAAAAAAAAACACCATTGTGTTTGTATGCCGCCCCCCCCCCTGACACCCCTCCTGCCTATCTTCTCCCACACCCATTTCTCTTAAATAATTGATCAGCGACATGTTTTTCCCTCTCTGGTGTAGCAGGGGGCGGTTCAGGCAGACCAAAGCAACAGCCTCCATCTCGGCTTCAATCAAGGCTGGACCCAGAGCTCAGTGTGGATAGCTTGTCAATAGAGAGTTTACTCTGCAGGGCAGAAATGAGACAGACTTGCTGCCATGCACATATGTGGTGCAGCTGTTTAAAGACGCTGAGCATTCAAAAATGTGTTTCGATTACGCCCTGACCCCTTTTCTTTTGCTTTCTAGTACTGTTTTATTTGTTTTCTTCCTTCCCTTCATTTTCATCAACTCATTTGGATCATAATTAAGAGACTGAGGAAGACTATAGCAGCATTGGTGAACGTACTGTCGGTATACAAGAGAGGATGTTAATTGGATGATCCAAGTTCCAATTTTAGTTGCTGATCCTATCTGTTCCTGTCTGTTTCATAATCGATCAGGATTACGGGATTTGGAGCACAATTTTAACAAGGAGTGCCGGATTGGGTGGGTTCATAGGGAGGGAAGGCTTCTCAACAGCAGGACACGAAAAAACAACTGGACTTTAAAGGAATAAATGACCAATAACTGATAATGGCTGAATATTGAGATTTAGATTAGATTTTAGATAACCACATTCTAGACTCTATTTCTAATGCTAGATTAAAATTTTAAGCATTGTAGTAGTTGCAGCGGAACGATTGTTGCACGCCTATATATGTCAGCGTTGATATATTAAGGGACAATACAATCCCAAATATAATCAGAAGGGGTGACTGGGTTTCTCCCAACCCAGTCACCAAACTTTCTCAATTCGTAGTCTCTTGTGGTGTCTTTCAGCCTCAGGCTGAGCAAGTGGTGCCGCAACACAGAGCAAGCCGGAGACATCATCTGCACGGTCGGCTCTGACTGTCTGGATAGATGAGGCTTTTTTTGTACACCAGTAAACTAGCTTTGTGTGTGTGTGTGTGTGTGTGTGTGTGTGTGTGTGTGTGTGTGTGTGTGTGTGTGTGTGTGTGTGTGTGTGTGTGTGTGTGTGTGTGTGTGTGTGTGTGTGTGTGTGTGCGTGCGTGTGTGCTCCATCAGTCAGTGCCTTGGCCATCAACGACTGACACCCACTGTACAGAGCTGCCAGTGTTAGGGGGTCGATGCACACAACACAAAGCGATTTCTCTGGAACGAGTGTGTGTGTGTGTGTGGGGGAGGCGGGGGGTGATTTGATGCTAATAGGAATGGCTTGGCGACTGCTCAGTGTAGCTAATGTCCCAAGAAGTGCAACACGTCCCGGAGGATGAAACATAAAACTAGAAGAATGCAAAGCGGTGCGGGTTAGGTGATTTAGTTGAGTCTTCTCTCAAGACCTGTTGACTGTTTTAATGCCAATTGCTCTCGACACCATCTCATCATAAACTCACTTATTGTCTGTCAAACGATTTTACTTCTTTAACAGAGGCACCCACCCTCACAAAAGCACTTGCAATCAATCGACATGACCTCAGGACTCCATTATCATCGTCAACAGATGACATAATATGGTTTAGTCCGACAATCCTACAAGCAACCTATTCATTGAGCCTCCTCTTTCCATCTCTCCATCCGTCAATTAAATCCATCCGTCCCTCAATCCAACCATCCTTTTAATGATCCATCCCTGCATCCATCTACCATCCCTTCCTCTTACCCCTGTACTCACGTCTCCTCTCTTTGACGTGCAGCAGGCTCGCCGTGTGTCCGGAGAGGCCTCCTCCTGCCTCGTCCTCGTCCAGCGGGTGGTGGAACAGCTCCTTGGACAAGTCCCCGGAGCTGGAGGACTTAAGCAGTCTCTGGATGTCTTTATTGGGTTCTGGCAAGAGAGAGAGAGAGAGAAGAGAGTTGAAGCTTCTACAGTATGTGTAAGGTATGTTATTAACATAACTCACACACGGTCAAGATCCTCTTCAGGGAGATAATTCACAGCTAGCAATATGGAAAAATATAATTTGCTCTGAGCAGAATCCAAATTTTGTCAACATCTCCAAATAATCCACTAATTGGTTGTGAGCATGTAATCTCTATATGTAAAGAGTGCATGGCAATTGTGCTGTGATGAATCTCTTTCCAAACTATCCTTTTAGTCAAATCAATTAAAAATGAAAAGGGAATCACTGACCAAACTGACACTTAATATATTACAATAATTGATCAAGTGCTGATCGAGCATCTGCTGGAGTATATTTCACCACGGAGGACACAGCATGATTTGTTTTTGTCATAGCATGAAGTCTGACTGTAAATAAATGAAATGAATGTACTTATGTGTCTTTTGTACCCTCCAGCTGGTGAGCACTATTTATACACGCAGGACACGCAGGACCTGCACAGCACGTTGTACAGTCAAGCGTCAAGCGTCTTGTTAAAATCCCTCCAAATGAAAGTAAAGATAACAAAACATTTCTAACATCATGGAAATGGAGATGGTGGTGGGGAGATGGGGTCAGGTGGCGTGTGTGTCGGGGGGGATGAGTGTGTGTGTGTGTGTGTGTGTGTGTGTGTGAGGGGGGGGGAGGGAGTGTGTATGTGTGGAGGGGCGGTGGGGGAGCTTAGACAGCAGAGAGAGGCTACACCATGGATGGAATTTGGTTTCATGTTGTGTGCCAACCGTTGCTTATTGTGCTGCAGCTATTGATTTATTTTCCTAGCGAGGAACCCAAACAATTTGAATGACTGAAGAAGCCTCGGCTCCCACACACTGAAATTAAATGGGTCGAGATTGGCCTCCTCCTCTGACCATTTCCAATGTGTCATTCATAGTTATGAATTTGACATTCTTTTCATTGCTCACCTAGAAGTCTGTGTTGAAAGGACATGTAGTCCTGCCCGGGAAGAATACTACTCCCCACAAATGGGTTTACACAAACAGGCTGTCTTAGCTACTAACCTCTAAGCATCTGCTCAGAGGTGTGTGTGTGTGTGTGTGTGTGTGTGTGTGTGTGGTGTGTGTGTGCGTGTGTGTGTGTGTGTGTGTGTGTGTGTGTGTGTGTGTGTGTGTGTGTGTGTGTGTCTGCGTGCATGCATGAGTGTGCTACAACCCTTTAGCACACAAGCTGTACCAAAAGCTCGACTCAATCATCACTATGGGGAGAATCGGGGGCCGTGGTGCCATTATAAAACATTCCCTTTCAGGGCTAAGGCAAAATCCCTTTCTGGCTATCACGCATCACTCCCACTGAATCAGCTAGCTTTCAGGTCATGGGAGAGGGAGAGAGACACTGTGAGAGAAGGGGACTGGTGAGTGGAGAGAGAGAGAGAGAGAGAGAGAGAGAGAGAGAGAGAGAGAGAGAGAGAGAGAGAGAGAGAGAGAGAGAGAGATGCCAACAATTTAATCAAACTCAGTATCTTGGCTTGATAAATCAATCTTGCTTGGGAGGTGGGAATAATTAACAGGCCCCTTACACCATGTTTAGGACCACTTCATTGAGGTTTCCTTTTGTTGTTTATCCTGCAGCTGTTTAGGAAAGGTTCAACAAGATGTTGTGTATGTATCCTACAGATAGCTATGTTAACAAGTATACAGAACATCATGTGAATGTGTTATCCTGTCGTGTCGTTCAACTCGTTTTAAATGCATTGAACAAATATGATTTCAATGTAACACATGTTTGTGTTGGTAGTGTCCCAATGGGCTCAGATAGTGTGTGTTTGCCTATGTTGCATTGTTAAAAAGATATAATCGCTAGTCTGTATTCTGACTATTTATTCATTGTCTGTAAGAATTTACCTTAAAAAGTTACGATTAAATGTCTATTAACATGAATATATTAACACTGTTAAATTACATAGATGACCTGTTCAAATGCCATGCCAAGCCAATGCTAAGCCTGGTCTATTCATCTCAGCCTCAACGTATCTGCTGAAAGAACTGACTGCTGGCTACAACTCCATTTGGACTCATTATAGACAATGCAAACCTTTGGACTGGTAACCCAGTTTCCTGGGAAAAGAACTGCAATGTGACAGTTTGCGTTGAACGCTGTCCTTAATGAGGGCAGTGGTTCTAATTTGCAGACGGACAAGAGTTCCTCTAATTGAGGACCATGGGAGACTGTTGTAGGTCAAGGTCCCATCGATCTGGACAGACTGATCTGAACACATCCAACAGTGACAATCTTGGGAGAGACTTTTGATCTTTTGCAAAGACTACAATTATTAAACTCTTGATGATGATGATGATGATGATGATGATGATGAATACTTTTGATTACTAATGAGTGCTAATACAATTTCTATTAAATTTCTGTCTATGTGAGTTGAAGATCAGCAGAGGAGGTGGTGGTGCTGGTGGTGGTGGTGCTGGTGGCGGTGGTGGCAGTGGCGGTGGTGGCGGTGGTGCTTACCTGGACTCCCAGCCCCTCCCTGTGGCTCCATCCAGCCCGGCCGTGAGTGTCTCGCTGCTTACAACAATAGCATCAGAGTGTGGAGCAGGGAGGCAGAGATGGAGGCAGACAGTGCCTGGAGCAGCCCTTTGTGCTTGTGTCTGAGTGTGTGTGTCTGAGTGTGTGTGTGTGTGTGTGTGTCTGAGTGTGTGTGTGTGTGTGTGTGTCCGAGTGTGTGTGTGTGTGTGTGTGTGTTAGAAGACAGATAAACTGAGAAAACCATGAGAGAGAGAGTGTGTGTGTGTGTGTGAGGGGGTGAGTGACAGACAGACAGACAGAGAGAGAGAGACAGAGAAAGAGAGACAGAGAGACAGAGAGGTGGGGGGGGAGAGAGAGAGAGGGATAGGCTCCGGTACTCCACAGATCCTGCTGCACGCCCTAGCTCCGTTGTCCGTTGGTCTAGATTCCAAAAGAAGATGCTCCCCCCGGTCCCACGGCACTCACACACTGGACCTGCCCGGCATGGCCATCAGCATGTGCACTGGAAACACAGAGCCCACCACCACCACACTGCCACGCAGGGAAAAAGAGAGAGAGAGACAGCGTGAGAGGGAGAGGGAAAGAGAGACTCAGACAGAGAGAGGGATGGGGTCGGCAGCATCACACAGCAGATCTCGGAGCCACTTTGCTCAGTAAGCGCAGCATTGTTCCAAGAGCTTGGTGTCAACAGAATGCAGAGGGATCCAGAAAGGGAGAGGAACAGGGAGGGAGGGAGGGAGGGAGGGAGGGAGGGGTGGAGGGGTGGAGGGAGGGGAGGAGGGAGGGAGAGTAAAATGGGTGGGGGGGTATAAGCTGGCACCCTGCCCAGACTGAAGTCGAGACAGAATGGGTTGTGTGTGTGTGTGTGTGTGTGTGTGTGTGTGTGTGTGTGTGTGTGTGTGTGTGTGTGTGTGTGTGTGTGTGTGTGTGTGTGTGCGTGTGTGTGTGTGTGTGTGCACGCGTGTGTGTGTGTCTTGTGTGTATGATGACCAGAATAAGCCTGATCATCACGAATGCTTTTCAATTTAAAAAAAAAATGTAGGATTTCAATTAAAGATTTAGGATTTAGGACCACCACACCACCCACGACTATACACACCGTGAAACCCACGCCTTTGTATCAGAAGAATGTGCTCCTCCTGCTCCTCCTGCTCCTCCTCCTGCTATAGACGACCGGACGGCTCCCCCTAGCGGTGGGACCGGCTAGTGACGTGACGCGCTCTCTCGATGGTCACGTGACCGCGTTCCCATGACAGCACGTCTCGGTTGTTTGCGGCGTCTCTGCGTGAGACACACACACACAACACAACACGACACACACACCTCAAGCCGTACTGCTGCTGCTGCTGCTGCTGCTGCTCAGTCCTTACGTTGACGCAATGGTGAGCGAATCATCTCATTTATCTTTCCTTTAGCTGTCACATGGATGACTGCTGACACTGAGCAGTCCTGAGCTAACTTGCAAGATTCACGAATTGTACGACATTCACGTTCACATTTGAACACCTTTCCCCCTGTTAAAATGTAGAATGAATGCATTCTTTATTATTATTATTATTATTATTATTATTATTATTATTATTAGAGAGTGAGCATGCTACAGTACAGTACATAGCAACCACAGCTACCATACAGACACACGGTCGGTCAGTGCTGCAGACGGTCAGGCAACACAATCGTGGGAACATAAAGCATGTCTAGTTCTGTGTTTTTATTTGTATTTGGGTTTTTGGTTTTTTTACCAGCCACCCAAGAAGCAAGCCAGCAAGAAGGCGGCCAAAGCCAAAGCGCCGACAGTAATCGATGGGCTGTCCACAGAGGAGATGACCAAGGAGCAGGTTGGACGACGAGGGCAGACTAAAGCCTATCGGCCCTCGTCTGTTAAAACAGTTGCATGTTACAATGACAGAAGCTCAAATTTGTTTGTACCTTATCATGAGATGCACGTCCTTATTTTCATTTGATTGCATTTGGATATGCATTTGTTTCTAGAAGGATTGTTTTTCTAGCAGCATGTCTTCCTGGACACCTAACACCCACAACTACATAAGATCATTTTGTAATGGCAGCTGGAGGAGCACATTGTGCGACTCAGAGAGGAGCTGGACCGAGAGAGGGAGGAGAGAAACTACTTCCAACTGGAGAAGGACAAGGTCCACAGCTTCTGGGAGATCTCCAAGCGAGACCTGGACGAGAGGAAGGCTGAGCTCAGGAACAAGGAGAGGGAAGTCGAGGAGGCAGAGGAGCGGCATCAAGTAGAGATCAAGGTGAGACACGCACGCACGCACACACACTTTTTAATGTCTTAATTCTGTCCAGTAATGGAATCAAGCCCCTTTCTCGTGGTAGAAAAGTCTCTTGCCACAATGCCATACATGTGGCTTTGTTCGGGGCTCCTCCAAGGACACAGGCAGTAGTGGTGATGAAAAGCCTGGTTTATTGCGGCTTATTAACATTGGTGAAATGACATTACATAGCAGATGGTTCTTAGTAAGCATGCTAGCGCTCCCTGAGTGTATGTGCTGATGGCTGACTTAACCTGTGGTGCACTGATTAGCCAATGCACCACAGGCGTGCAGCCCCTTCCCCCCCCCACACTCCCACACTCGTGTTTTATACATACATGTACAAAATACAAATACGACAACCCCACCACTGGATTGTGTTGGATCAGGTGTACAAGCAGAAGGTGAAGCACCTGCTGTACGAGCACCAGAACGCCGTCTCGGAGCTGAAGGCGGAGAGCGTGGTGGCCACCAAGCTGATGCAGAGCGAGCACGGGGGCCTGGAGAGTGAGCTTCGCAAGAGCGTGCGTGCGCTCAAGGTGGATCTCAAGGAGCAGGAGCTGGCCCTGGAGAACACCGTCAAAGACCTTAAACTGGTGAGCGTCCCGCGAGCTGTTAGCATCATTGAGTTATAACCCTCCTGCTCTGTGCAGCAAACAAGCCACATGAAAAATGTCACACACACATACTCAATCATATGTTATCCCAACAGAAAAATGCAGAAGAACTGACTGGAATTAGAAATGATTTTGAGCGGCAAGTCAGAGGTAATTGACGTGGCGTGTGTCTATCAGATGGGTATTTGATATGCACATTGAAATTGTCTGATTTATTATATTCCTCGAGCTTAAGGAAACCATACTTTTTCCCCCTGTTTGTACTGTTTGAGCAGAAGTGGAAGCCATTTACGAGAAGAAGATGCATGTGCTGCATCAGGAGCAGGACCGCCGGAGGAAGCGGGAAATCCATGAGGTGGAAGCTCGTAAGAACGAGCACATCACCACGCTCATGAAGGACCACGAGAAGAACTTCAGCGAAATCAAGAACTTTTACAATGACATCACACGCAACAACTTGGCTCTCATCCAGACCCTGAAGGTAGGTAAGAGCTGTGATATAAGGTACGCTTTGCGGAACAGACGATCCGTGCTGCATGCATCTCCAACCTCTCCAACCCTCCATATTTTATTAATTACATTTTATTCATGCCTTTCCCTCATTTTCTTAGCTACAATGCATCACACAAATAACTTGACTGCGAGCTTCTTGTGGACTACCATTTAGGAAGTGTCAAGTCTTGCGTGTTTTCATGACTTAAAAGGCAACTTGGAGATGAGAGTGTAGTTAGAAACCCACATCGACTTCAAGGCACCCGATTATAAAGGCACAGCGGTGTAGTGTGTGAAAGTCGGGGAGCCGGGGGCTACAAACCTGTAATAATAAATCCCTTTCACTTTGGATAAACTATCAACTAAATAGTAGACCGTGTACAAACAGCCCAATCATGTGTGTGTGTGTGTGTGTGTGTGCGATTCAAGTCAAGACACACAAAAAGAAGACTACTAATACAGCATAGTTCGTTGTGCCGTAACGCTTGACGTCAACGTTTCCCAGGAACAAATAGAAGACATGAAGAGGAAAGAAGAGAAGACGGAGAAGAAGATGGCAGACGTGATGCTCCAGAATAAGCGGATGACGAAACCCCTGCAGAGAACCAAAGAGGAGCTGGCCGAGCTCCGGAAGCAGCTGGTGCACTACGAGAAGGACAAGGCTTCTCTGGCGGTGCGTGTCCTCAGCACACTGAGCAATCGTTCCTTCGTATTGGACATTGTGTTGTGGTACATCGTGTTGTGTTGTGCTGTGTCGTGTTGTGTCGTATCTGTGATGATCGGTGGCTAAATCGAGGGTGTTAACTCTTGCCAGAGTGCCAAAGCGCGTTTGAAGGTGGGAGACCAGGAAATGAAGGATCTGAAATGGGAGCACGAGGTGCTTGAACAGAGATTCACTAAGGTAAAGCACAACGCTGGTTTTCAAAATGTGTACCTTTCTTTTCACCATTTAAACACGTTTCAAGAATGTGTGAGTGTGACTCTGTTTTCTCACTGTGTTTCAATCAGAGGCTCAGATCTATTTTAAGGAGCTGGGTCACCAATGTGTGTGTGTGCATGCGTGTGTATGTGTCCAACCATGGCGAATACGACGTGGTGTGTAGGTCCAGGCAGAGCGCGATGAGCTGTACAACAGGTTCACCCAGGCCATCCAAGAGGTGCAGCAGAAGAGCGGCTTTAAGAACCTGCTCCTGGAGCGGAAGCTGAACACCCTGGCGGACAGCCTGGAGAAGAAGGAGGCTCAGCTCAATCAAGTGCTGTCCGCCACCAACATGGACCCCATGGCCCTGGGCGTGGTCACACGCAAACTGGAGGTGCTTTTCCTTGTATTTTGTACCTCTGTATGCCAACATGCAACGCATGTGGCAACGCCATAAAGGAAAGAGTGCTCTACTCCTGTGTATGGAGGAACGTGTACCTGTGTGCGGTCTGTGATTTGTCAGACCAATCAGTAGACTGTAGGTTTACAAAGGTAAATCTTCAGCTTCTTTACCTGTGATCAGATAGTGGTATTTGTCATCAATGCATTCAAAACAGTGGACATTTCTTTTATATTTGAGTTCTGTTTTCCTTTTTGTATGATTCTTGCTGGATGGAATTGAAAATAATGCTGCACACTTTTCTGCCCGTAGGAAGTATTGGACTCCAAGAACACCGCCATCAAGGATTTGCAGTATGAATTGGCCCGAGCGTGCAAGGTGAGCCTTCCATCAATACTACTGCTGATGATCCACATACAGTAGCTGCGGTTTTGTTTTTGTTTGGCTCGTTCTGAATACAATCTCTGTTGTGTACAGGCCCATAACGATCTGCTGAAGACCTACGAGGCCAAGCTGAGAGCGTTGGGTATCCCTGTGGAGGAGCTGGGGCTCACCCCCCTGGAGAGCAGCCTGGCTGGGCAGACTCTGGGCCAGGGCCCCGCAGGCCTCGTCTCTCACACTAAATGACCTCAAACGCTGTTTCTCTCTCTCGTCTGTGCTATCTATAGTTATATTTATTCAGATTTTTACGCCGTGTGCCTTTTGCCTTTGTCCAATTTTCTGTGCACATAAAATGAATGAAGAACTAGAACAACAGAAAAGAAATGCATTTGGACAACAGATAAATTGCAAGGGATTTGCAAGTATTTTTTATACATATATTTGTCAGACTGGATGCCTTTTTATTAAATACATGACATAAACTCTTTATTCAGTTTGTTGGGAAGGATTAAATGTTTTACAGAGGTTACTTGCCTTATGCTGATGAATAAATATCACAAACTTACGGGAGCATGTTGTTGCATATGTTGTAGATCATAAATATATTAATATTCTACTTCCACTTGTGGTTATGATAGTTCCAAAAAGGAAAGTTGTTGAGCTGTTCAAGTGAGTCGGGTACGTGTCACTGCGCACGAAGGCCTGCAGGTGGTGCTCAAGTACCACTGATCTACAGGACAGGCACCAGGGGCAGGCACTGAGGCATTGAGGGGGTTGTGCTTCTGTGGTTCAGTGCTTTGATAAGATAAGATAAGATAAGACACTTTATTGATCCCGAAGGAAATTCTTGTGCCAGGTTGCACAGCAATAGAATAAGACAATAGTAGAATAATACAAATAAAATCACAGATTTACAAATGTACAGTAAGTCTAAGTCCTAGGAGAAGTACAGTAATATTGATTGATTGATCCCAATTGAGCCCATATCCTGGCCCCCCCTTTATCTGCGGTTTATCACACAAACCGTCACACAAGTGCGTAACTAAAACCGCAATGTAGCAACATCAGCATGTCATCTAATAAAGGATGTGTTCACGTCACTCAACGGTAGCACGCAACACACACACAACGGGTGACATTGATTGAATTTAGCAATCGCGAAACGTTTGGTCTTCGCGGGCTACCATACAACAACAGCCCCGGACGAGCAGCTGTTGTCGCGATGCTTCCCAGCGTCTCGTCGCTCCACTCCGACACTTAAATTTACTTTTTCTCGACCCGCGGACAACGTATTTGTGTCAGCAACGAGTTATTTTCTCGCAATATGGAGGCTGTTATAAAGATACAATCTGGTAAAAAAAAAAAATTCAAAATGTTTACGACATTTTACGTCCCTTAACACTCATTCCGTTGCATGCCAGTGTGTTAATTTCAAAATAAGGATGATTCTGCTTTAGTTGACCGATGTCTGTTGAGTGTGCGTCAACGTTTACCCTTTGTTTTGATTTTAGGGGCCACAAAATGGGATATTCGACACAAAGTTTGGGACTATATTGAGGAAAATAACCTCGCAAACTTCCCGAGGCCTGTTCACAACCGTATACCCAATTTCAAGGTACAGTCATGCATTTAATTGCTACACAATAGCGCGGCTAAAATGGCACTAGAGGCGTCGCCTGGCCAGTGTGGTCACCGCATGTGCACACGCGTGACAATAAAATGCTGTGAAATCTCGTAAAACTGTCCACCTCTTTAGGCTGCATGGTAACCTAAAGAACTTGAGCCATAAAACCCTCTGCCTCCTGGTTTAACTGGGGGAGCCCACCAACCGTATAACTGTTAATGGGATAACTAGCCACAGGATCTAGACTCATTTGGATTCATCTCATCAAATTATGATCATACTAACATTTTTGGATGTACTGTATCCCATTTGGATTTATGTGCTGTATATTGGCTACCAAGAACAGTATAAATACCAATAGAATACTGTACACCGTGATGTAAGTCTATACATTGTATTCAAGACGTTTATTGGTTGGGTTTCTCCGCATGTGTGCAACTTACTCTCTGGTCGTGGGCCAGGGCGCAGTGGAAGCTTGTGACAGGCTGACGGGCCTTGAGGAATTCAAGTCTGGCCAGACCGTCAAAGTAAACCCTGACAGACCGCAGCAGCAGGCACGCTTTGTCACACTGGACGTAAGTTCCTGCTACATGCCTTCTGCTCCCTCTCGCCCGCCCACACCCCCCCCACCCCCCTCCTCCATGTAGGGGGCCTTCACCGCCTGTGCCAGGGTCACTGGGCTCCAGGCCTTCACCGAGACAGCTGAGGTGAAAGTGGATCCCGACAAGCCTTTGGAGGGCGCTCGGCTGGAAGTGCTGCAGGTAGTATGTCGCGTGTGTGAGCGTGTGCGGAAAAGGCCGCTAGACGCTAACTACAGATGAAGGCCCGCCCCCACGCCTGGTTTCACACGGCTATATTTCGGATGCATCTTTTTATTCACATTTTTACGATCTTTTGTTTTGTTAAATATGAATAAGTGAAGCCACTGAAAGCTCACCACCACATGCCTGCCGCTGTGTGTCTCTTTTAAGGCAAAGAAGACGCTGTTGGTGCCCACCCCTCGTCTCCGCACAGGTCTCTTCAACAAGATCACCCCTCCGCAGGGGGCCAGCAAGGAGCAGCTGCGCGTCTGCTCTACGTCCCAGGTTAGCTCTAGTAGGCTAGTTTTAGTCTAGCTAGTGGAGGTGTATGGTCATTACATGCTTTACATTCATTAATTACATTACATTAATTTGTGGTTGACGGTACCATCTCTGTGTGCAGGGCGTGAAGGAGTTCAGTGTGCCCGTTGGCCTGGATGCCAATGTGAAGGTGGACCTGCTGGTGGTTGGCTCTGTGGCTGTCTCTGAGAAAGGTGGGAGCCACTGCATTACCACCCTGAGACATGCTAGTTTAGTATGCTAGTTTATTAGCCATTCCAGCCAGCCGGCAAAAAAAGCGAGGATACTACCTGTGGACTTATTAAGAAAAATGGGTTTAAAGTTGAGTGGTGAGTGTCTCACGAGCAGAAAAACAACCCTTCTTTTGGGAAACGCTGAACTGCAAAGTGTTATCTTGACACAACACATTAGTTGTTGGGAAACAAAAATGGTCTCCAGTGCAACGGCAAACATCAAAACTGGATGTTTTGTGAGTGCAATCCAGGTTCCTTTAGAATGATACTTGATCCACCAAAGCCATCCTCCTCGTCTGGTGTCAACAGTACCGCCCCTAAGATCATATGGAGAATGTTTGCCTGGAACACTTGAGGGGCCCTGTTAACCTTTACAGAATGCTGGGCTGGCTCTGTGTACTTGTGGATGTTGTACCTCGGCCAACTTCATACCCTCGTAAGTGCAGTTTATCTGCACATATGCACACCATACCGATCATGCCAGTGAACGCTGCCAGGAACATGACTGTGAGTTTTGATACAGTTGCCTACAAGTTTGGACTGTGCACATACTTGGCACGCTCAACTCTGGAATATATTTGCCTCTTTTGCATACAGTGTATATATATATATGGTACATGGATTGCATTGATATAGCGCTTTTATCCAAAGTGATTTACAGTTGCCTGACATTCACCCATTCATACACCGATGGCGGTGCCAACCATGCAAGGTAACAACCAACATGTCAGGAGCAGTTAGGGTTAGGCGTCTTGCTCAGGGACACCTTGACACCTCGCCCGGGGATTGAACCAACAACCTTCCTGTTGCCAGACCCGCTCTTACTTCCTAATTTCATTTATATGCAATATCATACATATACTGCCACTGTTGCACACCATCTGACTATTTTTTGAGCACACACAAGAAGAATAAAACCTTTACTGGCTCATGACACGCTCATGACCTTATTAAGCTGTCATTCATACTTGTCACAATCTCTGTCCGTGGTCCTGAACCAACACACACGCATCCACGCACGTGATAATCGATGCGATAATCAGAACCAATCGACGCATCCGACTGCCGTTTTGATGAGTTGTTTCCTCGTTGTTGATGGCATCTTAGTCAGCTGTGACTCTGCTGGAAGTAGGGGGGTGTCCTGCCAGGAAGGGGAAACGGTAGGCCTGCTTCCGCTGGTGTGTCTAGAATCTCGTTTCAAGGTTGGAATGAGACACAGGAGAGGCACTTTACGGTTTGACGTTTTCCACTAATGCGGAACTATTGTTCCATAGAAACACATAAAGGCAATCATTTGGAAGTCATCCTAATGCCACCAGTGGACTCCTCACATGCCATCCATGGCAACAGATTCACTTCTGCTTTGTCCCAAACCATCTAGAACCCATGCGTTACTTTTCATGTTGTGACATCAGTTCAGTCTTAGCTCAAAGGGGATATGGCAGCAAGCTTCATTTTTGTCTGGATGGGATTTCTTTACTGGATTATTGGAATTCACACCCCAAGCAGAGCCCTCCTTTTAGGAATGTCAGTGGTTGTTTAGGGGAGGGGGGTTGGTGGTTGTTGTCCAATGATGGACCTTACCAGAACTCACTAACTACACTGACACACACTACCCATGTGAGACTAGAGACTGATCTGCCGGGTAAATGATTTATAATACTAATTCTGATGATCTTGCTATTATATGTATACTGTGTGAGCCAGTTTATTTCTACTTCTTTTTTTTTTTTCTTTTTAAAGAATGCTCTACACTTGAAACACAAGCATCAAACGGCATACAAACTAGTATGTGGTCCTCCTTAGTTCACTGGTATGCTAATATTTGCAGCCATCATCAGTTATTTTTGGCACCTACCACTAAAGTTCCAGTCGAGGTGCATCAAATATTCATATATTATTATCTGGTGGTAAAATATTCCCATCAAATATTTACGTGGGGGTAATGCTGCAGCATTCCATGGTGCTGTGGTGAAGTCCCACGATGTGACATGCTGTGCTTCATACACACACCACAACAGGTTACCGGATAGGTAAAGGAGAGGGCTATGCAGACATGGAGTATGGCATGATGGTCTCAATGGGAGCTGTGACTGACTCTACTGTGGTGGTCACGGTGGTCCACGACTGCCAGGTCAGTGTTTCTATTATTTGGGATATTTTCCATATTGAATAAATGAACCAAAAATAGAAGCTATCAGTGCGGATTCATACTAGCCCGGATATTTATCATTATCATTATCATTATCATTGTCATTGTGTGGCTTCTATTCATAGGTTATGGACTTCCCAGAGGAACTGGTGGAGCAACACGACCTCACTGTGGACTACATCCTCACACCCACGAGGGTTATTAAGACAGACTGCCTCCTCCCCAAACCCCAAGGGATCATATGGTCAAAGGTAGTCGATTTTGTTATCGACATGTGCTGTTCTATTTCTGGCCGCTAGAGGGCAGTACGTTCCTTCCAAAGCACAAACCAGGCCAGGCCCCTAACCATAACCCCTCCCTGCCAAACGCATTATAGAGAAATATAATTTAATATGCTGCAATGAATACCAGCATCTTGCACATACTGTGTCTACTACCAAACATGAAATCAGTGATTGTGGCGTGATTTAGAAATCTGGATGTCACAATGGTCAATTTGGTCAACAAACAGTAAAAAAAAATACTCATTATCATTAATTTATCACTATCATTAAGCCTGTCATGTGAGTAGGACACCATAACATGCAGATGAGTGAAAGTTAAGTTTAGATAATACTGTGTGTGTGTGTGTGTGTGTGCGTGTGCGTGCGCGCGCGCGCGTATGTATGTACCCGTGCGTCTATTGTACACAATGTAGCACGCATCATGAGTTATGCTACGCAACTCCCTCAAGACGCACATCTTAGTAAACAGGACCCAGTGACCTCACAGGCAGGAAGGCCATGTCTGCTCATCAAAGGGGGCCCTGCGTGGCAAGCCGGGATCTGCCGGGCCAAGTGGAAGTACTGGTCAGGGCTATAAACAATAGCAGCATCTATCCTTTACAGCCCCCGCCGCTATCAAAGTCCTGCCGTTTACCGTTTAAAGAATGAAAGAGCGCTCGCTATTTTTACCTGCAGGGAAAGTTAAAATTTCCACTGACAAAATGATTTTTTTTTTTATCTAAGCAGACCACTTAAGAAAAATAAGTGACATTTTGCAGGGGAGAACACGATATCAGCTCATAGTTTGCCCCTATTTGTTATATTGTTTTGTGATGGTAATATTTTATTTCCACTGTTTTTTTATAATGCGTGTTTCTAACGTGGAGGGGCACACAAGTTTTTTGTGTGTGTTTATCATAGCATGCGTTGGCTATAAAGTTGACTATCCCTCACATGGTCCCTTCACACCATGCATTAGGTGGTCCGTTATAGTGCATGTGGCGCCTAGCGGTGATGGCCTGATTCTGTGTGTGATGATGCCCATCAGCCCCCCCCCACCCCACCCACCCAGTGAGCCCATCCACTTCTTTGTCCTCAGCTGAACAAACACATGCTGGAGAAGATCCCCGTCCTGAAGAAGCTGCGGGCGTTGGAGCTCCAGGCAGGCAAGGAGGTTCTCCTGGGGCCTGAGCCTGCTCCGGAGCCTGGGAGGCCTCAGAGAGGAGGAGGGGGAGGCGGAGGCCGAGAGGGAGGCCGAGAGGGCGGAGGAGACCAGGGTGACGGTCCTAAGCCCAGAAGACACGGCAGACCGCGGCCGAGAAGGAACACCCAGCGAGACGCCGAGGGGGAGCCCAGACAGGAGGCTGGCCCCGGGGGCAACGAGGAGCCGGTGCAGAGGCCCCGACGCCGGCCGGCCAGGGTGAGGAGAGAGGGGGGCAAGGGAGATAACCAGGCCAACGGCAGCGAGGAGGGTAGGGAGAAAGTGAAAGGGGAGCGCAGGGGGAGGAGCTGGAGGGGGACAGCTGGAGAGAGTGGAAGGGAGAGGGAGAGGAAGTGGAAGGAGGAGGACGGTGTGGACGGTGGTCCGCAGGGTCTCCCCTCCAGCGTGACCACGGTGTACCTGGGAGGGATCCCTGCGGGACTGCGGGTCAGCGAGCTGAAGACGGCCCTGCGTGAGAAGGAGGCCCTCCCGCTGCGACTCACCTGGCAGGGGGCTCAGCACCGCGCCTTCCTGGACTACGGTGGCCCTCAGGCCGCAGACCAGGCCATGGAGGCCCTGCAGGGCCTCTCTCTGAACGGCCAGAGTCTGCATGCCGAGCTGGCCAAGAACCAGCGGGGGGGCCGGAGGGCCGGCCCGTCCAGGAGCAGACCTAGGTCCAGACCGGAGTCCTATAGTCAGGCGGCGCCCACAGAGGACCCTGGGGAGCCTCGTAAGGAGGATCTGCAGTAAAGGGGGATCACGTGACACACCGGTACCACATGTATACAGTGTGTGTGCGCGTGCGTGTGTACAAGTGTGTATTGGCGTTGGAGATAAACAGGTGTTTTGTAGAACTTGTGTTATCTGAGCCTCTGTATTAACTGCCAATTGTGATAGGTATAACAAACAGATTGTGCATTTCAGCGTTGCTTTAGAACATTATGTCGACTTATTAGCAGTGTTTCATTTCAACTCACCGACATACACACAGACCCCGTTTAGTGTGTGTGTGTGTGTGTGTCTGTGTGGCGTTTTACGTGTTTTTAATAAATTGTGTTTGGAACCGAGCGTGACTGAGAACAAATATATTCTCAGTCATGCAGGGATTAACTGTTGAGAAAAGCTAATCTGAAGGCCTGTAATTGAGCAAATAACAGAGAGAAACACAGGACATTTCCATCCATTTCTGAGATAAAATGACACACAGTTATTAGTAGAAATTTACAAAATCTGCGATTCTCTACTGGTGGGTCATTTTGAGGGTATTTTAAGTTGGTTGCAGAACATAAGCCAAACGTTTAGGAAGAAGCCCATGAATTCACCTAAACATGTTTCAATGGCTTACTGTTTCATTGAGTTTAGCCCCAATTGTTGCAGCTTTTAGTTTGCTCAATGTTTTTTACAGTACATGAAGGCGTTGTTGTGTACTGCAATATTGGTTAAAAAAAAAAAATCTAAACAAAAAAAATAAAGTGGGTTGGGACTTAATGATTAATCACATGTTGGTCCTGAGGCTAGACCAGTTGAGAACCACTGTATTAAATAACTACACTTTCTAACAACTGTTTTTGACTCTAATGATTGAAATTTTTGTTAGAGCTCGCATGTAAAACAATGTTGTGTAATGTAAACCATATGCATTATTTTGTATTATAATAAAACCTTTAGTGAACTTCAAAACATTTTTTTGTATTAATTTTATGTGAGCATTAAAATGTATCTGATAAATGAATGGCTTCCAATGTGATCCCGGCTTGTGATACACTCGAGGCAGATTCATATCATAAACTGTTTAGGATCATCGTATATGCACCTAACGTACACAGCTATCAATATTAAACGCATTGGATGTCTTCTGGGATGAGCATGCAGCATTGTGCCAGGGTTGGCCAACAGCAATGACATCTAGTGGAGCTTCCATTTTGTCTGTGGCCTCTCGACTCTCCCGTGGTATTGGTTAACAGGGGAGACGGTGTCAAATGGATCTGGTTTGAATCCGCCTACCAGGAGATCCGCACACAATATTCAAACTAATCAGATTGGATTACAGCGTGGCCCGTATTGAACCCCCCCCCACCCCACACTTAACGATTTCATTACACTGTTTATACGTCCTGCCCTGCCGCTTGGCATTTCATAGATTGCAGCTATGGGTCTTACTCTGCCTGCTCGCCTGCTGCGGTGCCTTGTTGTTGTCCCATGTAAGGCCTGGCCCACGCTGAAGGGATGACAACATTGCATGTCTGCTTCCAAAAGAGCAGCAGAGGAGCCTACAGCCTTTTTATGGAGCTGTCATCCAGACCAGGCCAGGGAACAGCTGGAGCGCCCCGGCCTGGAATCTCACCCCCTCAGCCCTGCACCCCGACTAATGGTCATCATTTGGTTAATGCCTGCTCCCAGGTTCAGGGCACCGTGGCCCTGAACAAGGGGAAATTGTATGGGATGGGGGGGGGGGTCATACAGTGGTCATGCTGGGAGATAATGAGACGACACATACAATGCAAAATATGTCCCAGAGAAAATAAAAATAAAAAAGTAACACTTGCTCATAGGATAGGCGTTGGTTTAAGTAGACAATGTCTCACTGGAAGAATGCAACCGAGCACCGAGTCAATTATTCTTATGATATTAAAATGTATTCCTGCCTATGGGTTCCTGTGAAGGGAACACCTGTTGGCTCATCAATTATTTTATCCTATATATTCAGTCTCATGGATATGAGCAAAATAGGATGCAATTGCCCCCTAATATGTTTCTATTGTTAACTTTTAAATTAAATTACAATTAGATTTTTTTTTATTTAACACCACCCTGCGCATATAATTTATCTGGTATTAATGAATAATATATCGGCGTATCTATTTGCTTATTTATTTACATTTCACCATACTCCATCACATTTTTGTAGAAACATTTGTAGAAAATAATGTGTTTGTGAATCCCCAAGACAATCCAAGTAGGCTAAATAAATGTGGTCACACTTTTCAGTCGGCCTATCATTTCGCCGTGGGGGTAAGTAGGCCTTAAAGTATACAATTGCGGGATTATAAAGATGGAAATAAAAATATTACATTTGAATGCGTTAAGGTCGTCGCTCAGTGTGCATCCAAATGCGCGCAACATTTAGCACTGTCTATACCTCTGTATTGGTGACGGCTTAATTGGAAGATACATTCTTATTATAGAGAAGGGAGACTGCATTTGAGTTTTACACGTTTTTATTTCATGTCTACATCAAATTATAATTATGAATATGGGTTTTAAGTCGAAATGGTCATGTTAGGTCTGTTTGCATCATTAGGCAGGGCCAGTTCTGTGTCATTAGTGAAAATTAAAGGTGTTTTTTTTGTCTGTGTAATCACTACTACTAAAACCTGAGACCAAGATTCAGTTTTACTTGCTACACTAAACTGCATGCCACAAATCTTGACCTTTCCACGGTGTGTTGTAAAACTGCATAGACTGGCCTATAATATTATATCCTAAAGACCCTCGTTAATAATGTTCCTAACATATACACACAGACAGTGCTGAAAAATAAAAACGGCCATCTACATACAAAACAAAAACAACGTAACAGTGCTTACATTATTTCTTTGCATTTCATTTTAAAACAAATAAGTAAGCGCTCTGACAAATATTGCCAATAAAGCATATATCCTTGGTCAACTCGCCTCAAGTTAGAATACGTATATAGGCTTAAAAATAAATAAAACGTTGCGCTATATTAGGTTAGGTTATATTCTAAAAAAGTGCCTTCATCTTTTTACACAATATAGGTTGTCCCATAGCATACTGTTTTGTACATTTTTAACGCTGGTTTTGAATCCAAAAGATAAACTCAATGCACACCATTTCTAAAGAGAAAAAGGGAAATGTGCATTTACATTGATTCTTACATTGATCCTGTACATTTGACCCGTGGAGAGTGGTATTCATCCGCCAGCAGAACTAGTACCAAACGGCAGCTGTACCCACTTTCTACCATCGGACGGTTTTTCTGCCGTTTTATCATTATGTGTGTGTGTGTGTGTGTGTGTGTGTGTGTGTGTGTGTGTGTGTGAGTGTGTGTGTGAGTGTGAGTGTGTGTGTGTATGTGTGTATGCGTGTGCGTGTGTGTTACCCCCACACCGTGCCAGTCTAGTTTCTGAACTAGGCCTTATACGAGGGGAGTACAGTACTACATGAGTTAGTCCAGTCCATTTTCCATGAGTTGTTGTTTGCCACAGTGTGCGTTTTCCTGGGACTGCATGGGGGGCGTGTTTTGTTGTTGTTGTTGTTGTTGTTGTTGTTGTTGTTGTTTTTGTTTTTGTTTTTGTTTGTTTGTTGTTCTCAGAGAATTGGATAATTTTCCCACTTCAATTCCTGCTGCTGCTGGTTGTTATATAGTCTGCGCTGGTCCGCTACCATGGCCTGCTGGTCCGTTCCGCGGCCTCACATGACGCAGGGCTTGATGTCCTGGTAGGAGACCTGCTGGTGGTGGTGGTAGTAGGAGCCGCTGCTCGGGGAGTGCATGGCGGAGGACGTCATGGCGTTGAACGAGAACACGAACTCCTTGCGGTCACACATGCTGCCTGGGGACTGGGAGTGGTACCGCGGGATACCTAGAAAGGCAGAAGCAAAAAACACGCTTTTTACTCTAAGCCTACATTTACAACATTTCAGAGAGGCTGGAAAGGGAATTACGCATATTATGTTTATTAAGAGATATACTGTACAGCCTATTATATTATATAAAATTATATAATATCATATAATATTATATAATATTATATAATATTATATTCAATCAGTCCTAATCATTATATACTGTATATATAATAATTTTTACACTGTAGCCTCCATGTCGGTCTAATAATCACCACCTCTTATAGGACAATAGGCCTGTTTGATTGCGTAGGCCAATGGCCTACAGACAACAGCAACACAGTCCATAATAAACACATAAGCCTGCAATAATAGAATAATAATAATAATAATACGCCCAAAGACAACGAAAGCGCCGATGCGGCAGAAAATAATTGGGGATAATATTTGTTTCTCTTTTTTCTCCTAATTTAATTAAAAAAATGTCTCATCATTGGACCCACCTTAAAATAGTTTTTGATTAGATAATTTACGTACGACTAAGTACGAATTTCCTATAGACTCAATAGCCTATGTCTTTCTTTGGCAAAAAATATGTTATACTGTAGATTCAATGGCACTTGAGCAATTGTTTTTGTAATCTGCCTGCTAGTTCTTGAATTGGAACAAATACTATATGAATACCATATGACAAAGTCCAAATGGACTGGTCTGGAAGCGGTCTGTAAGAGGGTGGGATAGCCTATCATGGAGAGTGGTTTGTTTGCACGCTAATCCCGAAGGGCCCCATGCATGCTGCCTCGGGGCCCTTCTGCTTGGCTCCATCCGCCCTCTCTGCCACCGAGATGATGGTCTCGGCTGCTCTGAAACTATGTGGGCCTCACGGCGATGTGCGCATTAGTGCAAAACCAGAGCGTTCTGGGTCAAAAAAGCCCCCAAGAAAACCGTGCACTTGTATCTAATGAGAACTTTGTAATTGTACTATAACTGCTATTGAATTCGAAAACAAATAGAGAAATGTCCCATCCGCCTGTTTGCCATAGGCCTACACACTGAGTGCATTTTCTTAAAACGAGAGGGCAGCTGCCTTTTCAAATTGCTGACTGTTACAGAAGACTATATTAGGTTGCGATTTAATTTGTATTGCGCACAACCTGTTGACATGCGACAAAGAACACAAAGTAGAGAACATTTGTCATTTTCTTGGTTAAAACGTGGCTCGTAAAACAGCATACTTAAGCTTACCCAAAATATTATGTTGTGTCAAGTCAAGTCAAGTGAATTTGATTTGTATAGCCCTTAATCACAGTTACAGTCTCAAAGGTCTTTACAGGCCATATGATTATGGGCCATATGATTATGACACCCCCCTAACTCTAGTCCCCCTTTTGCTCAATATTAGTTAAATGTTTTTCACGGGAGTTATTTAACATTTGCGAATATTGGCCTTTTTTATTCCACAATTGGATCTCGCAGTCTCTAGCCAATGTCATTCACTTGATACATCTATAATACATATAGTGACGATTGCCCCTACCTTGTAGATCTGTACTGTGGCCGTTCTGGTGCAGGTAGGGCTGCTCTAATGAGTGCGCCGGCAGGCTGGGCTGCAGCGCGTTCGCTCCGGGGTTACACGGAGACAACGGCTGCTGCTTGATGTAAGACGCTCCGTTGTTGAGCGAGGCCGAGGGGTTGGGCGCCCAGGCCGAGGCTGAGCTGGAGTAGACGGAGTGGGGGTCCATCACTCCCCCGCCGGTAAGCAGCGGGGATCCAGAGTTGTCGTGGTGAGAATAGTCACCCCCGCCGGACCCCGTACAGCTGCCCATGTAGGAGTGTCCGCTGTTGCCTGACAAGTGTGACATGGAGTGCCCGGACAGACCCATGCCCTCCATATTACCTGCCAAATGTCCATTCATCATCCCTATCCCACTGTCCAGAGACAGGCTATTGGGCGGGCAAGAGAGGCCTCCGCCACTGCCCTGGAAGTTGTAGGACTCGGGGATGTGGTTGAATCCCAGGCCGTTCATCATGCTGTACATTGGTTTCAGTGCCTGACACTTGCGCCTGAAGCCCCTTGGCCTTCTTCTAAACGAACCTTCCTCGAACATGAACTCACTGGCAGGGTCGATAGTCCAGTAGTGGCCCTTCCCGGGCCGCCCGAGGCCCTTGGGTAGTTTGATGAAGCATTCATTCAGGGACAAGTTGTGCCGCACGGAATTCTTCCATCCCTGATACGAGCCCCTGAAGAACGGGAAGCGGCTCTGCAGGAACTGGTATATTTCGCTGAGCGTCAGTCGTTTTGTGGGAGAGCTCTGGATAGCCATGACTATCAGGGCAATGTAGGAATATGGGGGTTTCTCCGGGCGACGGATCCCTGCGTTCGTCTTCTTTGGTTTCGTCGTGGACGAGGCGGTTTCCATCACCGCCGTCTGTCCGTGTGGCTTCTCCTGGGCAGACATGGGACTGCTCTGGGCAGGCGTCTGCGCTGCTGGGGTCTGCTGCTGTACCTCTGCCGTCATTAGTAGCCAACTGCGTAATGACGAACTAAACCTAAACTTTTTTTAAATCGTATAGCAGGTCAACTAATAATGCGACGTACAGTACTTAAATCCTACGTGTTTCTGTATAGAGAAAACTTTACGCACGAACCGACGTCGTAGGTAGCCAAGCGGGGGTTTCCTTTTAAATTACAATCCATGCGCCGTCCGAAGCCTCATCAGCACGCGGCGTCCGCAGCGACCTAAGGAACGACAGGACCGGGTCCGACTCAGCCTTCAGTGGATATGTTCTCGTGGGTCCGAGCTCACTTTTGACTTATCTGTTGCAATCAGAGCATTGGAAGTCTGATGTCTTGGCCGTCCCAGCGATAGAGCCCCGCCCATGTCCCTCCTACTCCAGCGGTGGGCTGTTACACGCACATCTGTCTGCCGACTGCCGTCAGTGTTCAGGGAACTGTTTTTTTCTTCCAATCACTGACTGAACCACCAGTGCGCAGTTCTCTTGTACAAAAAGGCGGTATCGCTGCTGCAAGGTGCGTAATTTAATAATGAACTCGCAGTCACTTGGGATTACCAAGTGGTTAATAACAGCCCTTTTAGAGGTCATTCCTCGCCGAAAGCGAATGCCTGATTTAGTTGTTTCATACAAAACAGAATAAAGAAATGTTAATTCGCTTTTTATGGCTATCCATGCTGCCACGGCTGCATGGCTTCAGTGCGTGTGTGTGTGTGTGTGTGTGTGTGTGTGTGGCAGATGACATTCCTGTTTCTAACAATGTCTCCAACATATGTGTTTGTCAATAAAAAAGTACAATTTTAGCGCCACGAAACGCCTTAATAACTAAATTAATAACTCATATTCAAAACTAACCTCCCGATTTCTTTAAAAGATAGACAGGAACATGCATGGGCAGGATGTTTATACAGCAGGATGTAAACATTTTCCCTGGCCTTCTTTAAATAAAAAGAATCAAGCAAAGCTTGGCTAGATATGAGCCAATACTCATTCTGGTGCCATTTGACCGTATAGTCACCGCGTCGTGTAAGTAAATGTTAGTTTTTATAATAAAACTGTATTTGGTGATTCTGTCTGTGGACATTTACGCGTGGGGTGCGAGTGGAGAGATACACCACCACGACTCTTTGACACATATGAACAGTGGGCATCAGCATCTGGACCATCTGGCCATCGACTCCTGAAGTTGTATTAGAAAAAAGGTAAGCAGGTACACGAGGAATACCTCCGGGAATATATCGACGATAACCGATCACTATCTATAGCCAAGCGACAAAAGCAGCCGGATCGGACCGAGTTTGTATATTTAATTCATTAGTACATATAGCAGATGGATTGCGGTATAGGTGTTTACGACGATAAACATGCGGTTTTATTTTTTGCATGCGGTTTAAAAGTGTTCTCCCTGAAAATGAGTGAACCCCAAGGTTGAATCTTCTCCACACCAAGCTATTTGTAGTTCATCTTGTCGTTGTTTTTCCTTCTCTGCCTTGATTCAGATTTTGGAGAAAGTCAAGAGTGAAAGGCGATCGCTCTGTAACCTTAAAGCCGCTGACAGTGCGTCGCTTATTGTTCCCCAGAGACCCCAGACTGCAGACTGTGTAGAGGTATAGCCGACAGTCCGCAGGATTTGTCGATCATTTGAAGCAGGTTTATGACGACGAATGCTAATCGATAAAGAATAATTTCATAAATATTACACACACGTGTAGTTTAATTATCTGTGCAGGTGTTAAAGCCGCTGTTCACCGTTGTATGACCTGCGCGTAAAAGTTGCAATGGCTATTACGGTCGCGCTCACAGATTCTGTTAGGATGATGTTTTTTGTTTCGTAGAGAACATTATTGCCACTCAACAAGGCTATCCCTACAATATAACATTGTAACATATTGGCGTATAGCCTATTAATATATGTTATTATTATTTCTATTTTTTGCAATATGGAACTTTTAACCCTTCTGCCAAAGGGGAGATCAACCACTGGGATTCATTATAATAATTAAATGCTGGGAGACTATAGTGATGGCAATTATATTTACAAATAGAGAAAAATAAATCGAAGAAATACACGCAGCATATGAGTTGTTGTTTTAACCGATGTACTCACACTCACACACACACACACACACACACACACACACACACACACACACACACACACACACACACACACACACACACACACACACACACACACACACACACACACACACACACACACACACACACACACACAGGCTTGGACTAACGCCCACAACGCCCCTGCAGCTATCAGTGCAGCGGACCACCCAGGGTGCCCATGGCGCCCCCTCATCTTATACTCTGCCCGCTGCATTTCATTATCCTTGATGACTTCACTTCATTAAGGGCATGCATTTTCTAACGCGCCATTCACGTGTCCGCTTTGGAAAGCGCCATCCGTTTTTACGCATTCTTAGGCATGTTTTTCCCCCCCTTTCTTGTTTTCATTTGTAAGTCCACCCTAAACAAATGTCATGTGGATACTTTGCCTCTATGCCTATTGGAGGCGAGCTGTGAACACGTCACGCACACACACACATACACACACACACGCACGCACGCACGCACTCAGCACTGACCTCCAAAAACCCTGAATTGTTGGCGCGTCATCGCTGGTAATAGGCCTGGTAGATTTTTTTCTATTTTTGTTTTTAAATATTATATTATATTACTTAACACCCCATTGAACTTTGGCCAAGTGGCATTTATTCAAGAGAAGATGATAGTTTGAACGAATTAAATAATTACATATTTAGGCTATATATGTCATTTTTTTACTTATGTTGCTTCATTGCTTTCGAAATGATGTACTTTTCCATGACGTCCAACGATGAAATATGTGACAGTGCTGCGTCCTCAAGTATGTTCGCCCACTCAGATGTAGGAGCATCGTCTTATAATATGTCTGGGTTGGAGACAAATCTGCACTTAATTGCACATCAATGCAAATGTTTTTCTCCCATTCACATTTTGTGGAGGAAAAACTCTATAGGCCTACTACACTACTATACTTATTTTTTATGATCCTGGGTTGTTTTCCCCCCGCTATAATCCTTCTCAACCTACATCATTTAAACGTGGACATAAGCGTAATGTTATTTCCCTTTGATGTTATATGCTAGCCTACATAATTTAAAATAAGGTAAGATAACTTTGTATTATGGCCCCACCACCAGCACAACGGATTTTATCCACAGGTTGTAGCCAAATAAATTACCAATAAAAACAATTGCAATTACAGAATCGATCTGAGAAAAATGAAGGGGGCTGCAGGCGGTGATCAATAATCAATCTATCAAGAAATTAGATTTGTTTGGAAAATTCTCCTGCCACTGAGAAAGAAACCTTTGGCCTCTTCATGCGTCCAAAAGCGCCTGAGAGGGTCACCAGAAGGCCGCCGTGCAGTTGTGTTTGGAGCTGTTTGACAGATTGATCTATCAAATATCTGCGCCATGGACTCCATGAAGTTCATTCAAATTGAACTTGAAACCCAACTCTTCAATGTTTGGTTTCACTTTATTGACTTTGTCCACTTAAGACATCAGAAAACAAAGTCACTAGATCCTTGGTAAAGGTTTGGCCCATTTTCATCTTAATGACAGCCATTGCCTATATTCATTACGGCCCTTGTTCTTGATATTTTAACAGATAACAGAAAACAAAATGTCAAATTTAAAATAATAAATATTTAATAATATAGTAAATAATAAAATAAAATAATAATAAAAAAATATATTTTTTTTATAAAATACAATAATTGTAGCAATTTTTATATAGCAATATATACATAGATAAATACATCGGCCTATGTATTAGTTATTTTTGTATTTCAATTAATATTGATTTCATAATGATATCGATTATAGCCCTAATTATCTTCATCACTTATTTTTTTTAAATTGGTTTAATCGGTGTTTATTCATAGGCCTACACTTATAGGCTATACAGTATTTCTTAACAATACAAACACCGAAATGTTTAACCATGTTATTTCCCGTATGCCAGGTATTTCCGTTTACATGTGGTCTATGACCATTGACTGCTGACTATTCCGCATAATGTATAATATCTTAATCCAAAACTTAATCGTCGGAGACAATACAATACACGCTCCTGGAGACGCGCTGTCCCGCGGGGGGTTGCGCGTCACTCACCGGCGTTGTCCCTTTAATGGAAAACAGTATAGTGTCCAAGTAGGCATCCCTTCATCACTTTCCATGGCGCTGTAGGTGGCCATGTATATTTTTGTTTTAAGTGGTGTTTATGTGAACAAGAAAGAAGGGGGATTGCTTGCAGACCGCTGATTGCACCGTGGATGTGAGCTGATGCGTGTGTGGGTTGGTGGATGCATGGTCGCCACCCTTTCAAGTCATCAACAGCGACGACGACTTTTTAATTTTCTTGGCAAGATTTCACCATTAACCCCCCCCCCCCCCCCACCCCCCCGAAACCCACGATGAGCGCAAAGGAAGATTGTGTTGGCACGGTGCCCTTTAAAATACTGCGTAACGTGTAGTGCACTTGTAGACACACAATTAAGTGCGCACATTGGCCACATGAATTGCATTTTATATGCGTAAACACAATTGCGTTGGATCGCAATTCATTCGCCACGCAGGCCTGCATCCTATAGCCTTATGCAAAATGCTGCCATCTGAATTTGATCAAATTTGGAGAAAGAGCACAAATATTAGATACAGTTGTCAGATACAAATTGAGTGTTACTGTAGTGGCCTAGATTCAAATAGGCCTAGTCATTTCGGTTATTGAAAGTTGCAGTTGAGTGGCTGTGATGGCAAGGGCATTTCTAAATGTGTGTTTCTGTAGGCCTTATTGTCATTATGTTGCGTTATAACCCCCGATGTTTATTCGGGGGTTCCTTGATGGAGACGGTTGTTTTACTTTGTTGTGATTGTTTATTGCATTTTTCTTTCGCCTCTTTTTAAATAACATTTTACTTGTTGATGAGGCCTCACGTGTTAATAAGTGGAGACAATTTGTTCACGACCAGTAGGCTAATAATATCAAAATAATAATGGCATGTTTTTCTAGAACTAGTTTTCAGTTGACTAATAACTTTAGGAATTCAAAAAAGCAATTTGTTACTATGTGTACTATGTTATCAATTGTATAGCCTACTAAATACAGAACCGACAAAGACAGCAACAAACTACAATACAATACAAAAAATGCAAAAGGATGAGGACATCTAACCTATAATCTCATTCGGTCTAGTCTAGGCCTATTTGTAATTGTCCATTTGAATGATGTCATCGCCTACTTATAGGCACCAATAATAACATGTGGGCCTATGGAGAGATGGTCATTCCGTTGCTCCAGGGTGGTCACCATCCCAGAGTTATATTGTGCATAAGACGTGTTGTTAAAACCGCATTGCAGGCAGTCTTGGCACAGCCTCCACAGGCCTGAGACACCAAACCCTGCTGCAGTTACAGTCAACCCTTCCAGGACTGCAAAATAGCCAATATTATACCATACCATTTGATTTATGCGTCCAGATTATACAATGCGAAAATAATTAATTATATATAGACTATTAGCAATTGACAATAGGCTTATTTTATAAGGGCCATGCAATTACAATATAGGCGTCTATATGATAAATATTACGCCAAAACTAGATTAAAATTATAGACTATTTGAAAAGGTGTTTTAAATAGCAAACCATTTAAATAGTCCATAATGTTGTGGGTAGTAGGGAGAGAAAATGTTTTTTGAATTGTTAACATTAGGCTGCGTTTTCCGAGGAACAAATAGAAAACAACAAGTAAAGTAGGCGACATTATATTTCTATCTTAACCCAAGTAATATTTAACGATAAAACCATATCAGTTTAAGATCACATTTATTTAATTGTGTTACGCCAGACACAAGTTCAACATTGTTCAATGAACATTGAACTATATACTGTATAAATTAACACCACTCTCGGGTTTGTCTTGATAATGTCCATTTAATGGACATTATTTGCTGTTCAAATCTTTATGCTCAAATGAAAATACATAGCCTGAAACACAGCCTAGAATAATGTTTCATTATGATATTAGGACATGCATAAATATATGTGTCTTTATATGTATGTTTCATGTTTTTATTTTCATTGCATTAAGCCTACTAAATATGTAACAAAGGGCTGTAAGCCACCCCTAATGTTACTAATACTGTTGTATTATGCAATATATAACAGTATAATACAAACAATTCAACCCAAGTCATAGTGTCAACAAAGTACTGATTTAAATTAATTAATCTTTAATTAATCATGATTTATGATAACAATGATTATTTATGAACAAGCATGTTTCAGATGCCACACAAGCCATATTTATATTTTCTTATTGTTACATTGCGTGTGTAGCATAAAACATCTCATGCCTCTACCTACGAGCAGCACACCTGACAAAAGTCACTATTTTAGATTTGTCTTCACAACAAAGACTGATAAAGTTTCTTTTGAACATGTCTGGCCGTACGGCTGCTTGCAAGCCACATCCACAGGTACACTGACGGCCCTGAACACACAGTCAGTCCTCAACTCAACAGGCATTGGATGCCTGTTGAGTGCATCTCACTTTCTTTCTTTCTTTCTCTCTCTCTCTCTCTCTCTCTCTCTCTCTCTCTCTCTCTCTCTCTCTCTCTCTCTCTCTCTCTCTGTCTCTCCTCCTTCAAGTTCTCACTGTGCTGCTTCTGCCGCTGTTCTTCTGTTCTCCAGGGTGCTGCAGGCTGATTCAGCATCATGGCCCCCCATACCGCATCTGGGAAGATCCCCTCGGTGCCCGACCCCCACTGACCCAAAACCACGGAGGGCCAGCCAGTCCACGGCGGTCCTTCTCTGAATTGAGGGGAGACGTCAATAGCCGAGGAGCCGAAGCACGAAACCACAGTGGAGGAGACAGAAGACGGGTGGGGTGGTGGTTGGGGGGGGGGGGGGGGGGCATAGCCCTGGCCACAAGGCTCTGGCTCCGATGCAGGTCAGCTCCTTTGATACGGCCTTGATGGGCGTTTGATGGGCGCACATCAGGCGACAGGGGTTTGTATATGTGTGTTTTACGTAACGTCCATGTTGTTTACGCGTAGCCCACCTACTCCTTTTCTCTTCCCTCTGAAGGGGGATTTTCCTGTGGCAAGCTGCTTCGGAAAAAGCAATTAAGAATTCCCAAACAGTGCACAACAATGGGGGATATCATTTTTTTTTTTGTGCAATATACGTCCCATGTCCCCTTGCAGCTCTCGTCTGGGATGGGATGCCTATTTTTAATCTGCACAGAACCCAAACCCACCCTCAGACAAAACCACAAATTGAACTGAGGGGAGTAGTCTTGAGCCGGGGGATGAGTGGCTATGGTAATTGCCTATTGTGGAACTGAAGCTTCCCTACGCTGCCATAAACAGATCTGGTAGCTCACAACATGATACCCAGGGCTGCTACAACACTGCACAGTCAAGTTTAAAACCGGGGCCGTATCCGCATTGTCTGTGGGAATCTATAGCCGTGGCCGTGGTCGGAATCAGTCAGGAATGCTTTGGGATGGTTACTGGATTCTGCCGTAATGCCCCGGCTATCCGCAACGGAAGGCTAGGGTGGGAAAAAGGCCGAGAGCATTTCCTGAGCACTGGGGGGGTCCCAGTGAAGCATCACGCATCGTGGGCATCATGTGACAAGCATCTTGCCAGGCTTTAGTCTGTGATCCCAAGTGGAGCAGTGAGAGAGACGGATGGAGGAGAGAGAGAGAGAGAGAGAGAGAGAGAGAGAGAGAGAGAGAGAGAGAGAGAGAGAGAGAGAGAGAGAGAGAGAGAGAGGGGGGGGAAAGTACATGCAGGCATGTAGGGAGGCAGAAAGCCATGCTACTGGGGACGGAGAGAACTTACACACGAGAACCCGAGGAAACGCTTTCCAATTGCAAGACGCTAAACATATATAGCCACAAACAAGGGTTCACAAACAACTAAATACTCGGATTGTTCTAACTGGCCAGTGGCACATCTCGTGTGTACTGTGCACATACTGTATGTACGGCCGAACGCAACCGTACAGGTGGGTGTTACGACGAGCCCTCCTCCTCTGACATCCAAGGGGGGGGGGGGGGGGGGGGGGCGTCGTCATGTGCGTAGCTGCTGCCACTGTGAGGATCTCAGAGAGGAACCCCTGACCGTAGAGCTGTCAGGAGGCTCTGTATTTCCACCTGCCGCAGGCCTCTTTCTTTCCGCTGGTCTGCTCTATAACAATGGTGCAGGGGAGAGGCGGGAGAGTGCAAGGTGACAGCGTACAGATTGATGTCGGATTGTGTTTGGCCCGTCTTCTTCAGATGGGGGAGGGTGGGGTGGTGGGGTAGTGGGGTGGGGGGGGGGAGCAGGGGAAGTAACCACCCCCCCGCCCCCCCCCCCCCCCCCCCCCCCTCCTTCCCGTTCTTCCCCTCCTTGTCTCTCTCCCCACCCCTGCTGCCCTGCGCTAATGCAGGGGCTTCGTAGGGCAGGCGTATATAAAAGATCTCCCTTTCAGAAATGTCCATTGGGCTCAATAGGCAGCTTGGCAGGTAACGTGTAAACAGGGTTTTCACGAGTTGTAAATCAGTTCACCACTTTATGAGCCAGCAGTAAATGTGATTAATGGCGTTCCCCGTCCGACCCATATAGGAGCTCCTCTCCTCTCCTGTCCTCACCACACTCATTTGTACCGCATGCGTGCCCATTCTCGCTCGGGGCGGCAAAACTGGATTGGGCCTCATCAAGAGCTGCATTTTATTTCCATTTCGCCTGAGGAGAGGCGTGTGAAACAAGCTCCAATCCATCGCTACGGTTACTTGAGTGATGGAGACGGACAGGGTGCTCAGTGCCAAGTCCTCAGTCGCCGTCGCCGCAGCAGTCGCCATGGTCGCCGTCGCCATGGCCGCCGCCGGCCGCCGCCGCCGCCGCCGTGGTCGGCCGCCGTGTTTTTTTCTAACTTTCTGTTTCTCTTTCTTCTTCCCTTCCAGGTCAGAGCGGGCGGGCGTGTGGCCGGAGCCCACAGGAAGCCGTGAATTCTTTTCAGAATGGAGGATGTCTAACGTGGAGACATACTGTCCTGCCCCCCCCCCCCCCTCCCCCTACACCACCACCCCTCCCACCCTTACACCCCCCCCCCCCCCCCCCCCTCCTCCTCTCCGAATGACCCCTGACCCCTCGCCGTGTTTATATCAGACCGTGGAAGTTGAGAGAAGTAGTGATGAGTCACTCCGGCTCTGTGTTTACACTCTGGAGTCACGCAAGGAAGGAAATCAGCCATGGTCGGCTAAAAGTGGCGAGGTGAGAGAAAATAGCTGCCCCCCCCCCCCCCCCCCCCCCCCCCCTCAGCCGGCTCCATCCCCCCTCCCCTCCACCTCACTAGTTCTCCAGGTCTGAATTTATTTCGTGCCGTCCTCCACACTGGAGGAATTGTTTAGCGACAAAAACAGAAATGTCTGTAAACTCGTAGAGTGTTGTCCGGAAATTGAGCTGAGTGATTATATCAGAGCCTGTGGTCTCCATACATGAGTCTATCAACTGTGGATGTAACCCTCAATAACACATAGATGATAACTCAGGACACACAAAGAGCCAAATCTATATGTTGTAAACCTATAAGATTATATTAATGTATTTGTGTTTTTGAACTCAATTAACTGAACTGCTTTTTGAACTGAAATAAAAAAACATATTTCCAGCTGTTTATTGGAGTAACTTGTGTTACTATTAATAATAATAACTTGTGAATGCATATTGTATTGTTTAATGATTACGTATGTAATTCCTGCTTTCAGCATTAGCCTACTTTACTATATACATATTACAGATGTATTTGTACTTTCTTTAATACTTTTCATGTTTTCTACATCAACATTTTCAAGGTTCCTTGGGACATCAACATTTGTTGAGGCTTTGTTGACTCATTAAAATAGATTTGAAGATGTTTCAGCATAATAAAAATCAGTCAATCATAAGGAAAGTCATAATTGTGGCGGAAATATTTTAAATATACATAATAATGTTACAGCAAATCCATTAATATCCAATAGTATTTTATTTAACAGCCTACTTGGTCTTGTATAACAAGTAAGCTGTGAGCTATTTAAGGATTTTAAACTGCACTGTATAATTACTGTATAATTAGCATCAGTAGTGACACCATAACACTCTTGTTTGATAGGGAGCTCCTGCTATCCACACTAAGTGGCTGCTTGTGCTCCATGTATGTTGTCATATACAACACATCTCCCAGGCTACTGGACCACTTCTGTACATAAAGGTGTATTTTTGGACTCCTCGGCATTCGGTGGTTTTCTGTGTGACATCGGTGCTTACATCACATGCACAGGTATCCTCTTACACACCCACACACGCGTAAACACCGGAGCGCAAACATACACCTACACCTCATTGCACTCACCCACACACACACACACACACACACTTGGAAACACACACACACACACACACTTGGATGCGGCCGTGTGTGCGCAATGAGAGAGTCAGCAGCTCTTGTTTTGGCCGATCTCGCCCGTCAAGCTTTTTGATTGATAGTTGTGTTTATCACTGTATTATTAAGTAATCAGGCTCACCACAGCTGGGGCACAAGCTCCTTAATTCCAGCTAAAGCAATCAGCCCTCATGCTAATTACAGGCTTGGGAAAAGTGTTTATTTTTGCGAATTCTGTAAAATATAGTTGTCTGTGCTTTCTGCGAGAGTGCTGATTTGTTTTCCGCCCCATGTACATTTATGTTATGTACATTTGTCTCCCTCAAACAGATCTTATACTCACCTATGGTGTTCATCTTTCACAGATCATACCATATTCAAGCTCTAGGAGCAAGAGACAGAGAGACAGACAGACAGAGAGATAGACAGAGAGAGAGACAGAGAGAGAGACAGACAGAGACAGACATAGAGAGAGGGAGAGAGAGAGAGTGTAAGCTACATTTGCCTATATGCACAATGATCAGGGCTACCTTCCAGCAGCAATGCACCCATATAGACCTCTGCTTTTTGTGACATTGTCAAACATACAAGGTGACGATCCTTGTGTATAATATCAAGGTTTATAATATGTGGTGGTGATGAAGTATCATCATCAAGTAGCCCCCAACCCACCTCCCCCAACCCCCCCCCCCCCCCCCCTCTCTCTCTCACACACACACACACACACACACACACACACACACACACACACACACACACACACACACACACACACACACACACACACACACACACACACACACACACACACACACACACACACACACACACACACACACATACGCTTTCCCTGTGGAGTGTGTGTGTGTGTGTGTGTGGTGTGTGTGTGTGTGTGTGGGGGGGGGGGGGGGTTGGGGAGTGGGGGGGCAGGTGTGTCTGCTCCCCAGTCAACCATGGAGGCGGCCAGGAGTGGCCAGGCTGCTGCTGAGTGTGTTCTGACTGGAGACAGAGGGCTCTGTGGCACACTAAGGCATGCTTCTGAGCGCCAGGGCTAATGTGATGAATGTCTATTTAGTAATGGGCCATGTATTAAGCCGGAATGGCTCTTTTAAAAGCTCCAGTCCGCACTGTTGCTATGGGCAATTTAATTCAGGAATCAATCAGGTGGCAGATGTTTCGTGTTGGAGCGGACATCTCTCTCTCTCTCTCACCCTCTCTCTCTCTCTCTCTCTCTCTCTCTCTCTCTCTCTCTCTCTCTCTCTCTCTCTCTCTCTCTGTCTATCTGTTCCTTTCATCTGCAATAATGGATGGAACAACTGATTTGCTTTGCGTGTATTTATACAAGATTGGATTATAGAAGGACTACATTCAAAAAGCCAAAAAACCTTGATAAAAGTGTTACCATGTTAAAAGTAAAGGAAGGAGTCAATTGGTGCAGATAACTTGAGGAGACTGAAAACGTAAATCTAATGTAAATGAGAATAGGTTTAGTTATAGTCTTAATTCAAAAGATATATTGAATACTTTGTCAAAACAGGGTGTGGCTTTAAACATATATATATTTGTAGATAGTGTTTTTAAAGCACTGCTACCTCACTGTGAGATCAGAGAGTTATTAACAGTTATGTTAATTTTAATCTGTGTGTGTGCAGAATTTTTATCGATACAAAACAAAGTGATGGAGCCAAATTCTTCAAAAAGACCTTGGGCAAGAACACACACACACACACACACACACACACACACACACACACGCACATCCATCTTCCATATTTTCCTGAAAAAGAGTAGCAAATCGATGTTTATACTGCTGCCGTTTATTATGGCAGCATGAAGACATTTTTCCTGGTTTTCCTACCACAGACAGGGCAGAGCACAATTTGAATGAAGGCAATGACAGAGATCTGTAATATTTACGTTCCTAGGTTAAGTGGATAAGCTTCATTAGATATTTTTCTTTGGTCGCAGGGAAAAAAATAATTAGGCTGGCATCAACACGTGCTCCATCCAGGCCCATATCTAACCCAAAAACATGATCTATTGATCTATTAGTCTTGTCACAAATGTTGTCAATGTAATGGCACAGATAGTTCAAATAAAAACCCACAGAAACATACGCATAATATGACAAAGGCATATACTGCAGTCGTGGTGGTGTGTGCCGGCGAAATTCGACAAAATGATTAAATGAACGCTCAAGACGGCACAGCACAAAACAAAACAACACAAAACAACAACACCAACACCAAGCAACAAGGGCTTCTCCGCGCACGCATCCACCAACGCAACACACTTCCCCACGCTGCTCCCCAGGGCCCGGATTCCCATGGCTGCGTGTCGGGAGAGAGAGAGAGGGAGAGAGAGAGAGAGAGAGGTGCTCTTTGCCTTATTACAGGTGTCAGGAAGGACAGACACATGGTTTCACTTTGACATGAAATGTTAAATCCAGGGAATCAATCCTAAATGACACATACGGGATACACAAGAGAGCCGCTCTCCCTGTGATTCCCATTGGTTGTGGTTTGCAGATGAAAGATGGTAAAATAAATACATCTGCGGTGCGGAGGCGGCCCTCGTCGGTCCTGCGTCGAGGCGGCCCATAATGGAATACATGCTGACATGCAGGGGCCTATGGAGGTCCCCCCTCCTCCTCCACCCCCCTCCCCACCCCCTGGCCCCACACACCCTGGCCCCCCACCCCGGCCCCCCCGCCGCCGCCCGCTCCCGTTCTCCGCACACGGTCGCCATGGATACACTGATTAACCTTTTTTTTTTTTCTGGTAGTTCTTTTTCAAAGTCTCTTCTCTGTCTTCCGTGGGCCCGGTTCCGTGTGATGAATATTGCCTGGGATGTGTGTGTGTTGTGGCTTTTATTATGACGATGAAGTCGGGGCCGCCGCCTCACAAGTGGTACGAAAAGTCATTAGAACGAGGAGGAAATAGAAACCTCTGTTGTTCATCACACATGCTGCTATTTAAAACCAATCTGCTAGCCCTGTGTCTTCATCGTTGCTAGGTGCTGCAGACATGCAAGGCTTTGAATCTGAGAAGCCCGCCGACCCAATCACGTGCGTTAACCTGCTAATCTAAATGTTTTGATCGTTGTCTGTGGCTGCGGCTCTCCGCTGGGGTAAGACTAGTAATGGTAAGACAATACAACCTGAGCTCATCCTGGCTGATAGAATGATAGCACGGTGCTACTGCTCCATTCTCTCTCTCTCTCCCGGCCCTCCGCATACTCAATGATGTGTTTTGCAATTGTGTGTTTATCTCTTATGTCTCAAGTTGGCTGGCTTTTCCAATTTCCTTTAAATCACTGTATCGTGTTGCGTAGCTATCAGGAATCCGGCCTTACTGAGAAAAAAGGGATGCGTTTCTCTTTAAGTGGCATATCTGGTTGAGGAAATTGGCGAATGTTGTGTACAAATATTTAAACGCACGTGTTTGTGTGTGTGTGTGTGTGTGTGTGTCTACATGTGTGTGTGCCTGCGAGCATGCGTGTGTGTGTGTTCTGCTTGCGTGCATGTGTGTGTATGTGTGTGCTTGTATGGCTGTGTGTGTGTGTCTGCATGCGTGTGTGCGTGCGTGTGTGTGTGTGTGTGTGTGTGGTGTGTGTGTGTGTGTGCGTTGCGTGTCTGTCTGTGTGTGTGTGTGTGTGTGCGTGTGCGTGTGCAGACAGACCAGAGTGACGGGATGAGGTCTAATGGTGAGATAAAGCTGTTGGTGGAGGGTTTGTCGTTGGTGCCAGTGAAGTGATTAATTCCAGTCTGGTCAACTCCTGTCTGATGCGTTCCACTAAATCACTGCCTGAGGGCAGCTCACCCCACCACAGACTCCACCATATCTCACTCCTGTCCCCTCCACACCACCTCACCCCCTCCCTCTCAATCAGCACCCAGCTCAGACGCGGACAGAGGGCCATCAGCAGCCAGACCACCAGAGCCTGCAGAGGTGCTGGGTGCTACAGCCTGCTGGGTGCTACAGTCTGCTACAGTTGTAATGGAAGCCTGGAAGACTTGGGAGTCAGTTTATCATTCTTGTTGAACTGTTATTATTATTGTTGTTGTTGTTGTTGTTGTTGTTGTTGTTGTTGTTGTTGTTGTTGTTGGTGGTGGTGGTTGGTGGTGGTGGTGGTGGTGGTGGTGTTGGTATTGATGTTGGTGTTGTTGGTGTTGTAGTTGTTGTTGTTGTTGTTGTTGTTGGTGGTGGTGGTGTTGGTGTTGGTATGGATGTGGTGTTGTGGTGTTGTTATTGTTGTCGTACAAACAATCATCGTCATTTGAGAACACTCACTTTACTAACAGTTCATAATCATTGTGAACTGTGAGCTATTATTATTACGATCTCTTAATATCAGTAAGCTGGTACTTGGAAAAACATAAATAATTGAAAGGAAACCACTGAAACGGATACAAAGCAACATATAAGTATATATGTTATTTACAAAGTACAAAGATTTACAAACATTTGATACACTAGATATTATACTCGTTTTAAAATGTTAAGTAACAATTTTCACAATACTCCTGACACAAATACACACACAACCCATCGAGACGATACCTGTTTGTTTATTGCAATGCTATGTGTCTGTGTGTGTGTGTGTGTGTGTGTGCGTGTGCGTGCGTGCGTGCGTGCGTGTGTGTGAGGAGGTAAGGGATGGGTGACCACCGACATTGCTGCATGACCCAGGGGCATGGGGTGCTAAGACCTCCATAACTCTCCTTTATCCCCCCTGCTCATTATCAGAGCCGTTCCTGCAGGTCGGCAGGAGCCCCCTGGACACAGCCGTCCAGTCTAGGGGGCCCGGTGCCCTCCACCTCCACCTCCACCGCCGCATGGAGATTAACACAGAGAGACACAGGGCTTAGCTCATCCTGGCCACACGTTCCCCCCCCCCCCCCCCCCACACACACACACACTCACTCACTCACTTTCTATTCATGGAGAAATTGGCAGTTAATTATTTGTAGGAGAGAGATAACAAAACAACCGTCAAACCAATACCAATTTTTACAGTTTAGCTACAAATACACACAAGAATCTTATCGGGAAATATATAATTTAGTGACCAAAATAGTTATATGTAGTTTAGCGACTAAAATAGTTCAAGTATAATAATTAAATGAATGTATTTTAGTGACAAAATAATATAACATAATGTGGTGTCGGCGTACATCTTCCCTTTATTACTTTCTAAGAGTCTTGACTGACTGTTGCGACATAAACGTCAAATATTATTTTAGACACTTAGTGAGTGCTCCCAAGACGCTAGTGATGTCTGGCCTGCTGTGTGTCCTCTGGTAAGACACACAGAAGGCCTCGTGGCTTCCAGTAGCAGAGCCCAGGGACACGTTGGTTTTTGAATATGAATGCTTTTCTCTGAGTGTTGTTATTCCTGCCCCCCCCCCCCCCCCCCCCGCCCCCTCCCAGTACCACATATGTGTCATCAGGTTTTGGGTTTTTTTGAGCGACATATAACTGCACTAAACTGTTTTTATTTCTTCGGCTTTGTTGTCTCTGAGCGAGCGCCTAGACAAGTAATCTGCTCTCCTCCCGAGTTACTGTTAAAACATCTCCTTCCCGGAGCAGCACACACGGTTCAATGGCTGAAATTGACGATTGATGTTTGTCTTTTTTCTCTCTTTTCTTTTTTTCCTCTCGCGATGTCGTTCCTCTCCTCCACATTTACATTCAGTGCTACATATTCAGTGATGCTGCCGGGGTTCTGGTGAGTCACGCACGCAGAAGACGCAGAAGTGGCCCAAAGTGAAACAACCGCTGTGAGTGTGCAGCACCGGTCTATTTTATTCTCTTTTTTTTCTGAAACAGCCGAGATGTTTGGTGTAATTGCAGAGGGCTTATTGTAGAGAGCTTGGCAGGAAACCGAGAGAGAGAGAGAGAGAGAGAGAGAGAGGAGAGAGAGAGAGAGAGAGAGAGAGAGAGAGAGGGGGAAAGAGGGAGAGAGAGAGAGAACCCTGGACAGTATTTCTGCTTCACGGCTGAAAGTCAGTAACCCAGACCCCAGCGCTGAATGCACGCAAGTTGGACCCCACACAGTGATGGACCCCTCTCTGCCCCCCCCCACCCCCACACACACACACTCCTCCTCTCTACTCCCCCCCCGCCACCCCCCACCCCCTTTCTATCCAGGAAACATCAGGGACACCCCAATTTCATCTCAGCTCGCATCTCTCTCTCGCTTTGTCCCTCTCTCGCTCTCTCTCTCTCTCCCTCCCATTCCCCCTCTCTCTCTCCCTCTCTGTCACACACTCTCTCTTTCTCTCTCTCCCTCTCACACACACACTCTCTCTCTCTCCCTCCCTCACACACACACACACACACACACACACACAAACTCTCTCTCTCTCCCTCCCTCGCTCTCACACACACACTCTCTCTCTCTGTTTCAGCCTATATAGTTTCATTCCAGTCTCTCCATTCCTCTATTCTGGCGCTCTTTAAGTTCGGTTGCAGGAGAACGCCAGAAAAGCAAGTGATGCATCCTGGGAAATAATTGTAAAATGACTCATTATCGACCTTTCCTTTGAGCGTCTGAGTTCAGGAGAGCGTGTGTGTGTGTCAGCTCCGGTCAGCTCCTATACTTGGAGGGAGGACAGGAACATGGCGGGGGAATGGGGGGGGGGGGGGGGGGGGGGCGTTTTTTTAATTTCTCAATTGGCTCTTAACCGGGGGTCAAATGTCAGCCTTAGCGCAACAACGTTGACTAAGATGAACACCTGCTTTTGCGTTGGTGATGACCTTTAGTGTGTAAACCTCTCTGAGGACCTATACACACAGATGCGTAAACACACCGGCGAGAATATGAGCAAACTGGAGGTCTCTCTCGCCCTCTCTGTCCCTCTCCCCCCTCTCTCCCTTCACATCTTAGTCAATTTATAATTTGTTTTTTTATCATTCATTATTTAATCAATTTTCTAGTAAGGACCTTTGAGAGAGAGACACGACAGATATATTTTAATCTTAGTAAGATTATATCTGAGATTATATCTGTGTAAAATATATCTGTCGTGTCTCTCTCTCAATCTCTGTCTCTCTCTCTCTCTAGCTCTCTCCCTCCCCACGCCTATGTACCTCTCCCCTCTCTCTTCATCTCTTAGTCATTACAATTTTGCATTTTTTTAATTATTATATTTCTTTAATTATTCTTTAATTATTACATTGAAATTTCAGTAAAAGTTAAATAAACGTCCTTTAAAACAAATATGAAAATATATCTCTCTGTCCCTCTCTGTCACTCTCTCTTCAACTTAAGTCCATTTTTAAAATGTCTTTTTTATTCAGTATCTTTTATTGTTCATTATTTGGTAGATTTTCCTTGCCTAAAAGGTAAATAAAGGACCTTTTAAAACAAAGGAAAAAAAAATGTCTCTCTCTCTGTGTCTCTCTGTCTGCGTCTCTCTCCGTGTGACTCAGTGGAGAGGCGGGTGGACACTAACAGAGCGTCAACACTCCGCGCCGCTGTGTTTGGGCTCACGGCATGTCACCTGATTAGAACACCTTAATTGCAAGTTAAGTGAGATGAGATGAGATGTTTGTTCCTCCTCCTCATTGAGTGAATTGAAACGTTAGAGGGCAGTCATTATGCGGCGGCGGTGGGGACTGATACCTCTCGGAAAGCGCACCGGGGTCCTGTTTATCCTGACGCGCGGCCGTATTTTTAGACGCGTAAATAAGTGTGCTGCGTCGGAAACTGTCCTCCCCGGTGCCGTCCCCCCGTCGTCCCTGTCATATCTTAGCGCCCGTAATTTTCAGGCCCGCCCCTTGTTTACGCCCGCCACCCCGAGCTGGCCCGTCTAGCCCGGTGTTTGCTGCCAGGAGATGGATGAGGGGGTCACCATGGTAGACCACAAAGGAGACAGACAGACAGTCAGTCTCACACACGCACACACACACACACACACACACATACACGCACATGCATGCACATACACACACATGCATGCACACGCACACGCACGCACACACGCACACAAAGCTATAGAAAATCAACTGCCACCCGCCTACACACTATTTATTTCTCACCCACAGTTCATTCATCAAAGTGGAGCAGAGCTGTACTCATTAAGCCAGCGACGAGGTTAATAAGACAAACCAAGACAGTAACTAAATGGTTGTTTTTAGGCCTGTCCTTGTATCCAACCCACGTCAAATATAAGAAGAATATACATATTAGTTGCTGTTTCTTTCTTTCAGAGCAGTTGTTCCCAGGGGGTGCTTTAGAGACCTTTTTTTTGTTCAAAGCATATGTAAATATCTACTATTTGATATTTAGATGAAGTATGGTGCTCATAGAGTAGACACAATAGGATTGTCCACCTACCAGTTAAAGACAAGTATACTTGACACACTTTACACATTGTTGTCTTTAATTCTTGTAAATACAGTATTAGACTCACTCGTATTATGAGAATAGAACATATTTAAATATGATTATTACTGTAATCAGATAATTAATAGGATTATTCAGAACATAAAATACAAATATACTGTATATCCATTTTCTGTATTCTAGTCCTCTCAATCTTATTTCATGCGCCTTATTTTTAAATGTTGTCCTCTTCTCCTCTTCAATCAGTACCATTACCGGCATGATCAGTACACGACGTCATGCTGGTCACCCGTGAGGACAGCCGCACCGGACCCTCGGCCCCAGGCTGAGTTTAACCTCCCAGCCGGGGCCTCTGCTGTGTGCTGCTCCACCAGAGACCAGAGAGCCGGGCCTGCGTGTGGAGGGGGCTGCTAGCAGCGCATGGAGGTAATACGCAATCCACTGTGTGTGTGTGTGGTAACAGTCCAGGGAGCAGCCGTGTCCATCTGACAGACAGCCCTGCTACAGTAATCCGTGCACGTGTGAAGGGGTCAGATTGCTTATAGGTGTGCGTGACTGCGTGCATGTGTGTGTGTGTGTCTGTGTGCATGTGTGTGTGCACGCTGATGTAACTCTGGTCTCAGCATTCGGTGCTCATTAGGTGTGGCGATGTGAGCATGTTGTAGCTCCGCGTGATCAAAGGCGCTAGGTGAACCTGAAACCGCACTGGGAGCGGCGGAGGCTAGGCAGGGGAAGCAGTCACGAAGGCTGTCTTGGCAGGCAGACGGTTACGAGCGGAGCGCCCTCTCTCCAAGGTCAGCAGGAATGCTCTCTGGATGCTGTGGCCATCCCCTAAGCCCTGGCTCTCTGCTGTATTAATTACCCCTCTCTGCAAGGTCTGGCTTCCTGGCTCCAAGCTCCACGCACCAGGCCTTGACACTGGACTCTGCTCTCCCTCTCTCTCTCTCTCTCTCTCTCTCTCTCTCTCTCTTTTCTCTCTCTCTTTCTCTCTCTCTCTTCTTTCTCTCTCCCTCTCTCTCTCTCCATCCTCTCCCGTCTATGTTGGAGTCAGGCATGTGTTCCCACAGACGGGTTATCATATGTGTGAAATGCATGAGAGGCAAACGTCGAAAAGACTTCTATCTGTGTGTGTGTGAGTACTGTGTGTGTGGTGTGCGTGTGCTGTTGAGGTGTGTGTGCGGCGTGTGAGTGTGATACGTGAGATTTCCTTGTGTGAGAAGAGCATCAAGGAGGCAAACAAATACGGGGCAGGCGTACAATATTAAGATGGAGGGCGAGAGACAGAGAGAGAAAGAGAGAGAGCCGGGAGAGAGAGAGAGAAAGAGGGAGAGAGACCAGAGATGGAGACAGAGAAAGAGAGACAGACAGACAGAAAGAGAGAGGGAGAAAGAAAGCAGGAGAAAGAAAGACAGTTTGCCAGGCAGACAGGCAGACAGGCAGACAGGGAGAGTGATTGCATGCATGTAAGGGGCACACCTGATAAGAAGGGTCAGTGTAAATGAATGGGGGTCAGCCACAGAGGGGGTGCAGTAGAGGGAGCCAGCCCGGGTAGGCTGGGGGACTGGGGCTGGGGGCGGTGGGTGGTGGGGGTGGGTGGACTGTGAGGCAGAGGGACTGCAGAGGTCACCTAGTCTCACAGACGGGGTGTGTGGCCGTACATTGTTCTGCGGCCCCCCGGCCCCTACGGTGTGTCAGAGGCAGAGGAGGTTCTCACTATTGTCTGTGAGAGTGTGTGTCTTTAAATAACCCACCAAGTGCGAAGCTTATCGGCGCTATGATGTTACAATATGGAGCGCCGGTTGGGCGCTCAAGCCCAGAAAATTATTTTATATTTATTATTGTTTTTGTTTTTTTTATATATATTTTACTTACCGTTAGTTCACAAACACAAAAACTCAAACTGTGTGTTGAAAAAACTGTCAGGACTGGTGTCCATCAGTTTTTTATGTCGTGCATCCTGGTGACATTGTGTGTGTGTGTGTGTGTGTGTCTGTGTACATGTGCATGCGTGTACGTGTTTGTGTGTGTGATGATAAGTATAGGTTACCGGTGCCAGTATAGGTTACCGGTGCCAAATGGCCCTGCATACTGGTCCCTGTCCCCCTCCTACGGGGCCTTCCTGGGCTGTGGTCCCCACTGTTCTGGGGGAGGACCTGGCATGGGGTCAGAGAGCCTTGGCTTGTCTTGGCCGCTGCTCCGGGGACCATGCAGGGCTGTGGAGCGCAGATGTTCAGTGTCTGTGTGTGCTTCTCAATTAAGGCATTAATCCAAATCAACCCAAATGATGATACACACTGCACGGACAACCAGGGAGGCCCTGATTATACTCTCTCTCTTACTCTCCCTCTGTCTCACACTGTCTCTCTCTATCTTGTTCAATCTTTCCCCTCTTCCGTGGTATATATCTCCTCTCCGCCTGTGGCCTTTCCAGTGATATCCGTCTCCTCCTCCTCCTGCTCTTCCTCCTCCTCCTCCTCCTCCTCCTCCTCCTCCTCTCCTGATTACTCACTACATTCCTCTGATACACATCAAAAACAACTGGTGCTAAAAATGTGGAAAAAGTGAATGTGGAGGCGAGAGATGAGAGCTGAAATGAGACTGAAGACAGGAAACAGGAAAATCTCCACTCACTGCCCTTTTCTTTGTCCGCCATTTTGAATGTGTTTGATGACACCACCCTGGAAGTGGATATTGTATAACACTCTGAAACTGGATGATGTGAAATGGATGCCAGGCAGGTTAAGGGTACATATACCACGAGTACTATATACTATAGCCAGAGACTGTTAGTACGTACTCCTGTGTATATACCACTAGTACTATAGCCAGGGTCTGGTTGTACACACTCCAAAAAGATACAACTAGTACTATAGCCATGGACAGATAGTACACACTCCTGTGTCTACCAATAGTACTATAGCCAGGGACTGGTAGTACACACTCCAAAAAGATACCACTAGTACTATAGCCAGGGTCTGGTAGTACACATACCAGGAATATTATGGCCATGGACTCATAGTATAGACTCCAACGCAGTACTAGTACTAGTCCTACCTAGCCATGGACTGGCAGTACAGCGTCTCCCATACGTAGGACTCGTCCTACCTAGCCGTAGTACTCTAAACATCCTGCTGTCCCGGACACTAACTCACTGTGTGTACAAACACACGTCCAGCGCCGGCGGGGCGGCCATTAGTCTGGAGCACGCTACACCTGCAGAGCAGGTCAGCCGGTTCAGTCCACTCCAGTCCAAGTGCCCCGGCGGTCCCACGGCACGAACACAACATCAATAATGACGCTAATAACGATAATACAGGCCTCTGCTTTCCCTCGGGGAATGTACGATAAAATTATTTATCAACAACATCAATTCCCTTGAAAAATATCGAGGAGCATTCTGAAATGTACTTAGATTGTGTGTTTTTTTCTTTGGTACCGAACAATTGTGCATACATCATTCTAAGGCGAAGGGCAGAAATTATGGCACATACTTTGACACGCTACATATATGTGCTGGACTGGGTCTATTCTGAGCCAGTGTGCGGGAGGATACAGAGCAATACAGAGTAAACACAGAAAATATGTTGTCAACCAGGGCTGGGATGAGCTCCATCTGGGCCGGCCAACACTAGCTTGGATGTTTTTTGTTTGTGTGTGTGTGTATGTGTGTGTGTGTGTGTGCGCGTGTGTGTGTGAGATAGAGTGTGTGTGTATGCGAGTGTGTGTGTATGCGAGTGTGTGTGCAGGCGTATGTTCATATGTGTGTGTGTGTATGTGTGAGAGAGTGTGTGTGTATGTGAGTGTGTGTGTGCAGGCGTATGTTCATATGTGTCTGTGTGTGTGTGTGTGTGTGTGCGTGTGTGTATTTGTAAGTATATATGTATGTGTGTGTGTGTGTGAGTGTGTCTGAGTGTGTTTGTACAGTCAATTCTGAAGATGAACATATCAATATCCCATGTGCTGTAACTGTATATGTGCGCAGTGCTAACCAAACACAGTTAACAGTAGCCTGCTGTCATAACACCCTGCCATTCTACAACACCGCTCGTGGTTCCATCAAAACACAGAGCGGGAAAAAAAGAGAATGTTTAAATTCCCGGGAATGTACGGCTATGTGTGTGTGTGTGTGTGTGTGTGTGTGTGTATAAATAATTGTACGTTTGTGTGTGTGTGTGTGTGTATGTGCATGGGTGTGTGAGTATATGTACATGGGTGTATGTGTGTTTGTGTGTGTATGTACATGGGTGTGTCTGTGTGTGTGTATGCAATAGTAGCACAGTAACCGACTCACCGTCATACCTCCTATCCATCCGAAATGCCCAAATCGATTAAATATCACACATTTCAAATAAACACAAATAAAACACACATTGGGCAAATCGAATTAGGAGGAATTTAACAGGAAAAAATGTACATAAAGCGGTTTGAAGCGAATTTCATGCTCAAAAATAAAACAAAGAAATAACAAGACGCAAAAATCTGAAAAATCCCTTTTTAAAAATATCATCAGAATGACAATGGAGTTTTCATACTGTATATATTTTTGTAGATCGCGAATAAAACACAAACAGCGCATTCTTCTTACAGCGAGCTAACCGCTGCGCTGGACGCGGAGGGTGGATGGTGGACGGTGGACGTTCCTGTGAGGCCCACACAATAACACGCAGGCTAAATTAAACATGTGCAGGCAGTAGAACACACACGGGGCTCCAGTTGGGGGTCCAGTGTAAACAACAACGACGTGATTTTTATTTTCTTCGTTTTTTTTTCTCCAGCGCTCTGTTCTGTTCGAAAAGCCTTCTCGCTTGCGCCGTCCTTTTCAGTTCACGTCTTCATTGGTCCGGACGAGAAAAAAAGAAAAGCAAATAATGCCGGATATGGAGTGACGTGACGTGGTGTAGTTTTACAAAATAATATTATATTTTTCGTCATTCCAGTTTATGTACTCTGTCTCTTGGTCTGTTATACAAAAAATGCTGCAGTTAAATAAAACAAACCCGTAAGTGCTGCAAGTAGTCTTTAATTCAAATAAAACATTTTCTGAGAGACTAGAACTATATATCCACAATAATAATAACAAGAAGTTTAGCTTGGACTTGGTTATCTGTGTGCAGATAAGTTTGTCTCACTCCTCCACAGCCTCAGTCAGAACAGGACGTACACACATAAAGCAGCGAAGAAATACCACTGATAATTTTATCTCATCTCATTTTCTTTTTTTTTTTTAAATAGTATTTTTCCCTGTTTATACAGTATAACCCACCCAAAGAACTTTATTTATTTGTTTGAATTCTCCGGTCCTATTAATTACCTTGTTTAAGATATAATTCAATATATATTACATATCAACATGCTCATGTATAAATATGCTCCTGTTTCATTCACATTTAACTGTATGTTTATAGACTACTGTATTCTAAAATATTCTCAAATAAACTGGGTCGCATCATAAGTGGCGTTTTAACTCTCCAGGTATCTTCCGGAGCGCCGTTGTTGAATGCTCTCGGAATCAAATCCCATGCGGCCGCTGGGTCGTCGCATCTCCTCGCCCGTCCCTCCGTCTCGGTGGCACGCTGGGAGATTACAGACCTCAGCGCTGCCACCTGATCACAGGGTGCAGACGTCGCCCCGGGGACACGTGATACCCTCAGCCCATCCTGTTATTGTCTGCTAAGTGGCTCTAATTAGCCATAAAGATAGGTCATTTTAATTGTTACCTCGCCGTCGTGTACGTTCTCGAGTCTTTCATTTCACGTGACTCAGATGACAATCAGAGCATAACGTGTGCAGGAGGCAAAATGCCCCCATTAAAGGATTCCAGTTGGGATATTTCAAAGAAATATACAAAAAAATAATAATGTGGACTATTGAGAGAAGGTGTCTTCAGCCCCTTGTGGACCCGGAAGTACACTGAGTCCGTGTTCTCCCTCTCTCTCTCCTCTCCTCTCTCCTCTCTCTCTCCCTCTCTCCCCCCCCTCTCTCTCTCCCCCTCTCTCTCCTCTCTCTTCTTCTCTCCCTCTCCCTCCTTCTCTCTCCCTCCTCTCTCTTTCTCTCTCTCCTCTCTCTCTCCTCTCCTCCCCTCCCTCTCTCTCCCTCTCTCTCTCCCCTCTCCCCCTTCTCCCTCCTCCTCCTCTCTCCTGCTCTCTCCCTCCTCTCTCTCCTCCTTCTCTCCCCTCCTCTCTCCTCCCTCCCCCCTCCCTCCTCCCTCCCTCCCTCCGCTCTCCCCTGGTCCGGCTGAACTTGGCGGCCCGGTGTTGATGGACATTGTTGTGTGTCAGGCAGCGGAGTCGGTACAGCGGAGCCAGCTGCCGGGGCTCACAGCCGGGCCTCTAATTAAAACAGTGGAAAATGAGAATAACTCCACAGATCCATCACGGCCGCTGTTGGCCGTCACAGCGCTCGGGGCTGCCACCCACCCATATGTTTACACCAGAGCCACTCGCCCTCGCTGCTTTCAGGGTGTTTTTAGAGTCCCGGCCTGATTTCTCTAATGGGCCGAGAGGTTTTTCTACCCTCGTTCCACCCCTCGCCGCCGCCGCTGGGCCCCCGCCACCCCTCACTCTCTCTCTCTCTCTCTCTCTCTCTCTCTCTCTCTCTCTCTCTCTCTCTCTCTCTCCCTCTCTCTCTCTCTGTCTCTCCCTCTCTTCCTCCCTTTCTCTCTCTCTCTCTCTCTCTCTCTCTCTCTCTCTCTCTCTCTCAGTGCTCTCTTGGGGTTGAGAGGCGTGGGGTGGCAAAGTTCCAGTCTCCCGCTCCTCAACCCCCCACCACCCCCTTCTTTGTACCCCCACCCCCCCCACCCCCCCACCCCCCCCCCCCCCCTTGAACTACATGTCCCACCACTCTGCCTCGTTAGCCCCTCATTTATTAGCCTCTAATGGAACCTGCGAGTGCTGCGGTGATGTCATGCTCTGGCACGTACACACCGGCCTGCGAGAAGCCTTCCTTCCTTCTTTCCTCCAGCCTTTCCCTTCCACCCACCGCCCCCCCCCCCCCGTACTTTCCTCTACATCCTTATTCTGTTATTCGGTCTTCATTTGTACCTCGTGGTTTCCATCCCGTCTGTCTTTGAACTGCTAGGTAAATCGAGGCGGGAACAGCCTGACATAGAGGCCTTGCATAGGACCGTAGAGCCTGTATATTTTGGCCTGTTGTGTGCGTGTATGCGTAGCGTGGATTCACGGCTATAAATGTGTGTAAATACTGAGTGGTTGTGTGTGTGTGTGTGTGTGTGTCCGTGCGTGCGTGCGCGTGCGTGCGTGCGTGTGTGTGTGTGTGTGTGTGTGTGTGTGTGGTTGGTGTTAGAATATGTCCACGCGTGTGCTCCCCGTGTTCTTCCAAACCATTTTCCTTTCGCTCACCTCCACTGTGCTGGTGTTGGTCGGGTCGGGTCCCGGGTGCAGGTGTTTGACAAGGGGGCCCTAAATAGGGGGCGACTAAAGGGCACGGAGCCAGCGGCCCGGTTGTGGCAGGTTGGCAGCCCAGAGCATCGCGTGCTCGTACAGACTGCGGGGCAAGGTCGGGGCCGGTCTCCTCTCTCGCGTGGTGCAGCAGGGCATTGCGGTCTGGAGGCCCAACGTGGTCAGCAAAGCATTTATGGGAAATGTGTTTGGACGGCAGCCCGTGCCCCTGCCCCCCCGCCACCCCTTCACACAATGGCCCCTCTTTGACAGCTGCCATTTAAAACAGACGAGAAACCCCACTGTTGTGATTAGAGTCAAGGAATAGCAGTCTTCATTCTCGCAGAATCACGGCAGAGTGTTAGCAGATCTCCCCCCCAAACGCGCCCAATGCCAGGCTCGCTAATGACCTTAAAGCCCCTTCCAGGCAAGCCCTGCCAACATATAGGACTGGGGATATCTCTCTCTCTCTCTCTCTCTCTCTCTCTCTCTCTCTCTCTGACAGGAGCCACAGCGCCCTCACGCTACGAAGGAGAGACGAACCGTATCGGACAGAGGGAACACGTCTTGTCGTTTTGCGTGTACCGTATGTATGTATGTACAGATGTAATTGAACGCTGGGGGATTTGCTGGCTATTTGACATTCTATAGGATTCCGTCTCGAGAATATGTGAGTCATAGCTGTGAACTGTCTGACACTGATCTAGCGATTAACCGCTCTGCCGTGTGTGTGTGCGTGTGTGTGTGTGTGTGTGTGTGCGCGTGTGCGTGTGTGTGTGTGTGTGTGGCGTGAGAGCAGAAACCATTGCTTGGCCATCACCAGACCTTCTCGTCAGCAACCATAATAAATGAGTGACCCTTGTGGTGCATAGTGATTTGTTAAATATATGCACATGTCTTATCAACCATGAAGACAAAAGATCTTTCAGCAGTCAATGTAGGAGGTAATATAGTATCAATGCTTTTATATAACTCCTCACAGTGTTCTCTTCCTTCAATTGAATGAAAAGTGATTCCTTCAAAGTGATATTTTTTGTGGCCTTGTGAGAGAGAGCGTGTGAGCATTTGTCTGTGTGTTGTGTGTTGTGTGTGTGTGTGTGTGTGTTGTGTGTGTGTGTGTGTGTGTGTGTGTGTGTGTGTGTGTGTGACTGGTTGTGTGTGTGCGCACGTGCATGTGTGTGTGTGTGTGTGTGTCGTGAGCAGCCTCATTGATCTGCCGACAGCACGGAGGGTTATAGGCTCCTGACACACCCTACACGGCCACACTGTGTGTGTGTGTGTGTGTGTGTGTGTGTGTGTGTGTGTGTGTGTGTGTGTGTGTGTGTGTGTGTGTGTGTGTGTGTGTGTGTGTTGTGTGCGTGTGAATGGATCACTGTTTTAATTCTCACTTCAGACGCCTGTGAACCATAGCTGGTCATCAGCCTTTCGTCTGTCTGTACCCCATTTAGAAATCAAGCAGGGATCATTACAGCTCTCCCCCCCTCTCTCTCTCTGTCTCTCTCTCTCTCCCTCTCTCTCTCTCTTACTCGTTCTGTCTCTCTTTTTCTTGCTCGCCCGCCCTTATGGGGTACCTAACTCTCTCTCTCTCTCTCTCTCTCGCAGACATCAACAGATGTCAAATTACTCCACAATTAGCCCAATGGGCCTCATGGCGGCGTTGCATTGTGTGCTTTCTCTAAAAGAGGGGTTTGCTAGATTGGGCTTTTGATTTCTGCGAGATGACAAGTCATCCATCAAACCGCCCTGGCTAGCATCGTTACTGCTAACCGCTACACGTCTCTCATTCAGCCCCTCACTCCTCGCCACGCACCGACCCAACAAAAAAAGCCCTTTCTTTCTCTCTCATCCTGTTCTCTCTCTCTCTCTCTCTCTCTCTCTCTCTCTCTCTCTCTCTCTCTCTCTCTCTCTCTCTCTCTCAACCACCACCCACCCATCCACCCTCCCGCCTCCTCCAAGGACCGCCTCCACCCGCCCACCCACCTCTCCCCTCCCTCCTCCCGCCCCCTTGCCACCTCCCCCCCCCACCCCCCCCCCCCCTGTCACTCTCTGTCAAGGGGAGGAAAGGTCAGTGCTGGAGTGGGTGGGGAGGGGAGCCCGGAGTGTAAACAGGGGGGAGGGCGGGCGGGGGCGTTGGGGGGGGGGGAGATCAAGAGTCTTTTACACCCGGCATAAATATTTGCAAAAATGTGGCCTGAAACACGTGGAACACACATGAAGAGAGAGAGCGAGAGACATAGAGAGAGAGAGAGAGCGAGCGAGAGAGAGAGAGGCCCATCGCTACAATCAAACATCAGAGATTAAGACGTCCACATGCGTCCGACACGCAATGCATGCGGACTCACAGCACGCACGTACATACACACACATGCACACGGGGACACGTCTGTGCAAATGTGTTTATTCCCTTCCTATCCCCGTCTATGTTATCGTACTTAGGTTTATTTATACAGCTATGACAAATATTACGCGATGTTGAGGACGATTAGCATTGTTATCTTCAGCAGTAGTAATAGTAGTAGTTGAAGTAGGAGGAGAAGGAGGAGGAGGAGGAGGAGGATGAAGAGGAGTCGGGTCGTTTTAGTTTAGTTTCCGAAGAGAGAAAATAAAATCGCTCCCCAGCACACATGATGACTGACTGAACGCATGAGTACAGACACACACACACACACACACACACATACACACATACAAACACACACATTAAAACACACACATTAAAACACACGCTGGATTTCACATCAGCACACGCACGCACACGCACACGCACACACCACAATAACAAAGCCTCCGTGTCCACACGTTCTATCTGCTAATGAAGACGCAGTCCCAGGCTGACGAGTCGACACTGAGAGATGGATCAGCCGTGATACCTCCCATCAGGCGGGCGGCCGCTGACAGAGAGATAGTGCTCTATCAGTGGAAGATGGATAACTTCGCCCCGGTGTGGTGGAATGGGACTCGGCTTGCCCAGCCTTTGTGTCTGCTGAGAGGGAACCATGGAGGGGGGGGGGGCAGAGGAGGACTTGCGTCAAGGGATGGAAACTCGGGTCGAATGCCCAGAACGATTCTTTGAGAGGTGGAGAGTTCTCTGGGCCCGCTCTCTGGGCAAGCCACATGCGTATGAGTGGAAACAAGAGGCTAGTTAAGTCACCGTGACCAATGCCTCGTCTATTAGTCAACACTCCCGTTGAAGGCACAATGAGATGGCAGAAGCCGTTGTTTCACAACAAATTGTGTCGATGTGCGTCAGAATGTGTTAGTGTGCATATTTGTGTGCGTGAGTGTGTGGATGAGTGTGTGTGTGAGTATATGTTTGTGTGTGTGTGTGTGTGTGTGGGTGAGTAGACATGTGTGTGTGTGTGTCTGTGTGAGTGTATATATATATGCGTGTGAGGTGTGTGCAGGTGGGTGTGCGCACACGTGTGTGTGTGCGTGAGTGTGTGGTATGTGCACGTGAGTGTGTGTGTACATGTATTTGTGTGTGGATATCTAGAAGTTGTGTGTGTGTGTGTGTGTGTGTGTGTGTGGGCGTGTGTGTGTGTGCGCAGGTGACTTGTCTATGTGTGTGCGGGGGGGGGGAGCACACATTCACACACATACACACACACACACACACACACTCAGCGCGGGGAGGAGGAGGAGGAGGAGCAGCTCTGGGCCTGTGTTGCTCCTGCAGCACAGCTGGAAGGGTGCAGGAGCAGACCATCCGCCCGCTGCCATAAAAGGAGGTGAAACATCCCCGGCAGCGGTGTGACGAGAGGGACCTCTGTGTTCTGTTCCCCCTCCGCAGGCATTCACTTCAGCTGAAATGTCTCAATTCCCCCCCACCCCCCCCCCCCCCCCCCTTCGCCTTGCACCAGAACCCCAGTAGCCGTGGCCCGCCCGCATCTGTGCTCTCTCTCTCTCTCGGTCCGTGTCTGTCTGTCTGTCTCTCTGTCTGTCTGTCTGTCTGCCTGTGTCCGTCTGTCTGTCAGCAGGCAGACACATGCGGGCGCCCAGAATAGGAGCTGCCACGGTCCCCGAGGTCCAGCAAGCTGAGGACAAGCGGTCGCATGTGTGCTATGTCCACGGGCCGCGTAACCGTAGTAGCGCTGCACGGTCGGCCCGGCGTGTTGTTGGTGCGTCGTGGTCACTTTTTGGAATATATAACTCATACATATCACTCACATATAACTCATATACATACATGCACGCAGACATGCACACACACACATTTGTAATATTCTCGTAATATTTATCAATGGACAGTGGACAAAAAAAAACCATATAACTGAAACAATGACGTTTGCAGCCATCATTTAAACAATCAACACAAGCATCAACACTAACGTACAGAAGTGCCACAAGCATTCAGGTTCACAACATTGAAGTGTGAACCTGTATACCTTCCCCACCCATCTATGTACTAAGTAAGGCCAATAGCACAGCCTCCTTGCCTGGCTAGCTCCACTAGGTGATGGACTACTGGGCTGATAAGGATACAAGCTGCTCTGCTCTCTGCTGCACGGGGAGTGAGTGAGGGAGTGAGGGAGGGAGGGAGTGATGGAGGGAGGGAGGGAGGGAGTGATGGAGGGAGGGAGAAAGTGTGTGTGTGTCCCCACGAGGGAGACCCGGACACAAGAATAGCAAACAAACATTTGTGTTATGCTGCGCTTGTGTGCCGTGTTGTGTTGTCATTGTCGTTATGTTGTGCCTGTGCTGTGTTACGCGGTTATGTGAGCTCCATGTTATTTCATCATCAATTAATCTAACCAATCGGGCTACATTGAATTCATATAAATAACTTGATCTCTGTTTATTGAAGCACGATTGATATCTATGAATGGTGATGAATCATCTAAACTTTATTTATTTCTTTTCTTTGTTATACACTCTCCCCCCCCTCTCTCTCTCTCTGTCTCTCTCTGTCCACCACCAGAGTGTGTGTGTGTTCTGAGTTTCTGTTGAGTGTTGCCCTGTGCTGTAAACTGGAGAGGCACCAGTGGTACCAGCTGCTCTCTCTCTATCAGCTGTCATCA
>PIJE02000234.1:314065-354947 GCA_002895965.2 Coryphaenoides rupestris | reverse complement strand
CCCCCCCTGCTGGTTTTGCGATGGCGTGCAGAGATACGGGGTTGTACAAATGTCACAGGAATTACATTAAAAAAGGGCTCCGCAGAACATGTGTGGTCGTCGAATATTTACGCGCGGGCGGCTTTGTATTCCAAGTTTTACTTTGAGTTGAGTACAAATACGCATCACGTGGACAGAAAATGAAGATCAAAATATTTACTTACAGACTTTCTTCTGTTCTTGTGTTGTTTGTATCTGAGAATTGAACCTGGGTGGTAGTAAGGAAGTAAAGTTCATTAATAGAGCACCTTTCACAGACAAAGTCACAAAGTGCTGCACAGGAGTAAAATAAGGCCATCACATAGTAAGAGACAATAAAACATAAAACCAGAGGACATAAAAAACACAGAAATGCAGACACAAGAGGCTAGAAAAAGGCCAGTCTGAACAGATGAGTCTTTAGCTGCTAAAAGTGTCAACTGAGACTGCAGATCAGTCCATTGCCTGCATGGTAAGCGCACTAGCGGACTCAACTGCCCAGCAAGGCATTCTGAACACAAAGCGGGGCCTCCTCGCTACGGGGCTACAGAGGAGCAGACAGGTCCCTGGACTTTAATTGGCGGTGAGGTTTGTGTTGAAGTGATGACAGCTGATAGAGAGAGAGCAGCTGGTACCACTGGTGCCTCTCCAGTTTACAGCACAGGGCAACACTCAACAGAAACTCAGAACACACACACACTCTGGTGGTGGACAGAGAGAGACAGAGAGAGAGAGAGGGGGGGGGAGTGTATAACAAAGAAAAGAAATAAATAAAGTTTAGATGATTCATCACCATTCATAGATATCAATCGTGCTTCAATAAACAGAGATCAAGTTATTTATATGAATTCAATGTAGCCCGATTGGTTAGATTAATTGATGATGAAATAACATGTAGCCCACATAACCGCGTAACACAGCACAGGCACAACATAACGACAATGACAACACAACACGGCACACAAGCGCAGCATAACACAAATGTTTGTTTGCTATTCTTGTGTCCGGGTCTCCCTCGTGGGGACACACACACACTTTCTCCCTCCCTCCCTCCCTCCCTCCCTCCATCACTCCCTCCCTCCCTCACTCCCTCACTCACTCCCCGTGCAGCAGAGAGCAGAGCAGCTTGTATCCTTATCAGCCCAGTAGTCCATCACCTAGTGGAGCTAGCCAGGCAAGGCGGCTGTGCTATTGGCCTTACTTAGTACATAGATGGGTGGGGAAGGTACCTAGGTTCTGTACGTTAGTGTTGATGCTTGTGTTGATTGTTTAAATGATGGCTGCAAACGTCATTGTTTCAGTTATATGTTTTTTTTTTGTCCACTGTCCATTGATAAATATTACGAGAATATTACAAATGTGTGTGTGTGCATGTGTGCATGTCTGCGTGCATCTATGTATATGAGTTATATGTGAGTTATATGTATGAGTTATATATTCCAAAAAGTGACCACGACACACCAACAACACCCGGGCCGACCGTGCAGCGCTACTACGGTTACGCGGCCCGTGGACATAGCACACATGCGACCGCTTGTCCTCAGCTTGCTGGACCTCGGGGACCGTGGCAGCTCCTATTCTGGGCGCCCGCATGTGTCTGCCTGCTGACAGACAGACGGACACAGGCAGACAGACAGACAGACAGAGAGACAGACAGACAGACACGGACCGAGAGAGAGAGAGAGCACAGATGCGGGCGGGCCACGGCTACTGGGGTTCTGGTGCAAGGCGAAGGGGGGGTTGGGGGGGGGGGTGGGGGGGAATTGAGACATTTCAGCTGAAGTGAATGCCTGCGGAGGGGGAACAGAACACAGAGGTCCCTCTCGTCACACCGCTGCCGGGGATGTTTCACCTCCTTTTATGGCAGCGGGCGGATGGTCTGCTCCTGCACCCTTCCAGCTGTGCTGCAGGAGCAACACAGGCCCAGAGCTGCTCCTCCTCCTCCTCCTCCCCGCGCTGAGTGTGTGTGTGTGTGTGTGTGTATGTGTGTGAATGTGTGCTCCCCCCCCCCGCACACACATAGACAAGTCACCTGCGCACACACACACACGCCCACACACACACACACACACACACACACACACAACTTCTAGATATCCACACACAAATACATGTACACACACACTCACGTGCACATACCACACACTCACGCACACACACACTCACACACACACACACACACACCTCACACACACACACACACACACACACACACACACACACACAGTCACTCACACACACACACACACACACACACACAATACTCACACACACACTCATCCACACACTCACGCACACAAATATGCACACTAACACATTCTGACGCACATCGACACAATTTGTTGTGAAACAACGGCTTCTGCCATCTCATTGTGCCTTCAACGGGAGTGTTGACTAATAGACGAGGCATTGGTCACGGTGACTTAACTAGCCTCTTGTTTCCACTCATACGCATGTGGCTTGCCCAGAGAGCGGGCCCAGAGAACTCTCCACCTCTCAAAGAATCGTTCTGGGCATTCGACCCGAGTTTCCATCCCTTGACGCAAGTCCTCCTCTGCCCCCCCCCCCTCCATGGTTCCCTCTCAGCAGACACAAAGGCTGGGCAAGCCGAGTCCCATTCCACCACACCGGGGCGAAGTTATCCATCTTCCACTGATAGAGCACTATCTCTCTGTCAGCGGCCGGCCCGCCTGATGGGAGGTATCACGGCTGATCCATCTCTCAGTGTCGACTCGTCAGCCTGGGACTGCGTCTTCATTAGCAGATAGAACGTGTGGACACGGAGGCTTTGTTATTGTGGTGTGTGCGTGTGCGTGTGCGTGCGTGTGCTGATGTGAAATCCAGCGTGTGTTTTAATGTGTGTGTTTTAATGTGTGTGTTTGTATGTGTGTATGTGTGTGTGTGTGTGTGTGTGTGTCTGTACTCATGCGTTCAGTCAGTCATCATGTGTGCTGGGGAGCGATTTTATTTTCTCTCTTCGGAAACTAAACTAAAACGACCCGACTCCTCTTCATCCTCCTCCTCCTCCTCCTCCTTCTCCTCCTACTTCAACTACTACTATTACTACTGCTGAAGATAACAATGCTAATCGTCCTCAACATCGCGTAATATTTGTCATAGCTGTATAAATAAACCTAAGTACGATAACATAGACGGGGATAGGAAGGGAATAAACACATTTGCACAGACGTGTCCCCGTGTGCATGTGTGTGTATGTACGTGCGTGCTGTGAGTCCGCATGCATTGCGTGTCGGACGCATGTGGACGTCTTAATCTCTGATGTTTGATTGTAGCGATGGGCCTCTCTCTCTCTCGCTCGCTCTCTCTCTCTCTCTATGTCTCTCGCTCTCTCTCTTCATGTGTGTTCCACGTGTTTCAGGCCACATTTTTGCAAATATTTATGCCGGGTGTAAAAGACTCTTGATCTCCCCCCCCCCCACCCCCCGCCCCCCCCCCCGTTTACACTCCGGGCTCCCCTCCCCACCCACTCCAGCACTGACCTTTCCTCCCCTTGACAGAGAGTGACAGGGGGGGGAGAGAGAGGGCGGGGGGGGGGGGTGGGAGGGGGAGGAGGAGGGAGATGGGGGGCGGGTGGAGGCGGTCCTTGGAGGAGCGGGAGGTGGAGGTGGGTGGTTGAGAAGAGAGAGAGAGAGAGAGAGAGAGAGAGAGAGAGAGAGAGAGAGAGAGAGAGAGGAGAGAGAGAGAGAGAGAACAGGATGAGAGAGAAAGAAAGGGCTTTTTTTGTTGGGTCGGTGCGTGGCGAGGAGTGAGGGGCTGAATGAGAGACGTGTAGCGGTTAGCAGTAACGATGCTAGCCAGGGCGGTTTGATGGATGACTTGTCATCTCGCAGAAATCAAAAGCCCAATCTAGCAAACCCCTCTTTTAGAGAAAGCACACAATGCAACGCCGCCATGAGGCCCATTGGGCTAATTGTGGAGTAATTTGACATCTGTTGATGTCTGCGAGAGAGAGAGAGAGAGAGAGAGTTAGGTACCCCATAAGGGCGGGCGAGCAAGAAAAAGAGAGACAGAACGAGTAAGAGAGAGAGAGAGGGAGAGAGAGAGAGACAGAGAGAGAGAGGGGGGGAGAGCTGTAATGATCCCTGCTTGATTTCTAAATGGGGTACAGACAGACGAAAGGCTGATGACCAGCTATGGTTCACAGGCGTCTGAAGTGAGAATTAAAACAGTGATCCATTCACACGCACACACACACACACACACACACACACACACACACACACACACACACACACACCACACACACCACACACACACACACACACACACACACACACAGTGTGGCCATTGCACCTAAACCCTTGCTTCGCAGATCAATACGCTCACGACACACACACACACACACACACACACACACACACACACTCACACACACACACACACACACACACACACACACACACACACACACACACACACACACACACACACACACACACACACACACACAGACAAATGCTCACACGCTCTCTCTCACAAGGCCACAAAAAATATCACTTTGAAGGAATCACTTTTCATTCAATTGAAGGATCTTCCAAGAGAACACTGTGAGGAGTTATATAAAAGCATTGATACTATATTACCTCCTACATTGACTGCTGAAAGATCTTTTGACTTCATGGTTGATAAGACATGTGCATATATTTAACAAATCACTATGCACCACAAGGGTCACTCATTTATTATGGTTGCTGACGAGAAGGTCTGGTGATGGCCAAGCAATGGTTTCTGCTCTCACGCCACACACACATACACACACACACACGCACACGCACACACACACGGCAGAGCGGTTAATCGCTAGATCAGTGTCAGACAGTTCACAGCTATGACTCACATATTCTCGAGACGGAATCCTATAGAATGTCAAATAGCCAGCAAATCCCCAGCGTTCAATACATCTGTACATACATACGTACGTACACGCAAAACACAAGACGTGTTCCCTCTGTCGATACCTCGTCTCTCCTCGTAGCGTGAGGGCGCTGTGCCTCCTGTCAGAGAGAGAGAGAGAGAGAGAGAGAGAGAGAGAGAGAGAGAGAGAGAGAGAGAGAGAGAGAGAGAGAGAGAGAGAGAGAGGATGAGAGAGATATCCCCAGTCCTATATGTTGGCAGGGCTGCCTGGAAGGGGCTTTAGGGTCATTAGCGAGCCTGGCATTGGGCGCGTTTGGGGGGAGATCTGCTAACACTCTGCCGTGATTCTGCGAGAATGAAGACTGCTATTCCTTGACTCTAATCACAACAGTGGGGTTTCTCGTCTGTTTTAAATGGCAGCTGTCAAAGAGGGGCCATTGTGTGAAGGGGTGGCGGGGGGGGGCAGGGGCACGGGCTGCCGTCCAAACACATTTCCCATAAATGCTTTGCTGACCACGTTGGGCTCCAGACCCGCAATGCCCTGCTGCACCATGCGAGAGAGGAGACCGGCCCCGACCTTGCCCGCAGTCTGTGCGAGGCACGCGATGCTCTGGGCTGCCAACCTGCCACAACCGGGCCGCTGGCTCCGTGCCCTTTAGTCGCCCCCTATTTAAGGGCCCCCCTTGTCAAACACCTGCACCCGGGACCCGACCCGACCAACACCAGCACAGTGGAGGTGAGCGAAAGGAAAATGGTTTGGAGAACACGGGGGGGGGGGGGGCTACGGAACAAACACAGTACACACACACACACACGCACGCACAACACATACACACACACATATCCAAACACCACACACACACACACACACACACACACACACACACACACAGCACACACACCACACACAACACAACACACACACACACACACACACACGCAAACACACGCACGCACACGCACGCACACACGCACGGACACACACACACACACACCACACACAACCACTCAGTATTTACACACATTTATAGCAGTGAATCCTACGCATACACGCACACAACAGGCCAAATATACAGGCTCTACGGTCCTATGCAAGGCCTCTATGTCAGGCTGTTCCCGCCTCGATTTACCTAGCAGTTCAAAGACAGACGGGATGGAAACCACGAGGTACAAATGAAGACCGAATAACAGAATAAGGATGTAGAGGAAAAGTACGGGGGGGGGTGGGTGGAAGGGAAAGGCAGGAGGAAAGAAGGAAGGAAGGCTTCTCGCAGGCCGGTGTGTACGTGCCAGAGCATGACATCACCGCAGCACTCGCAGGTTCCATTAGAGGCTAATAAATGAGGGGCTAACGAGGCAGAGTGGGTGGGACATGCAGTGTTCAAGGGGGGGGGGGGGGGTGGGGGGGTGGGGGGGGTGGGGGTACAAAGAAGGGGGTGGTGGGGGGTTGAGGAGCGGGAGACTGGAACTTTGCCACCCCACGCCTCTTAACAAGAGAGCACTGAGAGAGAGAGAGAGAGAGAGAGAGAGAGAGAGAGAGAGAGAGAAAGGGAGGGAGAGAGAGGGAGAGACAGATAGAGGGAGCGGGAGAGAGAGAGAGAGGAGAGAAGAGAAGAGGAGAGAGAGAGAGAGAGAGAGAGAGAGAGGTGGAGGTGGCGGGGGCCCAGCGGCGGCGGCGAGGGGTGGAACGAGGGTAGAAAAACCTCTCGGCCCATTAGAGAAATCAGGCCGGGACTCTAAAAACACCCTGAGAGCAGCGAGGGGCGAGTGGCTCTGGTGTAAACATATGGGTGGGTGGCAGCCCCGAGCGCTGTGACGGCCAACAGCGGCCGTGATGGATCTGTGGAGTTATCTCATTTTCCACTGTTTTAATTAGAGGCCCGGCTGTGAGCCCCGGCAGCTGGCTCCGCTGTACCGACTCCCGCTGCCTGACACACAACAATGTCCATCAACACCGGGCCGCCAAGTTCAGCCGGACCAGGGGAGAGCGGAGGGAGGAGGAGAAGGGAGGAGAGAGAGGAGGGAGGAGGAGGAGAGAGGAGGGGAGAGAAGGAGGAGAGAGAGGAGGGAGAGAGAGGAGAGAGGAGGAGGAGGGAGAAAGGGGGAGAGGAGAGAGAGAGGGAGAGAGGGGGGGGAGGAGAGAGGAGAGAGAGAGGAAGAGAGAGAGAGAGAGGAGGGAGAGAAAGAGGGAGAGGGAGAGAAGAGAGACAGAGAGAGGGAGAGAGAGAGGGGGGGGAGAGAGGGAGAGAGAGAGAGAGAGAGAGAGAGAGAGAGAGAGGGAGAACACGGACTCAGTGTACTTCCGGGTCCACAAGGGCTGAAGACACCTTCTCTCAATAGTCCACATTATTATTTTTTTGTATATCTTTTTGAAATATCCCAACTGGAATCCTTTAATGGGGGCATTTTGCCTCCTGCACACGTTATGCTCTGATTGTCATCTGAGTCACGTGAAATGAAAGACTCGAGAACGTACACGACGGCGAGGTAACAATTAAAATGACCTATCTTTATGGCTAATTAGAGCCACTTAGCAGACAATAACAGGATGGTCTGAGGGTATCACGTGTCCCCGGGGCGACGTCTGCACCCTGTGATCAGGTGGCAGCGCTGAGGTCTGTAATCTCCCAGCGTGCCACCGAGACGGAGGGACGGGCGAGGAGATGCGACGACCCAGCGGCCGCATGGGATTTGATTCCGAGAGCATTCAACAACGGCGCTCCGGAAGATACCTGGAGAGTTAAAACGCCACTTATGATGCGACCCAGTTTATTTGAGAATATTTTAGAATACAGTAGTCTATAAACATACAGTTAAATGTGAATGAAACAGGAGCATATTTATACATGAGCATGTTGATATGTAATATATATTGAATTATATCTTAAACAAGGTAATTAATAGGACCGGAGAATTCAAACAAATAAATAAAGTTCTTTGGGTGGGTTATACTGTATAAACAGGGAAAAATACTATTTAAAAAAAAGAAAAGAAAATGAGATGAGATAAAATTATCAGTGGTATTTCTTCGCTGCTTTATGTGTGTACGTCCTGTTCTGACTGAGGCTGTGGAGGAGTGAGACAAACTTATCTGCACACAGATAACCAAGTCCAAGCTAAACTTCTTGTTATTATTATTGTGGATATATAGTTCTAGTCTCTCAGAAAATGTTTTATTTGAATTAAAGACTACTTGCAGCACTTACGGGTTTGTTTTATTTAACTGCAGCATTTTTTGTATAACAGACCAAGAGACAGAGTACATAAACTGGAATGACGAAAAATATAATATTATTTTGTAAAACTACACCACGTCACGTCACTCCATATCCGGCATTATTTGCTTTTCTTTTTTTCTCGTCCGGACCAATGAAGACGTGAACTGAAAAGGACGGCGCAAGCGAGAAGGCTTTTCGAACAGAACAGAGCGCTGAGAGAAAAAAAAACGAAGAAAATAAAAATCACGTCGTTGTTGTTTACACTGACCCCCCCCCCTCTCCCCCTCACACACACACACACACACACACACACACACACACCCCAGCCCGCCCCCCCCCCCCAACTGGAGCCCCGTGTGTGTTCTACTGCCTGCACATGTTTAATTTAGCCTGCGTGTTATTGTGTGGGCCTCACAGGAACGTCCACCGTCCACCATCCACCCTCCGCGTCCAGCGCAGCGGTTAGCTCGCTGTAAGAAGAATGCGCTGTTTGTGTTTTATTCGCGATCTACAAAAATATATACAGTATGAAAACTCCATTGTCATTCTGATGATATTTTTAAAAAGGGATTTTTCAGATTTTTGCGTCTTGTTATTTCTTTGTTTTATTTTTGAGCATGAAATTCGCTTCAAACCGCTTTATGTACATTTTTTCCTGTTAAATTCCTCCTAATTCGATTTGCCCAATGTGTGTTTTATTTGTGTTTATTTGAAATGTGTGACATTTAATCGATTTGGGCATTTCGGATGGATAGGAGGTATGACGGTGAGTCGGTTACTGTGCTACTATTGCATACACACACACAGACACACCCATGTACATACACACACAAACACACATACACACACAAACACACACACACACACACACACACACACACCCATGCACACACACACACACACACACACACACACACACACACACACACACACACACACACACGTAGCCGTACATTCCCGGGAATTTAAACATTCTCTTTTTTTCCCGCTCTGTGTTTTGATGGAACCACGAGCGGTGTTGTAGAATGGCAGGGTGTTATGACAGCAGGCTACTGTTAACTGTGTTTGGTTAGCACTGCGCACATATACAGTTACAGCACATGGGATATTGATATGTTCATCTTCAGAATTGACTGTACAAACACACTCAGACACACTCACACACACACACATACATATATACTTACAAATACACACACACGCACACACACACACACACACACAGACACATATGAACATACGCCTGCACACACACACTCACATACACACACACTCTCTCACACATACACACACACACACACATTACATACCACACACACACATCACACACGCACACACACACACACACACACACACACACACACACATACACACACACACAAACAAAAAACATCCAAGCTAGTGTTGGCCGGCCCAGATGGAGCTCATCCCAGCCCTGGTTGACAACATATTTTCTGTGTTTACTCTGTATTGCTCTGTATCCTCCCGCACACTGGCTCAGAATAGACCCAGTCCAGCACATATATGTAGCGTGTCAAAGTATGTGCCATAATTTCTGCCCTTCGCCTTAGAATGATGTATGCACAATTGTTCAGTACCAAAGAAAAAAACACACAATCTAAGTACATTTCAGAATGCTCCTCGATATTTTTCAAGGGAATTGATGTTGTTGATAAATAATTTTATCGTACATTCCCCGAGGGAAAGCAGAGGCCTGTATTATCGTTATTAGCGTCATTATTGATGTTGTGTTCGTGCCGTGGGACCGCCGGGGCACTTGGACTGGAGTGGACTGAACCGGCTGACCTGCTCTGCAGGTGTAGCGCGCTCCAGACTAATGGCCGCCCCGCCGGCGCTGGACGTGTGTTTGTACACACAGTGAGTTAGTGTCCGGGACAGCAGGATGTTTAGAGTACTACGGCTAGGTAGGACGGGTCCTACGTATGGGAGACGCTGTACTGCCAGTCCATGGCTAGGTAGGACTAGTACTAGTACTGCGTTGGAGTCTATACTATGAGTCCATGGCCATAATATTCCTGGTATGTGTACTACCAGACCCTGGCTATAGTACTAGTGGTATCTTTTTGGAGTGTGTACTACCAGTCCCTGGCTATAGTACTATTGGTAGACACAGGAGTGTGTACTATCTGTCCATGGCTATAGTACTAGTTGTATCTTTTTGGAGTGTGTACAACCAGACCCTGGCTATAGTACTAGTGGTATATACACAGGAGTACGTACTAACAGTCTCTGGCTATAGTATATAGTACTCGTGGTATATGTACCCTTAACCTGCCTGGCATCCATTTCACATCATCCAGTTTCAGAGTGTTATACAATATCCACTTCCAGGGTGGTGTCATCAAACACATTCAAAATGGCGGACAAAGAAAAGGGCAGTGAGTGGAGATTTTCCTGTTTCCTGTCTTCAGTCTCATTTCAGCTCTCATCTCTCGCCTCCACATTCACTTTTTGCACGCGATTGCATCCGTGTATGGTTAGGCAGTTTGGGATGCGGGCCAGATGCAGCCGGGGAGTTGTTTTGGGAGCGCTCCTTTTCACCTAAATGCCCCCCGACTTCCACGTCGCGACGCCGGCCCCTCCTCCCCTCCCATATCTTCCTCCTCTGAGCCCTCCTTCCCCAGACCTCTGCTCGTGGAATCTCTTCCCTGGGGCAGAGGCCCACTTTAATGTGGGAAGCCTGGTACAAGCAATCAGAGCCCCAGACTCTCTTCCACACCATAAACACAAACACACACGCAAGCATGCACGCGCATACACACACACGCGCGCATGCAGGCACGCACACACGCGCACACACACACACACACACACACACACACAGGACTGTGGGGAAACGGGAATGTATGCTGAAAACACACTGACATGGATGTGCACAAAAAACATGCACATGCAAACACAACACACACACAACACACAACACACACACACACACCACACTCAAAACACACAACACACAAAACCCACGTACACACAACACAACACACCCCCACACAGCTTAAATGGCCCTTATCTGACTTGACGACATGGCATGCAAGCTCTCTATTTCCCCCTATGATCTACCACTGTCTCAGCAGCTCCACTACTAGCACTAGATAAGGCTTAAACGAGGGAGACAGGAAAATAGCAGGGCTATAATTTCAAGGCCAAAAGGACCACAGATAATGTTTAATCCATTAGGGTATTGTTTTGGGGGAGACTGTTTGAATAGCTATTACTATCTACAAAGGCATTCCTCGATCGTTATCCTAATTAAAGAAATGATGAAGCCTAAGTGCAGTATGTCGACTTGTTTTTCCCGAACGCATATTAATTTGAATTGCCGATGAATGATTGTGCTGTGTGGAAGCCGTGTCACAATGCCTCCAGAGCGGGTCGTGACTCACAGTTCCCACAGAGTGGTACCACAGAAAACGTCTGGGAGATAACACACAGATCACCCAGATCAACAGTACAGGTTTACCGTGCATCCGTCGACGGTTGGGTGGTTGTAGAAACATTGTGTTGCATCGTTGCGTATGTTGTGTTACGTTTGCTGGACACTGGTCACATTCGGCACGCCCACCACTTTGTTTATCGCTCGAGATAGGTTGTCTTTCATGAGTTTCCTTCAGCTGCAAACTTGGATGACAAAAGTAAAGTCAAATACAAAAGGGCTAGTAAGCTTGTTGTACACTTCACTGCCGTTGAGGAACCTGCTTCCTATTACAGAGGCAGATGCACAAGTGTGTTGCCTAAATTGCACAATATTATACTTGCAAAATCACTGCTCTATTTTTCTTTTGTATTGTCACTGTAAGCCTGAACCACAGGATTTCAAAGAGTACAAAAACACATTTGAACGTGTAAAATCAACCGTAACACAGTGCTGCTAAATATATATTTTACAGCAAGGAAGGTCTCTATTTATACCTCAGTTCCTCACCTTGGCACTTGACACAGCTTAGAAGATTTGTTGTAAACAAATCATGATGTATTAAGATTACACTAATCTCCAACAATGATGAGCTCATAGTGTGCGACGGCCCTGCTCGCTTTTCCGCCAAGTTCAGATACTTTTAAATCTTGGAGTCACGACAACATGTCTTTTGGGCTTTGGGAATGCGTGTGTGCGTGCGTGCGTGTGTGTGTGTGCGTGCGTGTGTGTGTGTGTGTGTGTGTGTGTGTGTCTGACGTCCAAGGACATGCCAGAGAAGGAGAGACAACACACTTGTCCTGGTTTGCCTCCAGCTCTCACATAACTCCTCACAACGCTAATACGTACATACAGCTTACACTGCACATAGCCCACAATCATAACCTCTTGGCTGCACCGGTTCCCTCACTCTAATCTCAACGCAGCGTTCTCCATCCAAAGGTTACTCATCAAATTGAGGATTTGGATGCCGCTCCAGTATAGGAGCAGCGTGGCTACACTACACACACACACACACGCACACACACGCACACGCACTTACGCACACGCAAACACACACACACACACACACACACAAACACATGCATGACTGTGTGTGCTAAACAGACGGGTGGGAATAAAGACTGCATTGTTCTACAACGCCTCGCGCTGTCCAACAGCTCCTAATTGGCCGATCTCATTACCCGCCCTCAGTGGCTCCGCTGTTGGTGGTATGGAGTGTAATGGAGCCGCACTTCTGAGGCGGCGGCAACGGAAGTGCACGGTATGCTCGGCGTGTGTGTGTGTGTGTGTGTGTGTGTGTGTGTGTGTGTGCACGTTTGTGTGAACGCTTTTTAATTCAAGGTCTCATCCAATTCCCCGCCGCGGCCTGTTCTCGAACATCTGGCGGGCTCACAGAGAGAGTGGGCGATAATCCTAGTCTGTCTGTCTGTCTGTCTGTCTGTCTGTCTTTCTGTCGGTATGTCCATCTGTCTGTCTGTCTGTGTGTATGTCCGTCTGTCTGTCTGTCTGTCTGTCTGTCTGTCTGTTGGTTTGTCTGTCTGTCTGTCGATATGTCCATCTGTCTGTATGTATGTCTGTGTGTCTGTCTGAATAGAATAGAATAGAACTTTATTAATCCCGAAGGAAATTCTTGTGCCAGGTTACATAGCGATGCAATACAATAAAACAATATGGAAAACAAGAATGCTAAAAATAAACTAACCGATTTCCAAATTTACAGTTAAAATTGTCCCTCTGTCTGTCTGTCTGTCTGTATGTCTATCTGTCTGTCTGTCTATGTATGTCTGTCCATCTGTCTGTCTCTAAACAGGTGCACCTGAAGTGAATGTTGACACCTTTATCCTCACTTTTCTTAGTCTGCAGTAGTAGTCTCTGTAACTCTCTCTCTCCTTCCTTCTCTCTGTCTTTCTCTCTCTCTCCCTCTCTCTCTCCTTCTCCTCCCTCCCTCCCCTCCCTCCCTCTCTCTCTCTCTCTCTCTCTCTCTCTCTCTCTCTCTTCTCTCCCCCTCTCCAAACCAGATCAGTTTCACTGCACTGTAGTTGAAGGCCACTCGATCGCCTCATTTGAACTCCTGTAGTAAACACAACGACTACATTGCGTCGTCGCTGTGCTTACGTGTTCACAGCGATTTACAATCCCGAGACGTTTTTGGTGGATGCCTAAACAAGCTGGGAATTCCTCGCAACACCGTCGTCGACTGCAACAGCAAACCCACTGTGGCTTATAACCCCCGGCCCTGGGTGCTAACCTCTTTCAACATGCCGCTGGCCGCACTCCCCGCCGTATTTTATTGTGAAAATGTATAATGACCGAAGAGAGCGGTTTAAACAAGTGGAAATGATTTGAGCCGCTGCCTTCTCCTCCCGTGTGAAACCCAAGCCCGGCCCCGCTGCCAGCTGCCCTGCAGCATGGAAACACGGCAGCGCTCTGCAGAGAAGTCAGCGAGAAACACACACCCGAGCACGTCTAATGGTGTGGTGCACTTTATGGAATCATCCCAGCCACCCCACGAAAAAACAGAAAACCCCGGTCTGGAGCGAGTGAGGTGCCCCGCAGGTCACCACGGTTTCCCTCCTCTTACCCCACGACTACACCCTCCTCCGCCGCTGGCGGCGGTGGTGGGTGGTGGTGGTGTTACCAGACGAGGCCCAACGTCTGCTTCTGGTTAGAAAGGAGGGGTCAGCTGATCTTGAGGATCAGCTGCCAGTTGTGGGGTGTTTCCTGTCACAAGCGGAGAGAGGCTGGTGGGGCAGAGCCACGTAATGCACGGAGACAGAGGCTACTGTAGCTTTGAAAGTTTTGGAAGCTCTCGGACCCACGCGTACATACGGTGCATCGCTGCTTGCAGGACGACGTCATTTCAGTTGTATTGTATCTGTCGTCGTATAAGTTAAAAAAATATATGATTTTTGTTTGTTGTTTATGTGTTTAGTTGTAGATTTGCCATCAAGGTTTTGGTTAGGTTATGTTTATTTTTTATTTTTGTGTTCTTATAATGGTTTAACACCAATCTTTACATTATATAATCAATACAATATTTTTTTAAGAAATCAGAATTTTGAAGATGACATTTTTGTAAATTTCCTTTTTTTTTTTACAGTTAGCTATTCTTCCTCCCTGCCCTCCCACACACTCTGATTAAATTAAGTCTTTATTTAACTTGACTGATTCACGGATCAAGGTTTGAGTGGTTTAATTGAGGAGTCAGAGCCTTTTAGAGAGGTGAATTGGCGATGTTCGAGACACCCAGGCGGTCCTACAGACAGGGGGAACCCTGAGGAAGTAGAGGGTTAATTAGATTTGTCCGACGTCGTGGCGCAGCCCCTTCCACTTCAAATATTTATGGATCACACGTCAGAAAAACAGACATTTGAGACCACTCTGAGAGCTGACTATACAAAGTCCTCTCTCCCCGCTGGAGACCCCAGTTTACACACACGCACACGCACACAAGCGCATGTGTGCATACATAAATGCATGCATGCACGCACATGCATGCACATTCACAGACGAATGCATGCATGCATGCATGCACACACACACACGTACACTTTTTTCCTCTATTTTACTCTCTTAAATTATTATAATAAGAATAATATTATTTAATTCTGGAGAATGTTATGTAATATTTGAATGTTTCACGACACTTGCTTTTATTTGTACTGTGTGTGTGTGTGTGTGTTCTGTGTGTGTGTGTGTTCTGTGTGTGTGTTCTGTGTGTGTGTGTGTGTGTGTGTGTGTGTGTGTGTGTGTGTGTGTGTGTGTGTGTGTGTGTGTGTGTTTTTCAGTTAGAGCATAATTGATCCATAATTGAGTGATACTTAACAGTAATTACCAGTGAAGGAAATAGGAAATACCTGAGCAATGTGACATACATTAGTATATTTATCCAGAATAAAAACCTTACAGGATTAAGAAAGTATAATGCTTGGCCTTATGGACTGAAATGTGGAGCTGTGTTCTCCTGCAAGTCTCCTGCAAGTCAATGTTCAATCCAAAGATGGATTGAACATTATATATATATATGGTGTACTATTATAATGTATGGGCATGCAGACATGCATTAGTGTGTCTGCACATAAAAGATCATTCAGGTTAGAAAGCCTAGGATTTGTGTATATGCCGGAATCTACACATGAATGAAAGAGGGAATCTACTGTGTGTGTGTGTTCCCCCCTCTCTCTCTCTCTCTCTCTCTCTCTTCTCTCCCCCTCTCTCTCTTTCTCTGCAAACCAGATCAGTTTCACTGCACTGTAGTTGAAGGCCACTCGATCGCCTCATTTGAACTCCTGTAGTAAACACACGACTACATTGCGTCGTCGCTGTGCTTACGTGTTCACAGCGATTTACAATCCCGAGACGTTTTTGGTGGATGCCTAACAAGCTGGGAATCCCTCGCAACACCGTCGTCGACTGCAACAGCAAACCCACTGTGGCTTATAACCCCCGGCCCTGGGTGCTAACCTCTTTCAACATGCCGCTGGCCGCACTCCCCGCCGTATTTATTGTGAAAATGTATAATGACCGAAGAGAGCGGTTTAAAAGTGGAAATGATTTGAGCCCGCTGGCCTTCTCCTCCCGTGTGAAACCCAAGCCCGGCCCCGCTGCCGCTGCCACTGCAGCATGGAAACACGGCAGCGCTCTGCAGAGAAGCAGCGAGACACACACACCCGAGCACGTCTAATGGTGTGGTGCACTTTAATGGAATCACCACCACCCCACGAAAAAACAGAAACCCCAGGTCTGGAGCGAGTGAGGCCCGCAGTCACCACGGTTTTCCTTCTTCTACCCCACGACTACACCCTCCTCGTGCTGGCGGCGGTGGTGGTGGTGGTGGTGTTACCAGACGAGGCCTCACGTCTGCTCTGGTTAGAAGGAGGGGTCAGCTATCTGAGGGATCAGCTGCAGTGTGGGGTGTTTCCTGTCACAAGCGGAGAGAGGCTGGTGGGGCAGAGCCACGTAATGCACGGAGACAGAGGCTACTGTAGCTTTGAAAGTTTTGGAAGCTCTCGGACCCACGCGTACATACGGTGCATCGCTGCTTGCAGGACGACGTCATTTCAGTTGTATTGTATTGTCGTCGTTAATTAAAAAAATATATGATTTTGTTTGTTGTTTATGTGTTTAGTTGTAGATTTGCCATCAAGGTTTTGGTTAGGTTATGTTTATTTTTTATTTTTGTGTTCTTATAATGGTTTAACACCAATCTTTACATTATATAATCAATACAATATTTTTTTAAGAAATCAGAATTTTGAAGATGACATTTTTGTAAATTTCCTTTTTTTTTTTACAGTTAGCTATTCTTCCTCCCTGCCCTCCCACACACTCTGATTAAATTAAGTCTTTATTTAACTTGACTGATTCACGGATCAAGGTTTGAGTGGTTTAATTGAGGAGTCAGAGCCTTTTAGAGAGGTGAATTGGCGATGTTCGAGACACCCAGGCGGTCCTACAGACAGGGGGAACCCTGAGGAAGTAGAGGGTTAATTAGATTTGTCCGACGTCGTGGCGCAGCCCCTTCCACTTCAAATATTTATGGATCACACGTCAGAAAAACAGACATTTGAGACCACTCTGAGAGCGGACTATACAAAGTCCTCTCTCCCCGCTGGAGACCCCAGTTTACACACACGCACACGCACACAAGCGCATGTGTGCATACATAAATGCATGCATGCACGCACATGCATGCACATTCACAGACGAATGCATGCATGCATGCATGCACACACACACACGTACACTTTTTTCCTCTATTTTACTCTCTTAAATTATTATAATAAGGATAATATTATTTAATTCTGGAGAATGTTATGTAATATTTGAATGTTTCACGACACTTGCTTTTATTTGTACTGTGTGTGTGTGTGTGTGTTCTGTGTGTGTGTGTGTTCTGTGTGTGTGTTCTGTGTGTGTGTGTGTGTGTGTGTGTGTGTGTGTGTGTGTGTGTGTGTGTGTGTGTGTGTGTGTTATTGGGATAGTTAATAATACAATATATGTAATAAACTTTTGGGTTGTTTTTTGTTAACAGATCATAACAGGTCAAAACCACTATTCAGTGAAGATTTGAGAAACATTTCAGAGTCATTGTTGTAAACTTTAAAGATGTGTGGTGTCTGGACAGTGACGAGCTGCAGGAGCTGTGCAACACTTACAGTCACTCCCCCATCCCAACGACACACACACACACACACACACACATGCACACAATATGGTGTTCTATTTTAGAGAGGATCTGTGCCTAGAGAGGGTGACTAAGGAATGGCGAATGACGCAGGAGCCACGTAGTGAACGACCGGGACGCCGCAAGGGGGAGGAGCCTGGAGCTCAGGGAATTAAGGAGAGAGAGAGAGAGAGAGAGAGAGAGAGAGAGAGAGAGAAAAACTAGACTAAATGAAAACTAAAAACGGAAATAGTGCGGATGAGGGAGGATGAGACTTAGAAAGTGTGTGAGAGAAAAAGAGAGAGAAGAGAGGGAGAGAGAGAGAGGAGGGGAGAGAGAGAGAGAGAGGGAGAGAGTGGAAGAGAGAGGGGGGTGAGAGGGAGAGAGAGAGGGGGAGAGAGAGAGAGAGAGGGGGAGAGAGACAGGGGAATAGATAGGTCTTGAACGCAGCCAGATGCCGTGTGCAGCCAGGCCTGTCTGCCTATCTGTTCTTTACAGCTCTACAAGGCCTGGGAGAGGTTTTATAGAAGCAATCACTCAGATTCCACTCTGGTTTTTTTCCACCATCTCTGGATTCCTGAGGACTTGTTTCCATCGCTGTTTCTATATATAGATTTCGAAAGTACAAACCTCGCGGAAACAGTGATAATGCATTTTTAATGCGGGATTAGTGCAATGTCCAATTCATTATCTTTCATTTCAAGCGCTCAGATTGTCCTAAAAATGATGGCACTTCTTCTTACTGCCTTTTCGCGTTGTGTGTGTGTGTGTGTGTGTGTGTGTGATGTGTGTAGTGTGTGTGTATGTGTATGTGTGTGGTGTGTGTGTGGTGTGTGTCTGCACTGTCTGTGTGTGTGTGTGTCAGAGAAAGAAAAAGAGAGAGGGAGGGGGGTTGTACAAGCACGATCAGGGAAAAAACATGTAATATATATACTATATTATTAAAATACATACTATTGTATGCTATTATTTGCCTAATAATAATACAAATAATAGCAAATGTATTATTGTAATAGGCCCAATGGTTGTTGAATTATTATTATTATTATTATTATAAACATATTATGTAGCCTAATATATGATACTAATCTATAATATAATCTATATTATAATCTAGAATAGTGTACATGTATACGTTTCTAATCGATATACAACCAATAGTACAATATATGCGAGTGCCCTGCAATGTGTATTGACGCCCTCTAGAGGAACCTTCAGAGCGCATGTCTGGTGGTTCCATGGTGACGCGCGTCAAGGCGGCAGGCGGGTGAGAGACATAAAGAAAGGGAGGATAGATAGAGAGAGAGAGAGGCCATTTATACCAAAGTACACACGTTTAGCTGCACTTTTGTCATATTTTTTACATCTTCATATTTTTATTCGCACACTGCTATTGCTCACTGTGAGCCGATACATACTTATTGTATCCAAATATCAGCATCTATTTCGGCCGACTATTTTTATTATCAGGCATACGTCTACACTAATCATGAATATTTACTGTGTCTTCATGTTTGATGGAATGAGTTGCATAAGTCGTCTATTGTGATTAACTATCTGAACCATTGGCCTGCATGTTGTGGTTACATTGTTGGTTGCTGTGAAATGGTGTGACTTGATTTAATTTTTTAATTCAGATCTTAGGAACTTTCGATTCGATGGATAGTATCATACGCAACGTAATATAACCTAACACAACATAACAGGCGAACTCTAACATAACATGATACCATAACATAACATACAGGCCTATGTTATTATTATGTGAGGCCTATGTTACATCACAACACAACCTGTGTTCCCAGTGGACTATTTAGGCCTTGTTGACATAATTGGTCATCGAGGTCGGTCATGGTTTGTAATAATACATATAAATATATAATAATAACACAACAGCCTCGTTATTATTTTTCTTATTAATTTTGTTCTTGGAGGTAGCGTACAATGCAGGCCTACGAGGCTTACAAAATCACATGCCCTTCTGTGTGTGGTGCTCGTGTGTTTACGGCCCCATGCAGTGAGTTTATACTTTATTGTCTCGTTTGCTCCAAGCTGTCAAATGATGTGGTGTAATCCCCGGAGGTCTCTGGGAGCCCCTTGCCAGAGACGGGCTCCAACAGGGCCAGAGATCGGCCCACGGGAAACGTGTGTGTCTTTGTGAGGGTTCATAATAGAGATGCGTGGATTTCTATGTGGATTTCATCTGTCATGTTTGCTCTTCTTTATATTAGTAGGGGAATCAATCTACACCATCATCTCTGATTCTGTTTCTGCCCCCCGACCTGGGCAATTTCTGTTCTAGCATTTTCTGGGGGGTTAATAAAGGACATTTGACTGCAGTAAAATAAAGTAAACGAATTTGAAAATGGAGACGGAAATCACAGATCGAAAAAAATAGATTTGTAAAATGAATAGAGCCTATATACGAGCAAAAGCCTATTAGCCTGATGAATGAAGGCACCTGTCGAGGCCTTCTACTTTTTTCACCGTCTCATTCTTAGAATTGTAATGACTTTATGAATATTTTATTAATATCTACAATTAAAAGACACCACGTATATCGAGGCCTTTAGACTGTTACATGGGAATATACTGTATAGGCGATAGTCTATACACAATGAAATGTTCTGCCAGTTTTTTTTGTAATGGCTTTCATACGCCGATGCAAATATTCATGCGCTTTCAATATTCGAGAGAGAGGCAGGGAAAAAAAACCCACTGGACCTGTTTTTTTGCTCGGCCTGTATTTCTATTGCTGTGTGTACCGCTCCAGGATCTGTTTCGCAGGTCAGTGCACGAGGTCAGACAGCTATCCGTCACTCTCAGCGGGCCTGTCACCGGGACACAGTGCAACTCAACGTGGTTCTGCGTCCAGAGCGGAAGCCGGCAACATTTCACAGCGCAGCCTACGAGATGCACACGCTTCAAAAAGAGAATGAGTCACCCAATTATCAAGTCTTCCTGTGCCGCATACATGCTGTCTTGGCACCTTTTTCCGCAGAGGAACTGCAGGACAAGAGCTTGGGGCATTGCGTGTGTGTGTGTGTGTGTGTGTGTTTGTGGGGGTCAAAGGGAAGGGGCCTACGTGAGAGCCAAGGGGACGCAGGGCGCTGCTGCAGAATCAATCCTGTCAAATCAAACAATAGATGGAACCGGTCCAACAGCAAATATGTGAATAACTCTCGTCTTTTTATCTTTTCTTTGGGTTTTCTCCTTTGAAGTGGACAGGGAGGTAGCCTTCCGTGACTCTACATTCATCGGCGTTCTGCTTTGAGGGGGGGACTTTTTGAGCTGGAGGCCAGGTTGTTCGCTGTTGAACTTAATGACTCGGTGGCGTGGGACCTGAGAACGTGTTTAACCTGTGTACCGCCTGCTGTGACCATCTGATCATGCTGTCAAGTCTCACAATGTTATCAGGTGTATTTAGTTTTACAAGTTTGATAAGGCGTTCTTGGTTAGAAATAATATTGTTAGAAATTATAATACAAGATTTTGTGGTGTGTGATTATGATTTTTATTATTATGGTATTATAGTAGTGGTAGTATAGTAGTAGTAGTAGCAGTAGTAGTAGTAGTATAGGCTAGTATTAATAGTACTAGTAGTATTTGCAAAGTCAAGAAGTTACTACAGCAGCAAGCACATATATTCTTCATAATGAATAGGTCGTCAGTCAGAGTGTGTGTGTGTGTGTGTGTGTGTGTGTGTGTGTGTGTGTGTGTGCGCATGTGTGTGTATGCACACACTCCTGAGAACCAGCGTCCCTGCCAGCGTAGGGGTCGTGACCCCCGTGTCGCCGGCAGGGTCCCAGACGCCCTCGCCGTGCAGCAGGAAGGACAGAGTCTGTGTTATTCTTCCCTTCTACCTGACAGCCATATTTCACTGTGACTCGGTGACCTTCACCAGCACACCAACCCCACAGACAGACAAGTGCCCCCCACCCCCTCACCGATCTCTCCACTTCAGCCTCCACGACCACCGCAGCATCCAGGGCCCCCGAGACCCCGCAGCCACCTCCCAGAGCCCAGACCTGACCTTGCTATCTGGGGCTCTGGAGGAACCCAGAGAACCAGGCCTCATAGTCGTCTGGAGGGAGCACCTCTTCCTGTGCTCCGTTCGTTGACCTATCGCCGTGTTCAGACGCTGACCCTGACCCCACCCACCCCCAACCCCCAACCCTCCACCCCCTCACGACTGCTGTCCCCACACCAAGCTCTGCCCCTGGTCATGTCAACCTCCCTGACCTCTGGACACAAATAGTGACCAATCATAACTCATAATAACCCCCACCCTGCCCCCACTCCCACCCTCACCCGCCCCAACCCGGAACCAATCCCCCCACCAAGAGAAAAAACCACTTGAGTTGATTTAGGCGTTTCTTTTGTTTGCGGAATGCCTATGTCTCGTGTCTCTGAAACTCACAACAATCTTCCAGACTAACGGCTATCTCCTATCTCCTGAACTCACAGCAGTCTCCGAACGTAACAGCTATCTCCTATTTTCTGAACTCATTGCAGTCTCCCAGAGTAACAGCTACTCCTTAACTCACAGCAGTCTTCCGGTGTAACAGCTATCTCCTATCGCCTGAACTCACAGCAGTCTTCCAGAGTAACGGCTATCTCCTATCTCCTGAACTCACAGCAGTCTTCCGGTGTAACAGCTATCTCCTATCTCCTGAACTCACAGCAGTCTTCCGGTGTAACAGCTATCTCCTATCTCCTGAACTCACAGCAGTCTCCAAACGTAACTGCTATCTCCTGAACTCATGGCAGTCTTCCAGTGTAACAGCTCGTACATTCTTACACAACACACACACACACACACACACACACACACACACACACACACACACGCACACTATACCAGTAAGACTCCACCTCTCCATACACGACGAACGGGAAGACACGCATGCAAACGCAAATACACACACACACACACACACACACACACACACAGACACACACACACACACGCAAGGAGGTGCGAGGGATATTTCATCATTTCACTTGCGGCAGACGCTCATGCCTATTTCTCAACTCTGCAATGCTCTTCAGAGCCAGAAAATCTTTTAGCGGAGCCCCTGCCCGGTGCCCACCCCAGCGAACACCCCGTCAGCCTCGGCAGCCCGGCTCTCATGGCAGCGGGCGGCTCGGAAGAATGCACCTCGTACCATTATGAGACGCTGCCGGCGCGTCCAGGCGGGATCAGAGGCCTAGTTACCTGTCATATTTTATCATAAATGCGGTGTTAAATGTGCAGATAAGCCTCGGGAAGAGGAGGAGGAGGCAACGTGTGAAGGATTACAGGAGACCCAGAGGAGTGTGTTGTGTAGCCCCCCGCCCCACCTCCCCCCCCCCACCACCACCACCACCACCTCCTGACAGCTGCTCTGAACGTCCATCTGAACAGCATGTCTTGCATGCAAATGGAAAGTGTGTTTCTGTGTGTGTGTGTGTGTGTGCGTGTGTGTGTGTGTGCCTGTGTGTGTGTGTCTTTTTGTGTTTTCAGTCGGACGAAAATCGTTGCATGATTGAGGGTTTGTGATTTTGTGTGTATGTGTTTGTGTGCGTGCGTGTGTGTGTGTGTGTGTGTGTTTGATGCAAGGCAGGCGGCATGACTGGTGGCAGAGGGGAGTAATTGTGATTGAGAGCATTACTCCTTACTATGCCCTTAGTCTCTCTCTCTCTCTCTCTCTCCCTCTCTCTCTCTCTCTCTCTCTCTCTCTCTCTCTACCTCTCTCTCTCTCACACACACACATACCCACACACACACTCCCGTGGGTCATTCTGACACTGTCCAGATAAAGCAACAGACTGATGTACACGCTTAAGTAAAAGAGACAGAGGGAGAGTGAGAGAAAGAGAGACCAGCAGAAATATATCATATATCTTTTTTTTCTGAAACATATTCATTAATTTGTTCCGAGGTTGTAACAATTAATTCGATTGACAACTTGCAGTTAATGCTTTATTATATTTTTGAGAAATATATATTTAGCTAGCAAATATATTGTCATTTTATATATATAATACACATATATTCTTTATGTTCAGTTGATATGTTGAGTTAATTTGCGTAATACATTACAATTCATATAATACAGCACTTTTCACATTAGAACACAATTTTTACTTGTATGTTGCATGTATAATTCACTTTTCATTATTCATGATCATGAATGTTTTTTGTCAGTAACCAATTCAAATATAGCATTTTTTTCATCCTGATATCAGACTAAATTGATCTTAAATTTAAATCCATAATTCCACCATGCAAAAAAGCATTTTAACTCAACAAACCATTTTTTTAAAACTACTCAAAGATACAAAAACATGAAATATTCTTCATTATGTTCGCAAAAAATTACCTCCTCTGCAATGTTGAGAAATATATACATAAACAATCAAATAAATAAACAGCATGTTATTCGTGATTCAGCGGCATGTGTTTGTATTCAAATAACTTGAAGTGCTTTTTCCAATTTACAGTACGTGTGCATCTTCTCGTCTGCTCCTCTCCAACATGGCGCCCACGCACACAGGCTCCTCCCACTTCACTTCAGTTTTGGCAGAAGAGCAGCCGTGTACTTAAGATCCCCTTCCTGTTTGTATTTACTCGGCCCCGCAGTTGTCCTCAGAGGCCTGTGTGTGTGTGTGTGTGGGTGTGTGTGTGCGTGTGTGTGTGCGTGCGTGCGTGTGTGTGTGTGCTGAGCGTCAGAGGACCCCGCCGCGCTCCTCGAACACGGAGGCCGTGTTGGGAGCCTGCACTGGTCCCCGGCGGGGGGGGGGGCTCCATCCCGGCTCTGTGCCAGCTTGTTGTTTCACCGTGTTCCGTGTTGCTCCGCCCTGACCTGCAGCGTGACTCTGCCCACGGGGGAACCCTGCCGGTGGGACGCGCACATTCATTTTTGCGTGCATGCGGTTCTGCCGAGCCCTGGCCCCTGTGTGGTCTTGGCTGCGTGTGAGCGTGTGTGGTCTCTCCCCGGCCCCCTGCTCATCTGTCCGGGGCCTGCTAACGGCCTGCCCAGTGACCACGGCTGTTTACTTTACTTCTGTCTGCACCAACTGAACTCTGATCGCCTGCTTCCTCCAGCTGGGCCAAATCAGGCCCCAGCTCCGACTCTCCGACACAGCCCCACGTAGAGGCCCCCGTGTGCCTGGGACGAGACGGCACTCAGGGCCCTGCTGGATTAGGCCACCTCCACCAGCCACCCCCCCCCCCCCCCCCTCCCGCCCACCACCACCACCACCACCACCTCCACCTCCACCACCACCTCCAACCAGCCACCTCCCCACCATCTCCACCTCCACCCCCCCACCCACTCCTGTCCCTGCCTCCCTCCTGTCCTCTGGTTCCAGCAGCATGGTGACTGGTAGCCATACTGAGGCATATTGTTTCTAAGAAGCTGCCTGTAATTATCCTGTCAGAGGCCTGTCCTCATTGGCCAAGGTAATTGGTCTCTCTGTAACTCTGTCACTATAAGAAACGGCCCTGATTCCCTCCATAAGGGGAAGCAGACGGGCTCGAGACTCCTTCGCAACCCGTCGCTGAGATTACACCGTCCTGCCTCGTTCTAATGGCCGAGAGAGCATGGTAATACAGCACAGCGGGCCCCATAGCGCCAAATACACAAGCAACGATAAGGGTAGGATGTTGTGTCCCTGTTGTGTGTTTTATTTACGTGTACGTGTCTCTACGTCCTTGTAGTCTAGTGTGGTCACTAATGACTGGCTGCCCGCCTCGCCTGTTAACCTGCAGTGGTCCTCCGCTCCAATGCTATCCCCGGGCAGATTAGCTTTCTATTTATTAATTTCCTTATTTACCGCGCGGGTCAAGGAGTTAAGCAGCCTGGTGCCGCGCTACACACCGGCCACATGATCCTACATAAACCCACTGAGTAATGAAGCAGAGACGCCAGCCTACCTGCAACCCACACCACCGCCCCCAATACCACCCCCACCCCCGCACCCAATACCACCACCCCCACCCCCACCCCGCACCCACCCCTCTCAGACCGCTGCCTGGGGTACTTTCTCTTATTCAGGGCTGGATTGGTGTTGACTGCATCTCTGTTTGTGTGTGTGTGTGCGCGTGTGTTTGTGTGTGTCTGTGTGTGTGTGTGTGTGTGTGTGTGCGTGCGCTGCGTGTGTTTGTGTGTGTGTGTGTGTGTGTGTGCATGTGTTTCTGTGCATGAGTGCCTGTGTGTCTGTGTGTGTGTGTGCATGTGCTCTCCAAGGAGAGGGCTGTATTATAGGTCCAGGTTGTGGGGTGGTGGGAGGAGCCAGGGGGAAGATAGGGGGGCTCAGGGGGGAGGCTGGTAGTGTTTAGGGCCTGTGTTTTGCCAGGGAAGCCAGGAGAAGCCCTCTGGGGTCACCCCTGTACCGCTTTACAAATTGAGCCCTGTGCCGGCAGGCGCCAGGGCAAAATGGAATGAGCGAGCCTCGTAACCTCTGACCCCCGGCCCAGCCGTGGCGCAGGAGCCCCCGTAACCCGGGAGAGAGGACCAGGTGACCTTCGGGGGTCACATTCCGTCTCTTCCTCCTCCGAGGCTGCAGGGGACGCCTGCTGCCCCCAAGGATCCCATCCTGCACTAATTACATTTAATGCAGACCACTCCGAAAATAAACAGGGGGGGGGGTAATGCCCGGGACGGTCCTGCGCAGAGCGATAATGAACAACGTGATCTGCTGCATGAGAGGACAGGAGCGGAGAGTACCGTGAGCGATAGGGAGACCAGACACAGACCAGACTGTTCCCCCACGATTCTTAAGATAAAATAAAGTGTGCACGTGAGCTGCAAGAAAGTTGATTGGCAGCAATTGGAGCTGTTGCCAGACATCGCATGAGAAAAAGGTGCCTCATTAACGATGGCTAATTCATATAACTTAACTTAACCCTCACCCAATTAGCAGCTGCATGCCGATATGTTTTAAATGTTGATATTCATGTTTTCTTGCACGATCTGGCAACACGCCGTGCTGGTTGACACTCAACTGTCACGCTGTTGCGGAGTAACTGACAGGCTGCTGACAGGCTATTGATAAGATGTCAAGAGTCTACGGTGGGCTATTCAAATATAGCGTAACCTTGGTGATCTCTCTCCACGGTTGATACCCCTGTCAGTAGTGTGTGTGTGTGAGAGAGAGAGAGAGAGAGAGAGACAGGAGGACATTCTTCTGCATAAAAACACTTGCGTGCTTTAGGCTGAGCGCTAAGTGTGTTATTTTTTAAATAAAAGCACTAAAATAGAAAGTACTGCTTATTTTTAGATGTGTTGCGATGTTGCCATATAAAAGACTTCTGTCAAACGTCAGAAGCCGACATTGCGTTCTCCTCTGTTTCTTCTCACAGCCTCTAATATCTGGAACACGCCCGCCTGCCACGCCACAATTTATAACCCACCGCCAAATTACTGCAAATGTGTGGAACCCTGGTTTCTGTTACACCTCTAGACTGCGGCATCTTTCATCCGTTCTTGTCCGTCATCCCTTCTTCATTGCCTGTCACTCTGTATACAGTGTCTGTGTGTGTGTGTGTGCGTGTGCACGTGTGTGTGTGTGTGTGTGCGTGTGTGTTCCTGTTTGTGTGCACGTGTGTGTGTGTGCGTGTGTGTAACCCAACCTCACATTTTCCACATGAGGCTGAGAGACATCTGTCTGTAATGTAACATTTCCTCACATTTCGTACCGACGGGGGTAATTCCTGACACCGTTGAGTCCTGTGAAAACAGATCTCTGCCCCCTAACTCCAGTGCTCCCCACACCCCACCACCGCTTCCCAAAGCCACCTTCACCACCGCCACCACCACCGCCACAACCCACCCAAACCTTCATCCAGGCCTGCTTGTTGGGTAGCTCGCCACCGCTGAGCTGCCTATCATACATCTGTGGCTCCATGCTGTCAGTTTAATTTGCTTTTATTATGGGTGCCCTCTGGCCACCAGTTGGGCTGGATCTAAACACACAATCCCTTGTGCTTCAAGCAAACCTTAGGCACCTCACCCTGCCACACTGTAGGGTGCTCACGAGGCTACACCGACATATTGACTTTATAATTCTATCAAGGGATACGGGAGATGACATAAGAAGAAGGAGAGAGAGAGAGAGAGGAGAGAGAGAGAGAGAGAGAGAGAGTTGGAATTGAACAGAGAAAAATGGAATTTTAAATGGCGGAAATGCGGAAAACAGAAATTTTCGGGAAAGCAAAAATGGCTTGGGGGAAAAAGAAAGAAGAGAGAAGTCAGTGACAGTGCGGATCGAAAAACGGCAGGCTGGTCGTCAGGTCGTCAGACCTCATTAAGCGTGGAGAAAGAAAAAACCCGGTGCCGCGTGTATTCAGCGGGAGAACGATCTGCGTGTGGACTCCGATGGGAACATATAAGACACCGGAGGCCGCGCAAATGATAAATGATATCAAATTACACCATCCAGCAACGGATGGCTTTAGTGCGGGTTCAATCAGTCTGGCCTTGCCACATGTGTGATGCTGATTCGGGCCTCCATCAGAACCACTCTGAGATGCGGCTGGGTAACACAGGACCTCTTAGCTGCCATTGTCGTTGCCCAGAATGCCCAGATGTTTGTTCTGTTCTTCTTAGCCTGGTCTGACCTGGTTAGCTGCTACAACGCTCTGGTTAAAACACCTCTTATTTTCCAAATAGGGGGCTGGTTGTGGGCTGGAGAGGACAATGTCTGGTAGGGATGTCTGTGTGTGTGTGTGTGTGTGTGGTATGTGTGTGTGGCTGGCTGGGATAGACGATAGAGTCATGCTTCGGACCCCCAGGAGACAGGTGTGATGAGAATTTCCTCCACAGGTCTGTGAGCGTGTCCACCTCTTCACGGCGCGGTTGAACCTCGCCACTGGAAACACGTCCTGCTCCAACTGCAGGGAGGGCTCCCGGGCTCGAGCACTTCCCCTGGACCAACATGGGTGGGGTGTGACAGACAGATGGGTGTCAGACCACCACCCACGTCCACCATGCCTAAAGCCCCCGGACCTCCTGCCCTGTGTGTGTGTTTGTGTGTGTGTGTGTGTGTGTGTGTGTGGTGTGTGTGTGCGCGCGTATGGTGTGTGTGATGATGATGGTGATGTGTGTGTGTGTGTGTACAGCCCACCTGTAGACATTCTTGCCATGTGTCTGAAGTTAACGCACCATAAGTTGTTTTTATTTACCATAGGAATATGAAATAGTCTCACTGAGAACTGCTTACAATTCTTAATACAGTGAGATTAGACTCGATAAACAAAGTAGGGGTCGGAGTGATGAATCATCATTTGTGTGTATGTGGCCAAATAAATTCCATATAACATGCATAATACATCACACATAAAAAACGTATAGTGAATTATACTTGACATGCCTTCCAAGATCCTCCCTGGCCAGATGACCTTGCTGTCATTCACCCTGCGCTGGTCTATTTTTAATGCGTACCATAAAGTTATATCTAGCAGTGTGCTAGCACAGCAGGGTATCTGTGATTGTGCAATGCAGATCCTATGGGGGGGGCGGGGGGGTCCACGGGAGCAGCCTGGAGCCCGCTGGTTTAGGGGGACTCTCTGGGTCTGCCGGTGAGGAGAAGCAGAGGCCCTGTGCTGTTCTTGGGTCCCGTGTGTGTTGTGTGTTGTTAACTGAGAGTGACCTGCTGCCAGATAGACCACAAAGCTCCGTGCACGCTCCATATCCTTTAACTGCACCCCCAGCACCTCACAGATCCACCATGACACCATATATACCCCCACACACACACACATAGGACACACACACACACGTGTGCCTGCGCACATGCACCCGCGCGTATGCATGCATGCATGCACGCACACACACACACTCACACACACAAAACACACACACACACACACACAAAACACACACACACAAAACACACACTGATATACACACAAAAACACACAAACACACACTGGTATACACACACAAACACACAAAACTCACACACGCACACGCTAGTCTGTGAACATTCAACGTGTTTGTGTCTTGTCGGTACCTGGCTGGGCTACGCTGACCTGGCGTCCGCAGAGCCCGGCCCTCCTGCATCTGAATCATATCAGCTGTGGGAGATGGATGTGTTCCTCTCTGATAACTTTATGACTGCATTACCAATGAAAACAACAAGTAGGTCTTACCAGCGGATTTCATGAGGCAGAATTAGACTACTCTTCATAGTATAGACCCGGTTCTCCAGTTTAGACCTAGTCCTTAGTTCAAGCTTAAGTCTTCTAGGTCAGACCTAGCCTCCTACATTCAGATGATTCCCTCTAATTTAGGAACAAGCCCTCTAGTTCAGACTAGTCTTCTAATGTCAGGGCTAGCCTCCAGTTCAGACTAGTTCCTTTCAGTTCACTCCCTCCAGATTATACTAGAACCTGTCCTCTAGTTCAGACCTGTTCCTCGTAGTTTACTCCCCTAGTCCGGACTTGATCCTCTACTTTCAAGACCAGATCAGACCCCCGGCAGCATTCCAATGTGGATCCCGGGGGCTCCAGAGTCCCCAGGAAGAGGCCTGGTCTGCAGGGCTGTGCCCCACATGTGGGCCTCCCAGTCTGGGCGGCCTGGCTGCGTTACACACCCCATTTCCAAAGAAGAGAAAAAAGTCAATAAGGCAGGAATTCTCGACCACATAAGCGTAGTGAAGAGTGAGGGGCTATCGGGGTGCGAGCAGGATGGACTTCTCTGAATGCCACCTGTGTTTTGGCCCAGAGTCTCCATCTTTAGAATAGCAGTTATATAAGGTGAGAGGGGAGCACAGCATTAGCATCATGACAGTGTATTTAAGCCTCATATGCTTATAATGTGGATGCTAGTAAATTGTATTGTTTCACATTTCAATTGACAAGCACTTTCTCAGTGCCCCCCCACCCCCCACCCCCCACTTTCAAGCAAAATCACCCTCGCCAATCATCTCAGAGTTGGGATCTGTGGCATTCAGTTGCCTTGTTGTTGTTTTGAGTTGTTGCCTGAAGAGCGATTTTACAACGGTCACTAGCAATGAACACCAATCGACAGATCAGATGAGGAATATAAGTTCAATCAAGTCTTATTGAGTTGAACGAACAGAAGCACAGAGTTTTGCAAATAGATTTATGGCGATGAGCATTTATTGGGGGGTTATTGCATTCGAGAGTAGTTCACAATTCATTTTCACAATAGGCGCTTGTGTGTTTCTAAGCGGTTAAACAGTAAAAGGTGATGGGTCTTCACAACTTTCATGGAAACGTTTATCCGACCTTACCAATGCTTGTGTGGGCATGAGTACATCATAAGACAGTGGGGCAACATCGGTTTAGGCATCAAACACCAAGCGTTTAGTCGCGAGAGGCATGGATGTCCAAACTGCACTTATCTCGCGCTCAAACGCATTTTGCAGCCACGCACACAATAACCTCATAAGACGCTATTGCCCAATGATCCCTCTGTATGTATCTTGTGCTGGTGCACCTCTACTTGCTTCCCTACCGTTTTGGAGTTGGGGGGTTATTGCATTCGAGAGTAGTTCACAATTCATTTTCACAATAGGCGCTTGTGTGTTTCTAAGCGGTTAAACAGTAAAAGGTGATGGGTCTTCACAACTTTCATGGAAACGTTTATCCGACCTTACCAATGCTTGTGTGGGCATGAGTACATCATAAGACAGTGGGGCAACATCGGTTTAGGCATCAAACACCAAGCGTTTAGTCGCGAGAGGCATGGATGTCCAAACTGCACTTATCTCGCGCTCAAACGCATTTTGCAGCCACGCACACAATAACCTCATAAGACGCTATTGCCCAATGATCCCTCTGTATGTATCTTGTGCTGGTGCACCTCTACTTGCTTCCCTACCGTTTTGGAGTTGGGGGGTTATTGCATTCGAGAGTAGTTCACAATTCATTTTCACAATAGGCGCTTGTGTGTTTCTAAGCGGTTAAACAGTAAAAGGTGATGGGTCTTCACAACTTTCATGGAAACGTTTATCCGACCTTACCAATGCTTGTGTGGGCATGAGTACATCATAAGACAGTGGGGCAACATCGGTTTAGGCATCAAACACCAAGCGTTTAGTCGCGAGAGCATGGATGTCCAAACTGCACTTATCTCGCGCTCAAACGCATTTTGCAGCCACGCACACAATAACCTCATAAGACGCTATTGCCCAATGATCCCTCTGTATGTATCTTGTGCTGGTGCACCTCTACTTGCTTCCCTACCGTTTTGGAGTTGGGGGTGCTGTCAGAATCACTGTGCGACTTGTTACGACACGCAGCCACGCAGCATAGCTCCTCACTATCAAAATGCTGTCTAAATTTGTGCGATGTGCTCCCGAACTATATCCCTCCCTGATTATCTGTATCTCTGATGCGTGTACTACGGGGTGCACTCTGCTCTTACTTGTCTTCCCTACCGTTGTTTGAGGGCTCGGCGAGTGCGTCTCTAACTGAGCAATCCGGCATGGCAGCTTTAGTTGTGCAGCGCGAGATCACTTTTCTCAAGGCACAGATAGGCTGCCATCTATGGTGCGTGTTTTACTAATTCGACGTCCGAGCTTAAACGAGAGCGTGTGAGTAAAACAGTGTGTGCGCTGCTCGCTCTTCTTCACAAACTTCTATTGCTCCGTAGTCGAACTATCCAGTTTTTATCCTAGCCCCTTTACCAATCCTTCCTCTTAACAATTTTGCTGCTATCGCTCATTTCCTGCCCTGGCCACAGCCTACCAGGAGCCCTCAGACAGGCCGACGGTATCAACTCCTCGGTTAGGACTCCAAGACGGAAGGAGACGGAGGAGTTTCGGCTTGACCCTCCAGTAATATCGCCAAAGAAGAATAAAGAATAGAATGTTCTCCAGAGAGAGAGACAAAAAATAAAAAACCCACAACAACACATGGTTTAAAAGAAGACAGTGTCTGGTGGGGAGGACATGGAAATAGACCGTACTGTAGTTTCCATGTAGCACGCTGGCGAAGGCCGGGAGGTTGTGGAGGGAGCGGAGGCATCACCCCTAGAGTAAATACACATCTCCACTGGGTCATGCTAGCGTCTCAGCCTCCGCCCGGCCCACACAGTGTGGCAGCAGCGTGGGCTCTCCTCTCCATGGTCCCCACCCCCCCCCCCCGCCCATTGATATGGTGCTGTGTTTTCACCCCCCCGCCTCCACCATGGCTCCCTCTGGGCGTCGCTCTGAGTGAGGCAGTGGGCATGGCTGCTCTTGGCCTGAGGTTCAATGCCACACAGGGTCTGTCTGGGAGGAAGACACTGTTGTGTTGGCTCAGAGTCTTTTTCTTCTTCCTCCTCCTTATCCTCATCTTCATTTTCCGACTCTTCATCCTCCCCTTCTTCCTCTTCCTCTTTTTCCTCACCTTCCTCTTCATCTTCCTCTTCTTCCTCTTCTTCCTCTTCTTCCTCATCTTCTTCCTCTTCGTCTTCATCTTCCTCCTCTTTCTCCTCTTCTTCTCCCTCCTCGTCCTCATCTTCCTCCCTTCCTCTTCCTCCTCATTAGCCTCTTCCTCATCTTCCTCCTTTTCTCCTCCCTCCTTTTCCTCCTCTTCTTCCTCTTCATCTTCCTCCCCTTCCGCCTCTTCGTCCTCGTCTTCGTCTTCCTCTCCCTACTCATCCTCATCATCCTCATCTTCATTTTCCTCTTCTTCCTCTTCTTTTTCCTCTTCTTCCTCCTCCTCCTCCTCTTCATTCTTCATTCTCCTCCTCCTCCTGCTCTTCTTCTGTGGTGCAGTGGCAGGGTGTGCAGGTGAGAGGCAAACGGAGGGTATTTCTGGGAGGTCTCAGAGTGCAGCAGGTATGGAGCACACACAGGCCCTCCTCTGATCTCAGCCCGCCGGGGGGAACCACTCTGGACACATGACGTTGGAGAAATATTTTCATAACTGATTGTCCGCGCCCACACACACACACACACACACGCGTGCATGTGTGTTATGTGTGCATGTAAAAGATAACGTATGTAGGCACGCATATACATATTGATATAAAAAAAATATATCTATATCTATGAACAGATTTGTATGTGTATATGCTTGTACATCTGTGTGTGTGTGCGTGTGTGGGTGGGTGGGCATGTGTGTGCTCGTCAGTGTGTGGATGATTGCGTGTGTGTGTGTGTGTGTGCGTGAAAACCACCACGGTGTCTCACTCTCTAATCAGTAATGGCAGAAAAGCGTGGAAAAAATGCATCTCCTCGATAACTCCTCATCCTACCCTCCTCCTCCTCCCATGCTCCTCTCCCTGGCAGAGGGGGAGATTTGTATTTCATACCCCAGATATGGAGAGAGAGAGGCGAGTATGGAATGTGCGGAGCTCTGGTTTCAGAGTGAAGGGCTTTTTAATGGCTCTGACACTAATCACAGAGTTCACATATTGGTTTGATTTCGGCACATCGAGGCTCTAATGGGCAAACACTCTCAGGGTTCATCAATCTGGGCGGTGAGGAAGACTCACGGACCTCGCCGCCACACAGGTCGCTCTGTGTGCGTGTTTGGAGAGTGTGTGTGTCTGTGTGTGTGTGTGTGTGTCTGTGTGGGATTTTCTCTGAGGTAGACACACACGATGGAACATATTGCTTCAACCAATCAAGGAGGCCGCAGAGATATAAAGTTCATGTACCGTAATTCCTCCCTGCCGTTAGTGGACACACTATATCTGTCCTCAGGCGTGCCAGCCCGGATTACCTTTCACTTATCACCATTACTAGAGATTTCAAATTCTACAGGTGCATGGAGTGTCAGCTGGGAACCTTCCTTACAAAAATGTATCTCTTTTTCTCGCTGCCATTCATGTTGGTTTTTGATTTGAATATATTTTGATGCAAGCCTGCTAGGCAGATGAACAATTTAGCCAGCAAAGTCCATGATTTCTCAAGTCCCATGTGTTCTCACAAAAAAATGTTTGTGAAATGTTATGAAGAAAACATGCTATCTACAGTTGTGGTCAAAAGTTTACATACACTTGTAAAGAACATGTATGTCATGGCAGTCCAGAGTTTCCAATCATTTGTACAACTCTTCACTTTTTCTGTGATAGGTGATTGGAGCACATACTTCTTTGTCACAAAAAACATTCATGAAGTTTGGTTCTTTTCTGAATTTGTTATGGGTCTACTGAAAATGTGACCAAATCTGCTGGGTCAAAAATATACATACAGCAACATGAATTATCAATTTAGGTGATGTAGAAATGTGTGTCAATCAAATTATCTTGTGGCCTCTTAACTTCTTGTGAGTGATTATGATTGACTGCAGCTGGTGACTTCTCTGAGCCATTTAAATATGACTCATTTGATAAAATCATTAGACTCAGACACAAACACTACAATGAGAAAGTCAAAGGAGCTCAGCACGGATCTGAAAAAGCGGAGCATTGACTTGATCAAGTCAGGAAAGTCACTTGGAGCAATTTTCAAAGCAGCTACAGGTCCCGAGATCAACTGTGCAAACAAACATTGTTCGTTAAGTATAAAGTGCCTTGGCACAGTTGTGTCACTGCCACGATCAGGAAGAAAACGCAAGCTATCACCTGCTGCTGAGAGAGAATTGGTCAGGATGGTCAAGAGTCAACCGAGAACCACCAAAAAGCAGGTCCTGCAATGACTTAGAAGCTGCCTGGAACACAGGTGTCAGTGTCCCTAGTCAAGCGTGTTTTACATCGCCATGGGCTGAGAGGCTGCCGTGCAAGAAGGAAGCCCTTGCTCCAGAAAGCGGCACCTTAAGGCTCGACTAAAGTTTGCTGCTGATCACATGGACAAAGAAAAGGCTTCTGGAGGAAAGTTCTGTGGTCAGATGAAACAAAAATGGAGCTCTTTGGCCACAATGACCAGAAATATGTTTTGGAGGAGAGAAGGTGAGGCCTTTAACCCCAAGAACACCATGCCTACCGTCAAGCATGGTGGTGGTAGTATTATGCTCTGGGCCTGTTTTGCTGCGAATGGAACTGTGCTTTTACAGAAAGTAAATGGAATAATGAAGAAGGAGGGATTACTCCAAATTCTTCAGGAGAACCTAAAATCATCAGCCAGAAGGTTGGGTCTTGGGCACAGTTGGGTGTTCCAACAGGACAATGACCCCAAACACACATCAAAAGTAGTAAAGGAATGGCTAAATCAGGCTAGAATTAAGGTTTTAGAATGGCCTTCCCAAAGTCCTGACTTAAACCCCATCGAGAACATGTGGACAGTGCTGAAGAAACAAGTCCATGTCAGAAAGCCAACAAATTTAGCTGAACTGCACCGATTCTGTCAAGAGGAGTGGTCAAAGATTCAACCAGAAGCTTGTGGATGGCTACCAAAAGCACCTAATGAGGTGAAAATGGCCAAGGGACATGTAACCAAACTTCATGAATGTTTTTTGTGACAAAGAAGTATATGCTCCAATCACTCTATCACAGAAAAATAAGAGTTGTAGAAATTATTGGGAACTCTGGACTGCCATGACATACATGTTCTTTACAAGCGTATGTAAACTTTTGACCACAACTGTATTATGTAATCATGCTTTATTTCAACCAGGATTACACTAATTGTGTCCAGAGTCTTACGTGTTCAACAATCCACCCACACGATCGCCAATACAATACCCAGCGAGACACCTATGCTGCGCTCCAGAGGGTATTGCAGTTTTATAGGGTTAAAACTACAATAGCCAACAAGACACCTACAGTGTGCTGCTCCCCAGAGGGCATTGTAGTATTATAAGGTTAAAACTACAATACCCAGAGAGCATTGTAGTATTATAGGGTTAATACCGTTGAGCCAATCAACTTACAGTACGCAGCACCCGGTGTCCTAGCTCAGATATTCATGTTTTGTCGTACATAGTTTATTCCTGGTCATCGTGAATATTACAGTTACGTTGACTATATCCCAGCTCTGTGGAGCGATTCCCTTTACACTGCATGACTACTCTCTGCATCGGAGCCTCGGAGCCGGTCGCCACCGAGATGTCAGGACGTGAGGAGAAACAGGAAAAGGTGAACAGAAGGCCAGTGCAGAAAATAGCGCAGAGAGAGAGAGAGGAGGGTGGGGGAGAGGGGAAAAAAGGGAGGTGCGGGGAAAAAGGCAGCGCGGGGAATGCAGCAGGTCTCGCTCTGCAGCCGGTACACCCTCCCCCCCCCCTCCACCCCCCCCCCATCCAATGATGTGTCAGGAGGAGGAGAAAGCTTATTGAGTAACCGCTGGCTTGGCTTTGAACGCAACCCTAATCACTGGTGTTTAACACACATCTCACACCCACACACACACACTTGTTCTAGGTGCTTGTTCACCTGTGAGGAGTTGCCACATATGACTCATTATAAGATTAAGTATAAGAGACATATACGAGTTTAAGATACTATGAAGGCGAAGTGTTCAATAGAATGTGTGTTGCTGAATGAATTGTTGTCTCGTATTTTCAGTGTATCGCTTAATTATTTGCATTACGCGTGTACACATTTACTGGAACGGAGGATCCATAACACAGCGTCACAACAATCTAAGGCAACATGACAAAACATTAAAAATGAGGAAGCAATAATTGTATCTCTGCTGAAATGTGATTGTCAAACATTGCTTGGTTCTTATGCAGCATCACAAAGCATTCCCCACACTGCAGATACAGTTCACTTCACCCATCTGCTAAACGGATGGCTTATTTTGTCTTATATTTGTATATTTTACACCTTGCCTTTTATTTGATGCATTTGTCCTTTTAAGTCACTGCAAAACCCGGGGGAATACAAAATATTTCCCGTACGATAAAGGGGTTCCACAAAGTCCTGGTGTTGAATCTCAAGCCTGTCTCTCTCCAGTAAAACCAGACTCCTGTCTTTGACATCCAGGCCTGATTTGTTATGGTCTGGATACCGTGGTTACAAGATTGAGGGCCTTTCCTATAGGAGGACAACCCAATCATCTGAGATTGTACACGCCATGTTTGGACATATTTTCTTCAGCAATTCCACATTTTACTGGAAGATTGCTGAATACAGAGGAGGTATCAATATAGAATATCTGTAGTCGACATTCCCCTACAAAATAAACTCCACATGCATTAAGTGTTTTTAAAGGTCGTTGCCATGACCCATAATGTACATCGACTTTCTATACTTTGGGCTAAATACCTACGATATACTTTGTCATCGCTCTGGAACTTCATTCTTATATGTGTGTGACAAAATGAAGGCGGACGGATTAACCATCCGTTTATGTCGTATGGCAGTCCATACACTTAACCTTATTTTATCCGAACACGACCTGCAACCTAGTTACAGGCAATTTGGTTTAAATATGCAAAGTGCCACAGATATGATTGAGGGTCAGACGGGGTTCGGGCAACAGACGACAGGCCTGCTGCATGGCCCGGTCACGCCGAGGGGCCGCGTTAAACACACGCTGTGACATTTGTTTGAGCATGATAACATGCACACACATACACACACACACACATGCGCACACACACACACACATGATACGCACACATGCATACACGCAAACACACACACACACGCACACACACACATACATATACAGACTCAGACACACTCAGAGTGACACACAAACACACACCCACTCAAATCCATACAGACTCAGACAACACTCAGATAGAGAGACCGCCACACGCGCGCGCACACACACACACACACCACACACACAACACACACACACACACACAAACACACACCAAACTCAATCCATACAGACTCAGACACACTCAGATAGAGGACACACACGTACCACACATAGACACGCACCACAGACACACACACACACACACACTAAAGCCCTCCCCGGTGGCATGCCGGTGGTTGTTTTATGCGAGCTGAAAGACAGGACCATATAAAGCATGGTGGCTGTGTGTCCTTGGCCGGGGCTCACTGCACACTACGCCCCCCCCCCCCCCCCCCCCCCCCCCCCCCCCCCCCCCCCCACCCCCCCCCCCCCTGCTGGGATGGGCTCGTGTGTGAGAGCATGTGTTTACCTCTGGGAGAGGGCTGCTGTACGCCAGAAGGTGACAGAGACCATGATCCATTAGAGGCCGGCCTCTGGGTCCCGGGGACATAAATACCAAGATGGCCGAGCGCCACCGCAACCGATTTCACTGCCTTTTTCCTCCAAAAATGGTTTAAATTGAGGTTTGCCGTGAATTAAAAGCCCTATTGCAGGGTGCCCCCCCCCCCCCCCTTTCTTCCCCCACCCCCCCCCCACTCCGTCTGCTGCTCCGTGTGTGTGTGGTGTGTGTGTGTGTGTGGTGTGTGTGCACGTGTGTGTACTGTATATACAATTTAAGATTGCCGTATGAAATCTTTCCTAGACACCAATTTATCCTACAATCCATAAACCAACGACATCATGGCAACCCCAGCCTCCTGGTTTTGAGTACTTCAACGAAATAGTGACCTTCCATGTCTTTAAGGGAATAATCACTAATCAAGTATTGAGAGCTACAATATTTAGGCTACATCAGCGTGAGCAGACTCGTGGTGCAAGGTGTCTCAGGGATCTTTCCATTTAATCCTATAATGTAGAAGGGTTTTGTCTCCAAAAACTTGTCAACGCTGATAATAATTATAATTAATCAATGGTTTAAAAAAATCGACGTAAAAAAACGAATAAATACATCGAAGAATGGCATTTCTTATTGCTGTTGAAAATGTATTGTTGGAACGAAATGTAGACATTCAATCAAATAAACTTTTACTGATAAAATGAACAATTTTCTTCTTCAATACTAATAAGGCATATTGTAAAGTCAAATAATGCTTTCAAATTATGTTTAGTGAACTCGTTGAACTGTATTCTAAATTCTACAACATAAATATATCTGAATTCATATATTCAGAATTAGAATCAGAGAAAATAATAATATAGAAATAAAAAATTATTCATTTGGATTTTGGCTAATTCGGCTCGATGTTCTATTAGTTCCATGTTTCTCCATGTGAAGGGAACACCCCAGGCGCAGTGTGTAGGACACAAAGTGTGTACCTCACAGTGTGTACTACGCAGTGTGTATTCCATCCGCCATCAACCTGTGCCTGTCTTCATGTGTGGCGTTATAAGAACAGAGTGTGTGTGCGTGTTAAGCATGCGAGCCTATGTGTGTGTGTCTACACGCGTGTGCACATACAGTACGTACGCAGCGTGCGTGGCGTGTGTGCGTGCGTGTGCGCGTGCGCGTGGCGGCGGAGGAGGCAGTGTTTACGGCTTGGCTGTGATTAACACCGTCCAGGTGCTCCGCTGGCAGGACCGACCGAGCGGCCGGCTGGCGGCCCGCTCCCTCGCTCGATGGAGAGACACTCGCACACACACACATTTACCCCCCCCCCACCCCCCCCCGGCCGGGCCCAGTCATGCCATACTGAGGAGCTGGACGCGCCAACACACCGCTGAACTGTTGACCACTATTTGTTCCACGACTGTCTCATAAACGACCGCCTCTCTCCTCTCCGTCTCTCTCTCTCTCTCTCTCCACTCTCTCCTCTCTCTCTCTCTCTCTCTCTCTCTCTCTCTCTCCCTCTCCGTCTCTCTCTCTCTCTCTCCCACTCTCTCTCTCTCTCTCTGCATCGGTGAAGTGGGTGCGGGGGGTGGAGTTAAGAGAAAGATAGAGAAAGGGAGGGAGGGAGGGAGGAAGGGGGGAAGGAGGGTGGGAGGGGAGGGGAGGGTGGGGGGGGGTGTAGGTGGGGTCGGTTAGAATTCCACAGAGACAGTGGGTGTAACTTTGCAGCGAAGGATGGAGGAGATGGAGTAGGAGGGTGGAGGATCCAGAGGAGGATGTGTGTGTGTGCGCGTGTGCGTGTGTGTGTGCGTGCGCGTATGTGTATGTGTGTGTGTGTGTGTGCATCCATGTGCATCCACGTGTATGCATAGCCGTTGTGTGTGTGTGTGTGTGTGTGTGTGTGTGCGCGCAGTGTTCATACATGTATACCTGAGGTGAAATGACGTGAGTGTGGATGATGTATTTAGGTTGTGTCCAGACGGCGTGGAGCTTTCTTTCGTGAACGCCATCTCTGCTGGTCTAGACAGGCCAGCAGCCAGGGCAGCCAGGCCACTCCAGACCACTTCCCTGCCAGCAGAGCCCATCTCAGGCCCCCGTTGCTCTCCGCGGAGGGCCTTGTGTATCCATAGCAAGAGTTCTACCATATGTATATCTCAGCGTGGGCCTCTTCCAAATAACCACGAGGAGAACCTGGAGAC
>PIJE02000234.1:301565-304065 GCA_002895965.2 Coryphaenoides rupestris | reverse complement strand
TCTCACTCTTTTCTCTCTCTCAATTCACTCTTCTCTCTCTCTTTCCTCTAATATACACACACACACAAGCACACACACAAGCACACGCACACACGCACACACACATGCACACACACGCACGCACACACACACACACACACATGCGTAAACATAGCGGTGCTAGGACAGGGGTCTGAAGTCAGTGGGTCAGAGGGTTAACACAAGCCAATTACCAAAACAGTTAAGGAGGAGACAGGAAACACAATATTTACCACATGACTGCCAAAGTGATGTACCACACACACACACACACACACACACTCAGCACAACCAGCGTCTCCCTGCCCATCCTTTCTACCTCGGCTTACAGGTTTATCTGTACAGAGATCACCCCCCCCCCCCCCCACCCATGGTTGTATTGGGGGGCAATATTGCCATTCTTTATTTTTCGTAGTTTTTAGGATGTTCCTGTTACGAATGTATAGCTTTTTTTGTATATAATATTATTACAATGTATCATAGCTCTTATTTTGCTGAAATTAAATAATTCCTGGAATTTAACTGGATTGAGGTAAAAAAACTAAATAACAAAGGTTCTTTGTTGTGATTAAGTTGTATAAAGATGTATATGTAAATAATAATTGCAATAAATAAAGTAGAGCAAAGTATACCATTAGTGGTATATTAAAGTATACATACAGGTATTTTTTATACAATCTTACCTAAACTTTAAATATAAATTAAGCAACAGAATTTAGATTAGATTAGATTTTGATTATACATTATATATATACGTATGTATATTTATTATGGTATGCAGAAATTCCCAGGAATTTCTTCAGGTAATATTCAACGACCATTTCCATGTAGTATAACATTTTAACTTGTGATAACTAGTGATTATTAATAATTGCAAATAAAACAAATAAAAAGAAAATACAGCATTAAAACAATGATAATTTGGGCTCCTGATTCACTCCTGCAGGAACTACATCTCTGTCATTTCCTATTGGAAATTCAAACCAAATGTAACGTCCACCTCTGAGAAGATGCACTACCTGGAATGTACCACAACTGGAATGTTCCACTATGAATGGAGTGTGATTGATTGATATTAAGCATGTCACGTATGAATCGAGGCGGTTCTGCGGTGCGTGGTTGATAATGGAGATATAGAGGTGTTTATATTTGGATGTGACCCTGGCGTGTGGCTGTCAGACACGGCGGGGGGTCCCAGGCCTTCCTGTTTATCCCATCCTCCACATTAACGTCAAACAGTTTACCTAACAAGGTACGCTCTCTCTCTCTCTCTGTACTCTCTCTCTCTCTCTCTCTCTCTCTCTCTCTCTCTCACTCTCTCTCTCGCTCTTTCACTCTCTCTCTCTGTCTTGCTGTGTCTGCTTCTCACACTCACACTCTCAAATAGTGAGAATGTGTACGCATTTTTTGTGTTTGTAAAGGTGTGTGTGTGTGTGTGTGTGTGTGTGTGTGTGTGTGTGTGTGGTGTGTGTGTGTGTGTGTGGTGTGTGTGTGTGTGTGTGTGTGTGTGTGTGTGTGTGTGTGTGTGTGTGTGTGTGTGTGTGTGTGTGTGTGTGTGTGTGTGTGTGTGTGTGTGTGTGTGTGTGTGTGTGTGTGTGTGTGTGTGTGTGTGTGTGTATGCGTGTGTGTGTGTGTGTGTGTGTGTGTGTGTGTGTGTGTGTGTGTGTGTATGTGTGTGTGTGTGTGTGTGTGTGTGTGTGTGTGTGTGTGTGTGTGTGTGTGTGTGTGTGTGTGTGTGTGTGTGTGTGTGTGTGTGTGTGTGTGTGTGTGTGTGTGTGTGTGTGTGTGTGTGTGTGTGTGTGTGTGTGTGTGTGTGTGTGTATGTGTGTGTGGTGTGTGTGTGTGTGGTGGTTGTGCTGTGAGAGAAGTGTGTGTGGGTGCATCAGATGCAGCATGAGGGTATATCGGTGACGTGCGTGGTGGCACGATTGACACACAGACTTGTCAGTATGCATGTGCAAGGTGGGTTTTTTCCCTGCGGTGAGTCAGGGACGTGGGGGGGGGGGTGGAGGGGAGGGGTTGTAAAGAGAGGGAGGCAGGCTGGTCAGTCCCAGGGGAAGACAGCCTTGTTTGGGGGAGCTTGGGGGAGTGTGGGGGAGAAATCGTTCATCACTGGCGGTGGACAATCTGTGAGATCGGGTCTCCCCACTGTAGGCCCAGAGGCCTCTGGTAGAGCTCCTGCATTTTTGTTTACAGCTTTCGACTGTTCCGGAACATAAAACGCAAATAAAAATGTATCTTTCTTTGCCGTTGGCCATCAATAACAACAACAACAACAACAACAAAAAAACACACAACGAATGAGTTAGCTTTAACGGTGCAGTGAGCAGCGTTTTCAGCTAGCGTCACGCGACACAACAAACATGGCCGATGATGACGAACCAGCCGCAAGGACGTCATCAGACTTAGAAACAGATAGCGGCGTGCGGTTTATTTAAAAAATGTTTTACAACGTTCACAATGACGTCATCGCCGCTGCATC
>PIJE02000234.1:216565-294065 GCA_002895965.2 Coryphaenoides rupestris | reverse complement strand
GGTGCGTGTGTATGTGCGCATGTATGTTTATGTGTGTGTGCCTGTATGCGTGTGCGTGCCTGTGTGGGTGCATGCATGTGCGTGTGTGTGTGTGTGTGTGGGTGAGTGCATGCATGTGCGTGTGTGTGTGTGTGTGTGTGGGTGAGTGCATGCATGTGCGTGTGTGTGTGCGTGTGCGTGTGCGTGTGCATGATGATTATTTTCCTAGGTATTTCAAACGTGCGTCACACTTAACCCGAAAAGCATGCCATTGAACCGCAAAAAGCCCTTACTGAATATGAAACAAAGAAAGAACAATAAATAAAGACAACAGAACAAAGCGTTCTTTTCCTTCATGTACCGCGAGTTGACTTAAAATGAATCACATGTATCAGTGGAGCGAAGCTGGGTATTTACAACACGTGTCAAATCGTTTTGCCGCGTAGAACTTTTCTACTTTACTTAGCGATAGCGTGTGGACAGATGTCAACAGATGCTAAATGTCATCGTAAAACGACGCAACGGATGCAGCGGCGATGACGTCATTGTGAACGTTGTAAAACATTTTTTAAATAAACCGCTATCTGTTGCTAAGTCTGATGACGTCCTTGCGGTTGGTTCGTCATCATCGGCCATGTTTGTTGTGTCGCGTGACGCTAGCTAAAAACGCTGCTCACTGCACCGTTAAAGCTAACTCATTTCGTTGTGTGTTTTTTTGTTGTTGTTGTTGTTGTTGTTATTGATGGCCAACGGCAAAGAAAGATACATTTTTATTTGCGTTTTATGTTCCGGAACAGTCGAAAGCTGTAAACAAAAATGCAGGAGCTCTACCAGAGGCCTCTGGGCCTACAGTGGGGAGACCTGATCTCACAGATTGTCCACCGCCAGTGATGAATGATTTCTCCCCCACACTCCCCCAAGCTCCCCCAAACAAGGCTGTCTTCCCCTGGACTACCACACACACACAGTCACGCACACACGCACACACACACACACACACACACACACAAGCATATACACTGATTTTGGACATACCATCTATAAGAGATTATGCAATGTGTGTGTGGCCATCTGTAAACATGTGTGTTATCAACATGTTAGAGGGATCAAACTAGAGACAATGGAAAGTGAGACACTCATTCTCCACACACACACACACACACACACACACGTCACACACACACACACGTCACACACACACACACGTCACACACACCATCAAAATAAAAGACCTACCCAATGTACCCCATCAATCCACTCAACACCAGCAACTCAGCTGCACCAAGCAGGACACCAAGTGCAATAATACGTGCTGATCACCTGTTCTATCCCCCCAGGGTTCGGCCTGCAGGGCCCAACGGGGGTCCGTATGTATTCCGTATGAAGGATCGACCCGACCTCTCCGGAAAGCTATTATCTGTCCAATAAATGTTCAGGGGCCTATTTCATCCGACCGTTAAGATGTACCCCTTGACGTGATACACTTCTACTGTTTCTGGGTCCAAGAGTTTGGTTTCAAATTGGATTCCCCTGACAGACACACACACTTCAGCTAAATGACACCCACCTGACACCCACGCTGCTCGGATTTGATCAGACGATTGCCTATGCTATTCTCGGCAACGAATTAACTGCATTCCGATTGTTCAACCACAGTGACCCCCCCTCCCCTCCCACACCCACACACACACACTTGACATACTTACAGACAATATGATGCAAACTGATGATAACTAACGGTGTGTGTGTATGTGTGTGTGTGTGTGTGTGTGTGTGTGTGTGTGTGTGTGTGTGTGTGTGTGTGTGTGTGTGTGTGTGTGTATGCGTGTGTGTGTGTGTGTGTGTGTGTGTGTGTGTGTGTGTGTGTGTGTATGTGTGTGTGTGTGTGTGTGTGTGTGTGTGTGTGTGTGTGTGTGTGTGTGTGTGTGTGTGTGTGTGTGTGTGTGTGTGTGTGTGTGTGTGTGTGTGTGTGTGTGTGTGTGTGTGTGTGTGTGTGTGTGTGTGTGTGTGTGTGTGTAGTGTGTGTGTGTGTGTGTGTGTGTGTGTGTGTGTGGTGTGATGTGGTGAGGGTATTCGGTGACGTGCGTGGTGCACGATGACACACAGACTTGTCAGTATGCATGTGCAAGGTGGGTTTTTTCCCTGCGGTGAGTCAGGGACCGTGGGGGGGGGGGGGGGGGGGAGGGGTTGGTGAGAGGGAGGAGGCTGGTGTGTGTGTGTGTGCGAGTATGTGTGTGTGTGTGTGTGTGTGCGAGTATGTGTGTGTGGTGTGTTGTGTGTGTGTGCAACTGTGTGTGTGTGTGCGTGCGACTGTGTGTGTGTGTGTGTGTGTGCCAGGTCCAAGAAGAATCAGCAGTGACTTTTACAGGGCAGAGCTCTTAGGTCTGCTCTGTCTCTGTTTGTCATGGTGACTTTACTATAACCACCTGGCTTGTATCTTCCTGTCCTCCGATTTTCCACAATATGTCTTGCGCTTCTCTCTTTCCCCGAGATCACATTAGATATTTGGAAGACATTAAATATTCCACCATCTATTTTTCTTTTTTTGGTCTCTCTTTCTTTCTTTGCCCATTCTTTGCCACACTTCCTTCCGCACGTCTTTGGCGGGTTCGCCAAGTCACGTTCTGTATTAACCAGGATTCATCTGAACACATGAACTGTCTTGACAACTGTTGCTCTTTTGCCGTGTCTCTTGTCCTTTTTTTCCCCTCCTCTCTCTCTCTTTCTTTCCCACATAGCTGTGCGACTGTCCCTCCATCTTCTCGACACTCCTCCGCCTCCTCCACCACCTCCTCCACCTCCATCCCTCCTCCCTCCCCCCGGTTATCGCTCTGTCTGTGTGTCTCGGGCTCTCTGTGTGGCCTTCCTCTGTTGTGATGTCCAGGCCGCTGCTGCTGCTGCTGCTGCTGCTGCTGCTGCCCAGGCTGTTCCTGCTTCTCCCCTTGCAGGGAAGAAACCACCGTGTGTCATAAGCCACAGAAATAGAGCCGGTGTTTACGTCCACGACTTGTTTTGAAAGATGTTCTGCGGTGATCTCCATGGAAAAGTTTTTGCTTCTTTTTTCTTTTGGGCTCTGATGTCTGAAACAAAGTCACCAGGTATATATATATATATATAATAGCGCGTCCGCTATATGGATGAGTTGACATGAGGGGGGAACACGTCACAATATCGGGCTGCGGTAATACATTACATTTAGAATATAGTTTCCCTACTTTCAAGATTGAAAAGAAAAGCCGCTGCTGTTTTCTTTTACACGTTGTGCTCTGCAATCTGTTTCGTAAAATGAAATTTTCAGCAGTAGTTTATCATTTTGATGTTGCTTCTGGCATTGTTTTGATGCCATGCAGCTCCTAGATTACATGGTCTCTCCATCTCCATGTTCAAATACTCAGGCTTTTTTTCTTTTGCCTGTGGAGAGGACCCTTGTCGTCTGTTAGCATTGAGCAGGGCGCCCCCTACCGGAGGGATACCGAACTGCGCATGTCCAATTCCACATTTCCATGGAATTTCCACGATCTCGCAAATAGGTCGTGTTTTTCCACTGCGTCTGTGCAGATCATTGACCCAGTTGCCATCGGTCCTTATATAGCTTAGATGTTAATGAATGCTGTAATGCTGATATGATGACAGAGAGAAGGTGCATGGAGACGTGAGAATATTTAGCACAACTCCTCCTCCTAATATTACAAACAAGTGAACCCTGTGCCAGCTTTAGCTTGGCTCTGACCTCGGCGTGGCTGCTTGTTGGATGGGTAAACAGTGACAGTGACAGGTCCCGAGTGTCTCTACTTGTTGATAAGTGACTGATAAGGCGCCATGGGTCAGATCTGAGTGGTCATCTCCTCCTCACTCTCAGAGCTCCGCATAAATCACTTGATAGCGGTCTGTGAGCGCTAAACATAGAGCACATGCACGATGCCTTCATTTGTCATGCTGTGACAGCGTTGTAATCAGCTCTGGAGGATCCAGCCTATAGGCCGGATGATCCGACAGGGGGCTTGAGTAGCGCTGAGCCCGCTGGAGGCTGGCCAAGCACGGGGGAGGCGGGGAGCGTAAACACGCCATAAACCTCAGGCTCCATCTCATGTCACAGCGGCATCCATTTATACAATACGCTGTATAATATCGTTAAGTAACTCACCACCGCCGGCCTCAGCGGCTGTAGTGTTGGTGTGGGTTCCCTATGTTATATTAGATTGCTCCATGATGCACATCAATATGTCACAGCATGTGTGATGTAGAAATGTGAACAAAATATAGGCATGCATATGATCACGATCAAGATGATGATGATGATGATGATTAGTATTAATCTTTGTATTAGTATTAGTATTAGTATCAGTATTTTTTTCCTCTCCATATTTCGGGTAGGGCCTGTTAACCCGAAAAGTTTGGATCCTTAATTGGATTACATTAGATATTTGAACTACATCTTCTGTATCCTGAGGTTAGTAACCCAAAGATAACTTAAATACCTCCCTTACCAGACATTTACTAATGTGATGCATGTACCTTGTTCATGTAAAGCGTGTGTGTGCACACATACATGCACACACACACGCACACACACACACACACCATCAACACACACACAACACAACACACACGGACAAACAAAACACACGACACACGGAGCGACCACGACACACGCTGCCCTTGCCGCGGGGCACACACTAATGCAAGGGGAGGACGGAGGTGGAGTCTCGGGATGTTATCGACTTCCTGCCTTGTTGACCTGCTGGTGGTAGCGGCAGCAGCATGCTCATGTCCCTCCGGCTACACAGCCCCATGGAGACGACAATGAGTCATACGGAATGCAGCCATACAACGGCCCTCCATATCCCATCCTCTCCCAAATCGCTTCACCAGCTTCAGCGCAAGGCGGTCTATAGTGTGGGACAGGGCTGCTACATCTGCTGCTATTCAGCCTCCGTCCTCACTTACAGGGGGAAATTACGTATTTGCAAAAAAAAACTGTAGACCAAAAATTATCCGAGATGACAAATTCACCAATTCATCTTGGCGGCGCAAAATGGTGTGTTTACACGCTGTGGGATGGGAGCGAGAGAAAATGAAAAGAAAACAAAAGGCTACTTATCCTGAGAAGCTAGCTAAGCGCTCGGCCCGCCCGCTCCCACACTCAGCCGGCTAATTGAGTCGTGTAAATAACGGAGACGCCAGCCATCTTGTAACCCCGGCGACAGAACCGAGGGGATCGGCGAGGAGGAGGAATCCCACCGAGCAAACTGCACCACCAAGGAACCAGAGGGAGAGAGAGAGCGTGAGAGGGAGAGAGAGTGTGGGAGGAAGAGGAGGACATGGGTAAGGGGGTGGGGGGATGGAGGAAGAAGAGGATAGAGGGATGAGAGAGAAAGAGAGAGAGGGGGGATAGGGACAGAGAGAGGGCGGAGAAGAGAGAGGGAGAGGGAGAGAGAGAGAGAGAGAGAGAGAGAGAGGGGGGAGAGAGGGAGAAGAGAGGGAGAGAGAGAGAGAGAGAGAGAGAGAGAGAGAGAGAGAGAGAGAGAGAGAAAGGGGTAGAGAGAGAGAGAGAGAGAGAAAGAGATGGTGGTGGTGGGGGGGGGGGGTGGTGAGGGTGTAGGGTTAGGGTCCGGGGGTGGAGAGGAGGAGGACCCCTGGGCGCATGCAGCCACTCGGACTTATGTATGGATGCGCAGTCACGAGAGGCGAGGGTGAGTGCGGATGTGTCCGGGGTGGGGGGGAAAGGGGGGGGGAGGGGTGAACTGGGTGGTGTGGGTGGGGGTGGATTGTGGCGGCAGGGTGTCTTCTTGCTCTTAAAGATAGTCTCAACAATCTCTCCGAGACCACCCCCCCCACCCATCCCCATGCCTATACACATTCAACTGAAGTATATTGCATTTATTTTTAAAATGTGCCTCTTTTTAGACATGTATCTGATTAAGTGATGTTTTCTCATTTTTATTCGACAGATATGAGTTTATTTTTATTTATTTTTTCCTAAATTACCGGAATACAGTGCGCTGATACTGCCTTGTGTTTTGTGAATAAACAAACAGCCACAGATACATAAAATAATGAAACAGCCAACAACTTTAACAACATTGAATTAACCCAAAATGAACTGGACCGGGTCAGTTGGCACCACCCACGAATCGTTAAACACACATAGGCCATACGCATGGTAGCGATCCAGGTTCGATTCTGACATGTGATCCTATGCTGCGTGCCATAAAAAGCCCATCAAAATAAACAATCTGGCCTAAAAAGAGGAGATATACAGTACATACAGGTTTTGGTGTGTTTTCTGATGAGCTTGTTTAGGAAATGGACAAACGTTCTCTAGTTTGGGTTTCAGCAGCATTTCCAGAGCCCTCCAACAGCTCTTACATCTGTGTGGTGTGTTTCATAGCATGAAGTGGATACAGGGGTTGGGAACGGGTCATGTTAGAGTTTGTGATCATGTAAAAGTTTGTGAGATAGAGAGAGAGAGAGAGAGAAGAGAGAGAGAGAGAGAGAGAGAGAGAGAGAGAGAGAGAGAGGAGAGAGAGAGAGAGAGAGAGAGAGAGAAGAGAGAGAGAGAGAGAGAGAGAGAGAGAGAGAGTGTGTGTGTGTGTGTGTGTGTGTGGGTGGGTGCCCCTGTGTGTGTGCCCGTGTGTGCACATATGTGGATGTGTGTGTGTGTGGTGTGCGTGTGCGTTGTGTGTGTGTGTGGTGGTGTGTGTGGGTTTAGGCGGTGTGTGTGGTGTGTGCGTGTGTGTGGTGTAGCGTGTGTGTGGTGTGCGTGTGTGTGTGGTGTGTGTGTGTGTGTGTGTAGGCGGTGTGTGTGGTGTGCGTGTGGTCCCGCTGAGATGATAGATGTGTAGGGGGATGGGGGGAGGCAGGGGGCAGTAAACAGTGCGCCGTGTGTGTAGGAGGTCTGGGTGCAGACTGAAGCCAGAGCTGTCAGGATCCCAGACAGAGATACAGAGAGATCCCATCCCTCTTCCCCCGCTGCCACTCGGTGTACACAACGTATAAACCTTCCCACCTACCTACCGCCCTTGGTCGGTGACCATCTGACCAATAAACCTCCCAGGGTCAAGTCCCACAAGATAGAACCATCAGAGCGCTCCCAGAGCACACACACAAACACACACACACACACACACACACACACACACACACACACACACACACACACGGGTCCCAGCCTGGCCCGCTGCATGCTGGGACCTCGGCCCGCAGGGAGGGGCTCAGATTACAGCCCAAGCATGAGGTGGTACACATTTATTTTTAATGGTATTTTACTTTTAAGAACAACATGGAAGTTAATGGCTGGTCGTAGGACACCAACCCAGGCTCACATCTCAAAAAAGTTGAGACATGATATGTAAAAAAGAGTATAGTGTGTGTGTGTGTTTGTGTGTGCTTCGTGTGTGTGTAAGTGAATATGGATATGCAATATGTGTTTTTGTGTAACACATGTAGAATGACATATGTCGATACAGACTGTCTGATTGTAATTATAGGTACTATCATGTATGATTAAATATGTGTACATTATATCATGTGCGTTCAGTCCAAAACATGACTCTGGGTGATGCAGAGCTGCAGCCCCATGTGAACAAGACTCATTCGAGACATGGAAACCATACTTTGCTGACCGCAAAACCACACAACACCACTCTCACATCCCTAAAACCTTTCGGAAAAAAAAAACCAAACGACAACAAAAAAATGCGCATTTTTTCTCACTCTTCTGCAGCCGTTGTGACCGTATTACCTCAACGTCAACACATCTCACATCTGCGTGGTTGTTGTTAATAAAGACGTGCCTGTGTGTTGCCTGGCCTGACGGGAGTATGAAGAGAAAAACATTAGGCAGAGCGCATGTCTCCACTACCAGCAGATCATGACATCATAGGTCACCCTGATGCGACTCACGCTAAGACGGATGGTTCTTCCTCTCGATGCACGCCATACTCGCCCTAATACCCTCGCTCTCTGCCAAGTATTCAATTAGGCCCAATGAGTAATTAGGTGTGGATGAAGCAGAGATCATCCTCAGACTGGATGAGGAAATTATTATTGTGTGTACGTGCGTGTGTGTTTGTGTGTGCGTGTGTGTGTGTGTGTGTGAGAGAGAGAGAGTGTGTGTGTGTGTGTGTGTGTGTGTGTGTGTGTGTGTGTGTGTGTGTGTGTGTGTGTGTGTGTGTGTGTGTGTGTGTGTGTGTGTGTGTGTGTGTGTGTGCTGGACAGATGACATGCTGGAGTAACTGGCGGAGAGTTTCTGTGGTTTGCAAACGACAGAGATTCACATTTATTGATCTTGAGGTAATTACTGGAACGCACTGACTGCAATAATCTTTGGCTCAGAGAAGTCGTTGGCTAATAGCAAATGTAGCAAAACATAGTTTAATATTGACCGACTGTAAAGACAGTATAAATGGTCTGTTGTAGGGTGACATCAGCATTGCTGCATACATACTGTAGAAGACAAAATGCATCGATCGTGAAAAATCAACAATGATATCCTCCAAATATTTATCCTTTTTCGTCGGTTTGATCATTTTGTTTAGGACATTTAGGCATGTGGAGTCACACATTTGACTCTTCAAGAGGTTTTGGAACAATTTGAGAGCTAACTTGGCCCGTATTCGTTTAATATTACATTCTTAATGGTCAGGTCAGTTATACTGCTGACCACTCTTCTCTTTTCCAGTAAATATGCAGAGAATGTCTCCACCCTACATCACCATTGTGTGTCTTTTGTTCCACAAGGAATCTGCACACTCCACTCCCTTGACAGCAGCCTAATGGTTTTCCTGTTTGTGTGTCCCTGTATGCTTAATAACCTGCTGGGCATCGGCAGCAGAGGAGTGGTCAAATAGGCATGGCATATCAACACAACACTGGCTACACAGCCATTCAGCCACAGAAATATGTTGACACGTATACGATATACGGCATATCACTATATTTAAAAACATGGAATCAGTATTAAGTCTAAGCGGCATGGTAGAGATAGTTATTATTAAGGTGATGTCAAAACAAATTAGTCATTAATATATTGTTTTAAAATCGGGTTGTAGCCTCTCTAGTTTTAGTTCAGCAGGGTTAGAAAAAAAACAACAAATAAACAATTAGGTGAAGACGATAGTGAGCAAGTAGATTTCCATCTGTTTGTCCTGGAGGAATCATTTTGGAAAATGAGGGGATGGAATGGGTTGGCTGGGGTCCCGCGTCGAGATGGGCCAAGAGATCACAAAGAGAGCCTGGCCTTCATCAGGCAGAGACAGAGGCCTGCTGGGATTACGATGCGTGTGTATCGTGATGACTTATCTCAACGTTTTAAAGCCCCAACACCCCCCAAAAACATACAGAAAACATAATCCCCCTTTACAAATGACCTCCTCTTTACATAATGTTCACATAGCCTTCATTTAATACCAGTAAATTCGTGATATACATATTCATAGACCATTTTAATGTAACTGCAACGTGCAAGGCCTTGCACCTCCACTGTTGTAATTATGTCTTGCCACAAGAGGGCAGTGAAGAGACGTACCGTCAAGGGCATGCTCCTGGACTCCATGACATAGACTATAATAGCAGAACACAGTCCACCCTACAGTAGGCTATTTTGAATAAAATACAAAATAGCTATACATTTTCTTTATATATGTATTCTTTTGAAATATATTAGTATGTTTTTGATATTTTTGGTTTTGGAAAATGTCCTTCACTTTTATTTGTTTAAGAGCTTTCTGATTTGAACCACTTCTGAACCTGGATGATGTCAGCAGGTTTTTCCCCATCATGCTGTCTCACTGTGACAATGAAATGTTCTTCAGCGCCACCGTGGTCATACATGAGCGGCCTGCAGGGTCCTCTGGGGTGCCTCCCGTCCCCCCGTGCAGAGGCCCGGTCACGGGCAAACGCACAGACAGAAATACACACGGCCTCACCTGCTTTCTGCTTTTAGATATGCAAAGCGTCACCGATTCCCCTGTAATCTACTACTGGTGAGGGTGACACTCCGCACTGTACTGTGACAGATTGTTAATGTACTATCAAATTAAATGTACGTCATTGCTAAAGATTAGGCCTACCACAGTTTTATCTTAGTTTCTATACTGAAACTAAGATACAGAAATACTACTGCGATCATTATGCTTTCATGCACCACCACTATGCATATTTCCTCTGATCAATCAATACATAGTACACAGTAAATACCTAACCTGTGGAAAGCGAATATTCCACCTTGTGTGGGAGGTGGAAAAGCATTTCAAAGAGGGAAGTGTGTACTTGTGTCACTGTACTCCGTCAGACATGCAGAGGTGGTGGTGGTGGTGGACAGAGGACCAAACCAGCATTCTTCAGCTGTGCTGCTGGGGTACTTTTAGTACAACTTGAAATAATCTCCATTGAAACAGCACGCCACAGCGCGGCGTTTCCACACAACAGGTTGTGTAATAGACCCATGTCTGGGTTTAAACTTGGGTTGGAGATGTGGTTTGGATTTTCTTTTCTTTTTTTTTCAAACCCACAAGCCTGCTGTTCCCCCTATAGCAGGTAAGAGCCGGTGGTTCACACATTATTGTGCAAATAATGAAAGCCAATGTGTTGGCTGTTTTGTAAGAATACATGGTTTTGAGCAATAGCATAGTGAAGGCAAACAAGGCGAACAATTCATTTAGAGAGCGCTTATCAAAGAGCACATTTCCATCACCTTCCAGCTGCCTCCACTCATGCCGATCTTACCACTCCTGCAGATAATGGCGGATCACTCTCACACTAACTATGTCCATGACTCCCACCACCCGAGGCCTGAAGCAAGGCCTCCGGTCCACTGACTCAGTTCTCAGACACACCACCCGAGGCCTGAAGCAAGGCCTCCGGTCCACTGACTCAGTTCTCAGACACACCACCCAAGGCCTGAAGCAAGGCCTCCGGTCCACTGACTCAGTTCTCAGAGACACCACCCGAGGCCTGAAGCAAGGCCTCCGGTCCACTGACTCAGTTCCCTGGAGCAGACAGGGCAGAACCAAGAGAGAGTGACCTAACCCTGACCCAGATGAGATATGAACTGTATCACACACTGAGCATCATTCCAAAGTCTCTGTGGGAGCTAAAAATAAATAATTGAATTGAACACAATATCAATATCAATATCGGAAATATCAGTGTGCTCGTCAATTAAAAATACCACTGTCAGAAATTAGCTTTGTATCAATACTTTGCATTAATATTTGAGTAGTCTTCAAAAAATAAAGAAGATACAATACAAATGCAATAATTGATAAATAACTGCTTACACAACAATTATTGATTTAATATGTTTATATAAAGTTGTTCATTGGGTCGATACATTAATCATGCAATCTTAAATATAAAAAAGACACTCATGTCTGATACTGATCTATTCTTGCCTTTTTACCTTTTCTACCTTCATTCGAACACACACACACACACACACACACACACACACACACACACACAGAGTTTCACACACACACACACACACACAGTGCACTGAAGTGTGAGATCCATGCTCATATTGTGTCTCCCCGGCCACCCCCCAGGGACCAATATTAATACCCTGCACCCAACACTGCTAAACCCCCTCCGGACCACCCACTCTCCCCCTACGTAACAAGTTCTGTTTTACAAGAAGACGAAACAAATCAAACCCCCCCAGCACCCCCCCCCCCAGCCCCACAGCCTGCAGTGACACGTTAGCACCAGCTCACATGACCCATGGGGGGTTCTGTGAAGGCTACAGATCAGTGATTCTAGGACCATTCTTATTTTATTTATTTTGTATTTTATTTGTATTTTATTTGTAAAGGGACATGTACAGAGAACATTGACAGTTGCAGAAGCACTGTACATGTTTTTATAGCCGAAGATAATTTCCGACACCAGTTCCTTGGTGGGCATTGATAGTTCAGGAGTCATTCGGAGTCATCATTAGCAAAATGAAACATCAAATGGCCTTTCATTTGACAAATGAAATGATACGACGGTGCCACATATTCTGAACACAAACACACACACACACAGACACACACACACACAGACACACAGAGCCACAGAGGCAGGCTCGGGTCAGCCGGGATCTTCTTCATCAGAGGCCCAAGCCAGTTCCTCTTTTCTAAAAGGGAGAAGTTGGCATGCATGGTTCTGGATGCTCATCCTTGGCTCGCCTCCGTCCAAAGGCTGCTTCCTGTCCAAACGCGGGTCAGGCGCTCAGGCCGGGCTCCGGCCAATCAGAGCAGAGTGATGCAACTCGGTGTTAACCCAACCATCCCCCCCCCCACCACCCACTCACTTTCTCGCGACAGACTCTCTGACTACCTTCACCTCACTTTTCCACCACTGGAGACTTCAGATAGGATGTGTCTGTCTGCTCTTGTTGCCAATAGGTATAACTATATGATATTTTATTTTCCACATTTGTCCGTTTGTATGATGGTGTTAATGGATTATTTGCAATGCATGTGCAAGTGCACACAAATGAAATGTGGAAGAGATGCTAGGATGAAACAGTGCGTGCGTGTGTGTGTGTGTGTGTATATGTGTGTGTGTGTGTGTGTGTGTGTGTGTGTGGGGGGGGGGTTTTGTGTGTGTGACTCACACACACCACACTCTCACACACAATCACAGACCTGCACTGTCGAGTGTGTTTCTGTGTGTGTGTGTGTGTGTGTGTGTACGTGTCTTGTGTGTGCGTGTCTTGTGTGTGCAATCTGTGCGTGCACCCGTGCTTCTGTGTGTAAATATAAACTCTTCAGGTCCAAGGATGTGGGCAGCGTCTCCACCTGCCCGGCCGCCGTAATGCCCTCAGGAGTTCCTAGTTCCCCTGCAGAGAACGAGTCTCATGTGGGCCCCATGCGGCTCCCCAGAGGACAGCAGAAAGCAGCAACACCTACAGAGATAGAGCTGGTTGCACAATGCATTTGCAATCTCTGCCTGGCGAATAGCAACCACTCAACCGTCGTTATTTAAAATGGGTATAACATTTGACTATAGGATCAGGCCATCTGAAGCGCGTCCTCACTGGATTTTCAAGTCATTTCATGTATCATTAGAATCACCTTTATTTCTTTGCTCGTTGGTTTATTTATCTATGAACGGACTCTCTGTTTAAATCATAACTAATACTGAAGAATAAGAAATACAGACAAAGCCAACCGCTTAAACCAAAATGTAAAACGGAAAATAATTCTAAATATCATGAGTGGCCTTTATATTATTCTGATGTATATTTTCTTATATATTCTTATATATCCTTGGAGTGATGAAGTCATAATATAATAATTATAACTCAATTATAGTGGTGGGGGGATATAGACCTCCCTCAGCTCATAGCACCTCTCTTGATAAGTTAGCAGAATTGCTATCCCCATATGTTAATTCTGAATTGTTGATCTTGGTTGATTTTAACTTGAACTGGTTGACTAATGTTTCTGATTATTTTAAGAAGAGACCAAACCTAAAACATGTAACTAAGGCTACCTTGTTAGACTTTATTTTATCCAATAAGCCATGTAAAATTATTGCTACTGCCGTTTTTGATCTTGGATTAAGTGATCACTGTCCTATATCTTGTATTAAGATATACAGTGTCTGAATAGGGATCTGAATAGATCCCAATCCCGAGTTGTCATCAAAAGAAATGTTAGAAATTTTGATGAACAAGCGTTTGATCTCTATAATCGTGATATGCACGACACATCTGAACTGCCAGATGCAGAACTGGCTTTGGATAATTTCAAGCTCCTTTCTCTCTGTAGTAAACAAACATGCCACCTTTAAGAAGTTTTAGAGTAAAAGATAGAGCCAACCCCTGGTTCACGCCTGAACTCTCACACATTTGTTAATTAAAGACTAAAGCTTTTGCTTCTCATTGGCTTAAATTTAAGGAACTAAGTCTACTTCCGCTGTGAGGACAGCTAAGTCTCACTATTATTTAAGTCTAATTTCTAAGTCTTATACTGATTCAAGCAAATTCTGGAAGGCAATCAAACTTATTACTAATAAAAAAGAACTTCCCTCCCCATGCATATAAAATTGGATGACCAATTTGGTTGACTTAAGTAGGAGTAAAATTACCCGTATAAAAATGTACTCAAGTAAAAGTAAAAAGTAGCTTTTTTAAAATGTACTGAAAGTAAATGCTGCTTAGTTACTTTTTTTTTTTAACAATGGGAGGGGGGTCTCTCCTGTGTCGTGCAAAAAGGACAAGGGGATATAAGTTGCAAACTAGTAGGAAAATCTTTACAAATTAAAGTTCAATAACAAAATAAAACACCTCAACACACAACATTTAAAACCCTTAGGGAGGTAGAATGTGTCATTTTAGTCAGACCATCCCATACAAATTTTCAAGCAATACAACCATTGAAGGTGGCATAAGTTGTGGATCCTGTAGACATCCTTCTTTAAAAAGTATTTACAAAGTTAATACAAGTTACAAGGTGAATATGCTGCATTTTCGATAAGAATCACGATGGTAAAAAAGACGAAAGAGTCAACCCTCAACCTCATATAGCATCAGATGATGCTCTGTCCATTCAATTCTCATGACTTGTTAAGCATGTGTCAAATATAGCGAATGGCAGTTCAGATGCGGGGGACATAATATATTGTTCATATACATGTGTGTGTCTCGGTGTGCATTTGGAGTGATCTTTAATACATGTTGTGGAGACATTAGTTTGAGGTTTATTCATAACAAAAATAAACTAAGAGTCCAAAAGCAACCTACTGCAAGTAAACATTGGCTTGTAGCGCCGACTATTGAGATCAATTCATGCAACAACTATTGTACCAATAAGAGGACTGTTGAAAAAATTCAATTCAATCCAATTTATTTGTATACTTCTGAATCACAAGACAGTCTAAGGCTATTGAATAGGCTATTTATATTGGCTACGTACCTCTTTGTTTAATATGCGTACATTTTTTAAGCCATTATTTATTTTATAATTGTTTTAATCAACATTAACATGCTATTTAGACAACCCCAGTTTGCATATCGCCTCGGTTCGCTGGAACCTTGACAGAGCCGGTAGTAAAAAAGTACCAGGAACCATGGCAGTGGTGGAAACGCTCTGAAGCGAGTCGAGACGGTACTATGCAGTGGAAAAGTGGCAGACTGTATGCTGCCCGAAGTTGCCTCAGTACTAGTTTAGCATTATGTAGACCAGAGACTCGGTACTAGTCTAGCGTTATGTAGACCAGAGACTCGGTACTAGTCTAGCGTTATGTAGACCAGAGACTCGGTACTAGTCTAGCGTTATGTAGACCAGAGACTCGGTACTAGTCTAGCGTTACGTAGACCAGAGACTCGGTACTAGTCTAGCGTTATGTAGACCAGAGACTCGGTACTAGTCTAGCGTTACGTAGACCAGAGACTCGGTACTAGTCTAGCGTTATGTAGACCAGAGACTCGGTACTAGTCTAGCGTTACGTAGACCAGAGACTCGGTACTAGTCTCGCGTTACGTAGACCAGAGACTCGGTACTAGTCTAGGGTTACGTAGACCAGAGACTCGGTACTAGTCTCGCGTTACGTAGACCAGAGACTCGGTACTAGTCTAGGGTTACGTAGACCAGAGACTCGGTACTAGTCTCGCGTTACGTAGACCAGAGACTCGGTACTAGTCTAGGGTTACGTAGACCAGAGACTCGGTACTAGTCTAGGGTTATGTAGACCAGAGACTCGGTACTAGTCTAGCGTTATATAGACCAGAGACGTCATGACTTGTCGAGAACAGGAACAAGTGATCGTGACGCAGTGCCCCCTGGGTAATGTAGTAGAATTTACTGGAATAACAAGTAATCCCCAAACAAATAATCCCCTAAAAGGTCATCATAAAAGGTAATCCCATAAGAATTACCTTAATAAGTAATCCCCAAAAAAGTAATCCCAGAATTTTTTTTAATTATATATATGCATTGAATATAGGCTATACATATATAGATATACACACAGGAAAATATACGTATATGTATACACACACACGGAATCGGGAATATATCCAGAAGAGAGTAGAGTCATGAGGTATGTTTTTAAATGCATGCACTTGCGTGTGTGCGTGTGTGTGGTTAGTGTTAGTGTTAGGTATAGTGTAAGATTAGTGTAAGGGTTAGGGTTAGGTTAGGGTCGGGTTAGGGTTAAGGTTAGGGCTACGTTTAGGGTGGTTCATTGCAGGTGTCTCTGTGGTGCAGCGGGCAGGCCTGTTGGGAAACCCCCTGGATACTCAGGTTCAAGTCCTCCATCGAAGCCTTATGTAACATTTAAACTCAATGCTGTCATGTCAAATGTTGTGTTGTGTCACGTTTCTGTTTTTGTTTTGGTTTTATTTTATTTGTCAGGCTGCTTCTGTATATAATAATTTGTTCTTACTTGCTTGCCTGGATAAATAAAGGTTAAATAAAAAATAAAAATAACAATGTGTATACTATTTTCCTATAATTCTGTTTTTATGTGTTTTTGTCTGTTTTTTACTCATTTTACTTGCTACTTAATTTGTACTGTAATTTTTTTTATCAGATTATACTATCTTCTAAATCTTCTAGGTCTCTCTAGAAAATGAGATTCTGTCTCAATGGGATTCCCCTGATTGAATACATTAATTTGAATTGAAATATTCTGTGAGACAGATAAGCAGACATGGTTCCAGCACTATTGTTCTTGGTTCTATGGTCGGAAGCCTCAGACACCACAGAGATGTGTTGCAACATAAAGATGTCTATGCTGTGAAGATGTCTACGCTGCAGGCACTGGAAAAAAATAACCCACACAAAGCACTTTCTGGAAGAAAACGTGTGTCTGTGCGTGTATGAGTGTGTGTGTGTGTGTTGGAGAGAAAGAGAGAAAGAAAGATACACTGACTGAAGCAGCTTGATGATTCCTTTGTGACTTTGTTGAGAAACTTGATTGAAACTTGATTTAAAAAAACCCAAACCTACTCCTTTTACTGTAAAGACTGTAAATATCCTGTATGTGTATGTGACCATTAAAGTTCTTGAATCTTAGTTGAGAACAAAAATTATTCTTTGAGTTGAAGTGCCAGATGAAAGTTTGGGGGACTTATAGAAGCTCTTTCCGGTCATTCCGGAGAAAGTTCCCTTCGTGTGAAGCCCAGTGTGTCCAGGCACTCCCCCACCCCCGTCAGCGCGTGACAGACTTCTTTTGCTTTCAGTTGCTATGGATTCATTTCACCATCCGAACACAATTGCGACACTTCAATTCTAATCATGATTCCAATCATGATCGTGATTCATTTATTAGTCATCTATGGATGTGGGTTTTTAACAAATAATTAATTGAACTAGAAAAAGATATTGACAACAAACACAATTCTTTGCCATTTCAAAATGGTCGCATGCTAGCATGCCGGTACATGGATATGTATAAAGTAAATGTCATCTCACTGGTGAGATGACATTTTGGCCTTGAAACTACAGTATTGTAGCCCCTAACCCTAACCCTAACCCTAACCATAAACCCTAACCTAACCCAAAACCCTAACCCTACCCTACCCCTAAACCCTACCCTAACCCTAACCTAACCCTAACCCTAACCCTAACCCTAACCCTAACCCTAACCCTAACCCTAACCCTAACCCTAACCCTAACCCTAAACCCTAAACCCTAAACCTAAACCCTAACCTAACTAAACCTACCCTAACCCCTACCTTACCCTTAACCCTACCCCTAACCTAACCTTAACCCATAACCTAACCCTATTACTACCCTATAACCCTATAACACTAACCCTTAACTAACCCTTCTAAATATTAAGATTTGACAAAATATATGCTATGTGACTCAAAATGCCCTTGTGACCCACCAGTTGAGAATCACTGCAATAACACATCTTTAACTTACCCCGTTTCTCTTTGGCTGTGTCTGTATCAAAATTTGAGCATAGCTATAATCCATAACTGGGTATAGTTATACTTCATCCAATGGTACTACATTAGGCTATAGGTTATAGTTATGGACATTTTTGTACATTTTTATTTAGTCAGGAATGGTGAAAGACAAATTCATGTAATTAGAATTCATGTAAATGAAGATTTTATTAAGAAGTTTGTGAAAGCTAAATCAGCAGAATCAGGAGAAAGTAATCCCTAGTAACCAATACAGATAGTAAAACCTATCAATAAACAACTTTACAAACATTCACTGCATTCAAACATACAAAAATATAAAGTGTATAAGATTTCTACAAAATCACCACTACAAAAACCTTGCTCTTCATGAAAATGTCAATTTGACATGCAAACTTTTGATGAACACAGTACAAATAAACAAAGTGAGACATAATTGTGACTTTTTGAGAACTAATTCATCATGTGACCCAAACACAATGAGGATTTGGGGCCCCATAATGATAGTGGTTTTCATGAGCTTACAAGCAAGCACATTCACTCATCACTGAGAAACACAACATGCCGGAGGAGAGTGTGAAGCTCAGGCAGTAATGGACATGTTGTCCCTGTAACAGTCTGCCCTCTGGGGGGCGCTGTAGCTGCACAGGTCCTGGTAGATGCGTGCCATCTGGTCACTCGCCATCTCGTCAGACATTTCTACAGAAGGGCTGTGGCTGTACGACTGGACACGCCGCATGTTCACAGCCTCAAGCAGCTGCTGACAGTTCATGGGCGTGATCTGAACACACACACACACACACCACACACACACACACCACACACCCACACACCACACACACAACACACAAACACCACCACACACCACACACCCACAGGGAGACATCGATGTTAGGAAAAATATCAGTTTTTTGTTTGTTACATTTGTGTTAAGTAGTGTTCCCTCTTAGAAGGTGTGATGATGGCTTTCCATAGATTGGCCACCTATCGCGAACCTTATATGCACTGCCACCACTATCGTAACTATCGCACTATTGTAAATGGCGCTTTACAGTTGCCTGACATTCACCCATTCATGCCAGCGATGCAAGGTAACAACCAACACATCAGGAGCAGCGTCTTGCTCAAGGACAACTCGACACTTAGCGAGGCAGAGCCCGGGGATCGAACCAGCAACCTCTTCCTCTTGGCTCTTGCGCTACTGCTGCTCGTTTGTTTGTTCAGCAACACATTATTGCTCAACGGCCATATGATGAATCATTTGATGGACTGTATTAGCCTCACCTGGACCAGGATGAGTTTGTTCTTGGCAGCGGTGAGGTCATGTAGCTCCTCTCCGAAGCATAGCGTGATCGTTGGGTCAGGTGTAGGGATCTGGCCATCCTGGTGCAGTTGAAGAGCTGAAATATACATCATTTATTTGTTTTTGAATCCTTTGTATTTTTGAGTGCGAGTTCACTTTTTTTTCTCTCTGAAGATCAGGTCCTGGTCTGGCCGGGCTTCAAGTTATCCGCTTGTGGCTGAACCACAGTGGTTTGGACCAATCAGTGTCCTACTGGTAGCTACGGGCGTGGTGATAGACAGATGCTTCATCCAATCACCTGCCAAGTCATTTTAGAAAGTGCCAGCCCTTTTCCAAACCGTTTCAAAGGACGACTTCCCAGATGGTTCTGTGTAACAAACCATCTGGCGCATCAGGTTACAGTTAAGGTGATTGCGTGTTGGAATACATTTGTCATAATGTAATGACAATCATGGAAAAAAAGTCAACCACCAAAAATGTCAAAGGCTGTTCGGGTTTGAATTTAACACTCAGCAAAAGGGACTTTCCCACATAAGTGAATTACTCAATTCAAATATTATTTATTTATTTATTTATGGCCATTATATTTCAATTGTATTGTATTTAAAACGTAAATATATTTATATATAAGGAAGTTATGTACGGTATACTTCATGACATTCAACGATAATTTGTGTTTTTAAACAACATGCAACTATAAACATATACCTCATATATTTCACTCCAATAAGACGAGATAAAATAAAATGTTTGGAGAGGAACCTGAGGAGTACATTTCTTTACAATAAATTATTGTCATATCTAAGTGATAGAAGTACAGTCCAAGACTAGCTTTATTTATAGCCCTGTTGCGTAACCTATGATGCCAATTAGCTCCAAGTTTCTTGAATAAAACTCGTACATGAAGGCTTTTATACAATATATACAGTAAATGTATCTAAATGCATACAAAGGCTCACCTTGGAGGAAGCGGCTCGTGTCGAAGATCTTCACCACGGCGTCCCTCTCCAGCTTGCAGGCCACGGGGCCGTGGTGGGCGGGGCCGGCCTCCCTGCCCAGCCCGCACCAGAACACCCGGCTCTGGCACAGCCTCTTGATGAAGACGCCCTCCCGGTTGGCGCGCACCAGCACGCCGCGCTCCAGGTGGCCCAGCAGCTTGCAGGTGACGTGCCGCTGGCGCTCCTGCTCGATGAGCTCGGCGGGCGGGAAGTGGACGCTCTGCATGGCGTCGCAGCCGTAGCCAGCGCGCCATCTGCCGCTGCTGCTGCGGCGGCGGCGCCGGGGAGATGCGGCAGCCCTCGGCGTGAGAGGTCAGCGTGCTGTGCATCAGCTGCCCCCCGTAGTAGAAACTGATCATCATCTGGGAAAATGCTGTTAGGGGAAGAGGGAGAGAGAGAGAGAGAGAGAGAGAGGGGGAGAGGGGGAGAGAGAGAGAGAGAGAGAGAGAGAGAGAGAGAGAGAGAGAGAGAGGAAGAGAGGGAGAGAGAGAGAGAAGGGATGCGGGGGTGGGGGGGGGGGAGAGGGAGAGAGAGATCTGCTCAGCTTCTTGCGGAGTGTGATAAAGTAATACAGAGAATTGACATAGACCTTAGATCAAAATCTGATTAGATTAAGTAATTTAGCAGTAGATTTTCAAATCTCAAATTCCAAAAATATTGTGTTAATCCTATCAGCCATGTAAGATAGCAAACTGATGGATGGGATGTTAACGGACATGTTTTTGTAATACAGCGTCGTTTAAATACCTGAGCTGAATGAGGACACAGGTAAGGGGTCCTGGTGCAGTGGGAAGGCTGTGGGACAGACAGAACCAGGCAGAAGAACACTGTTATGGTGGCCGCGTTAACAAACAGTGGATGTCCAGGCAACCTCGAACACATGCGGTCAAACAAGTCTATTTGTGCCACATCATCAGAAAAAGAAAAAATTTCTGACAGCGTCTTACGAAGACACAAATGCCTTGGTCAGCAGTGCAACAGGATGTTAGCCAACTCCTCCCTTGCAGAATTCATCGGTCAAGTAAACATGTGTGTGTGTGTGTGCGTGTGTGTGTGACCTCTGCGGATGTCATGTCATGTTATTGAGCTTTTCGGCGCCGCGGTTACTTTTGAGACACTGGAGCTCAACTCCCTCCAAAAGGGAACTAAAGGATTCTGACTTGGAAGATGGAGAATGGACCATATCATATGATTGACCATGTGGTCACAGAGACAAGACCTTGATCCGTGAATGGATTGGAGAAGTGTGCACGTCTGTGTGTGTGGGTGTGCTTGTGTGTGTGTGTGTGTGTGTGTGTGTGTGTGTGTGTGTGTGTGTGTGTGTGTGTGTGTGTGTGTGTGTGTGTGTGTGTGTGTGTGTGTGTGTGTGTGTGTGTAGGGGGTGCATGTGACTGTGGTGAGATCTCTCACCGGTGATGCTGCCATGTGACCAGTACTCGGGGCTGGCGTGAGCGCTACAGCCGTCCTCCGGTGGGGAGTGGCTTCTCTTGACGGCGGCGGGGTAGTCGTCATTGGTGGCCTGCAGGCCGGGGGACAGACAGCGCTTAGTTACTTTTTTATTTCGTTACTTTTTTGTAATCCCCACGACAAACCTTTTTTTTTCCTCAACAGAATGTATTCAAGCGATATAGCGAGATAGTGGTGAGATTGTGGAAAGGAAAGGAGAAGATAGCGAGAGAGATAAGAGTGAAATGATGCAGATGCAGGGGAAAGTGTGTGTGTGTGTGTGTGTGTGTGGGTGTGTGTGTGGACACCTCACCTCTTTAATGAGCTCCTCTATCTCTGCAGAGCTGCAGTCTAAGTCAGTGATATCGGCAGCTGACATGACCATCGCTGCATTTTTGCCAACTGGACAAGGAAACAACAGAAGTGTGTTACAGTCTCAACGCCACGCCGTTTCCTCGGAGTACCGGTCGTTTTAAAGTGTATGTTTCACAACATACACTTTTACAATGCAGTCGGGCGTCACGCACATCGGCAATTATTGGACAAAGGTCACCACACTGGTCAAGAGTGGTGCTTGGATGGAAGACACTATGAAAACATTATCAGCTGGTAGGGTGTGTGTAATAAACCACAAACTGAAACTATGTTGTATACTACACAACGGTGGGTGACCTGCTCACTAGTGTGCCAACCAATATGGTGCTAACCAATAATTGGCAATAAGCTTTGTAGTTGTGATGCAAAGCGAGTCCAAATAGCAATCCCTATGAGTCGTTCTGTTTCAACGCTCCTCCTGGTCTGTCTTCATGTTCGTAAAGCCGCAAAAAGCCCATACATACATCTATAAATATATATATTGCACATTTTCATGAACTATATCAAGCCCAAACTCACGCTTCTGCTCTTCTTCAGGGACGATGCGGTAGACCTTGTAGGGTTCGGAGATGTCCAGCTGTGACCGGTCCGTCACCTCCTCAAAGTCTGGGCTCTTGTTCAGGGCACAGCGGAGCCGGGTTTTCCAGGTCGCCGGCTCAGCCTTGTCTCCCTCTTTGAACTTGCCTTTGAACACAGCCCAGGCCTGAAAAACACAAGGAAAGCTGACAAATTAGACACAAAACTCATCCGAATCAGAAAACGTATTCTAAACTGCTGTCTTTTGTTCTCAATTAAAATATTAAGATTCAAAAATATATAATGTACTAATTGTATACATTTTTCTTGTCATCACATGCAAGGCTAAGTTGGTTAGGGATGGTTAAGTGTGTCAAATATGGCAATATGGCATATGGCATTATAACACATGGGGGTCACTAAACACTAAGCAGACTTTAGTCTATGTTTATTGTCTATATTGTAATATGTGTTTATTGTAATAGCTAAAACATTACAGCCCTTTGGTAGTAATTCTTCAAAGCCTCTCTCCAATATTACCTTTCTACTCTTGATTTTTACTGGACAATGGAGAGCAATGAGCAAAAAAGCTTTTCAAATGTTCAAACTTTTGAAATGTAGCCACTAACTAATACTAAATCGTAACCAAATGAGGTAATGCTTTATTTTTAACCATTAAATCAGTTGTCTACTTGGGTGCCTGTTGGTGTGACATAGTGAAGAGTAGGCCTACATAATGCATTCACAAATCTAATAATGGGTCATCAAACCTTGAAAATGGATGCATCGACCTCCTGGTTGTAATCCTGCTTGCCAGCATGCTTCCAGGGGATGCGAAACATGGTGTGGCTGTCATCCTCCCATTGGAGACCCAAGTACTGGCTGCTCTGGATCTGCTCGATCAGCCACTGCTTTAATCTCCGGCCCCCCGTGGACGACATCTTCAAATACAAATAAATATGACCTCATTGAGTTATTGTTGTTTCTTTCATTCAGGCTAGTTGTTCATTCAACTAGCCTGAATGAATGTCTTATTCATGCTTTTCGAAATAAAATATTTTCCACAAACAAAAAAAAGTTATAATGCAGTAGACTAGTAGACCTATACTAGCTGTCTAAGAACTCCATCAATAAGAGATAAGATAAGATAGATATTACTAATACCGAAGGAAATTCTTGTGCCAGGTTGCATAGCAATCCAATAAAACAACAGAGAAATAAACAGAATAATAAAAATAAAATGAGAGATTTACAAATGTACAGTAGGTGTAAGTCCTAGTAGAAGTATACAAATATAGGTGAAGTATAAAAATATATAGGCAAGATAAGCCTGCAGTGATTTGGTAAAAGTCATTTTGATATATATACTGTATATATAAAAGTTAATATATATAAAATGTATATATATAAAGTTATATATATATATATATATATATATATAGAAGTTGTTTCGATATATTGAAAATATATTTGATACATTGAAAATATATAAAAACAACACAGACATGAATAAATAAATCTCCAAACCAAATTACATAAATAAAACAATCAATCAATCAAATGTTATTCACTTACTTTTTGCCCACTATGTATTTCCAGCAGGAGCAGCAGACGACACCTTGTTGTTAATTCATTGATTGGAGTGAGCGGCTGGTCAGTGTACGTACTGTGTAATAGCCGCGGTGTTCTCAGTCACGATTGGTTAACTCCAACCACTTCTAACCAATAAGGTGCCAGTAGACGCCCTGGCGCCGCCCCTATCCGGAATTGATATTCTTTTAAGGAGAAGAATTTACAAGAAATCGCCTACGAGTCAAGATAAGATGTTTCCCATCGCTTCCCACGCGTGTTCCGTGGAGATAATGCACGGTTGCACATGATCGTCATGTTGTCGCCAAGCACCCGATCTTGTCCTATCTTCTGCACCTCTCCACACACTTAAACCAGAATAAGGGTGAGAAAGAAACCTACACCTACTACACATGTCAACACCATACAGACCTGGGCAAACTACGGCCCGCGGGCCACATACGGCCCGTTGCGTTGTTTAATCCGGCCCGTCGGGCATTTACATTAACAACAGTCCTATAATACATTTACATTAACAACAGTCCTATAATACATTTACATTAAAACAGTCCTATAATACATTTACATTAACAACAGTCCTATAATACATTTACATTAACAACAGTCCTATAATACATTTACATTAACAACAGTCCTATAATACATTTACATTAACAACAGTCCTATAATACATTTACATTAACAACAGTCCTATAATACATTTACATTTGGTAGATGCGCGACAAGAGTTAGACGGGGGGCCATCAGCAGATGAGGATCACAGCGTGTGGGGGGGGGGGTTCTGGACACTGTGATTCTCATCTACTAATGGCCCGGCCCGTCTGACAATTTTAAAAACCAAAAGTGGCCCCTGAGCCAAAATAATTGCCCACCCCTGATCTACAACATGATGCTGCCAATAACAATTGAACATGCCTAAAACACATTAAGCCGAATCTGGACGGGATATCCTCACCAGTGTTGCTTCCTGGAGACATATAACAACAACAACATAACAGAACAGTGTTTATTAGTGAGGGGATGAATACTTTTGTCACACATTGATCATGTTTGAAGGTACTGTGGTCTCAGTATAACCAGAGGTATTGTCTTCTGTGTTGGGTTGTTTTTCTTTGCTGTGTGAAGAAAGCATGTGATTTGTCCTGGGACTCGGAGCAAGGTTCACATGCCCATTTTCAGGTTTGTATGTATCTAATCTCAAATCACGTATTCACTTTCAAGTATTATGTTTGTGTTAATGTTTAATTACACACGCATGAATGCTCATATACACATACGGGTCCTACGAAACTATTAAATGAGACTAGAACACACTGCAGATTGGATTTCAATATTTTGTATTTGCAATATATATATTTGGCATTAGCAAGTATGCATTTTGAATAAAAGACAATATAAAAGCAAATTGAACCACACATTTTATTTAAATTTGTACAAATTACTGTATACAATTCAAAAGATAAAATCAGGAAGAGTTGAAAGGCTTTGGAAAACAAAGTTCCATATATAGTTATCCCTTAGATACATAGTATTCAGCTCCTTTGGAACATCAGCACAATTAAACGTTTTTTGCAAGATTACATTATTTTAAACAAAAAACAATACAAAAATAATGCACAACTAGATAAACGTGGTGTGGGATGGATGTTAAAGCTTATGTTCTGAATCAACTTCCGCCTGCAGTTAAGTCATCATGTATCACGGTGCAAATAAACAGTCCAAACTTCTTGGGACTTCAACCTTCTTCTCAACGCATTCAAATTACCTATTTGAATACGACTGAACACGATGTTTGTCGGCCCTCTGTGTCGCCCGGCGGGAGCGGAGGGGCTGAGGATCAGCTCTTGTCGCTGCTGGGCTCCTTGTGGTCGCTGGGCAGAGCGCAGACCACTGCCGCCGCCTCGTCCTTCATCCAGCGCTGGTCCATGGTGCCTCTCCGCCGGCCCTTGGCCCTCCTCTTCCTCCTGCTGGTGCTGCTGAGTGAACTGCTGCAGCAGCGCCGCCACCTGCTCCTCATCCTTAAAGGGACTGGGCTTGAAGCTATCTCGCAACCACGCTCGGTACTGGAGACAGCAACACACACACACACACACACACACACACACACACACACACACACACACACCACACACACACACACACACACACACACACACACACACACACACACACACACACACACAGGGAGTGTTTTAACTTTTATTATTCTATTGTTTATTTCTCTTGTTTATTATTCTATTGCTATGCAACTTCTGGCACAAGAATTTCCTTTGGGATCAATATAGTTTTATCTTATCTTATGTTGATTACTTTGCACTTGTACAATCTACAATCCATATTATTAAACAGATCAAATAATCCTAATTATGTAAATGTAAAGGTGGGGCCGAAGGAAGCAGACATTAGAGGCACAGGCTTTGAAATGTAAAAAAACAACAACAACAACACACTGTGTGGGCACCAGCCTCCTCAAGTGGCCAGCAACACTATTTTCATGTCCTGGAACACGCATGCGCAGTGCATCATGACCAACCCCCCTGCCCCCGGTCCTGTCCAAGGGCATATGTCCAAGGCTAAATTTCTTTCCCAGTACACCCCTGGCTGATGGATAAACTTATACTTGGTAACAAACTGATTTTAGTTTGGGCTTGGATAAGGAAATAAATGTGACAGGTTTAATTACCCTAGGAGGATGATGATATTGTGAGACTTTGTCCAAACACAAGCCATCCATTAGTAACAAAGTCAAAAAAGAAAAAAGAAAAGGGAAAGTGGCTCCAAAATAAAGTCACATAAATGCAACTCAAATCAAATTAACATTTAGGTGCTAATTGCTTATATTTAGCACTGTTTTCTCAGCCACCGAACAGACAGGGGAACCACATACTAAAGTCCACTGTATGCTTCTTCAGTGTGTGTTCTGAGATCTGAACACATCGAATGCGCGAATTCTACTTTACCTTGTATAATTCCACAGAACTGGCCGATATTGGGGCGGTACTAGAGTATAGGAGGCTGTCCGTCAACCTACTGAGATACTCCAAGTCCCCCCCCCCCTTCATACCCCACTAGTCTACCCTATCGCTGAGGAGGGGGGCGGGCGAAAAGAACCTTAACTAGCCTTAACTGTGTTGGAGTGTTTGTGTGGGTGTTGTTGTGCATATAGATATATTCTGCGAATCGGACTTAGCAGTGGGGGGGGAGCGGGGGTGGCAGATCATCAAAATCTGTGCCACTGCATCTTCCACAGAGGAAAATGAAGTTGTGATGCAAGGTGGTGACGGCCACGTGAACACGTGATACGATCTACCAAGTTAATGCAATCCCAGCAAACCCCTGTCAGTTCCCTTTACTCGCCGTTTATTGAATTGGTATTGTGACAAGTGATTTTTGATCAGTTCGTTTTTAGGTTTTTAAAGTCCATGAGTAAAAATACATAAAATACATAAAATCATGGCCAGGCCGGCATAGCCAGGCCGAAAAGTTGGACATAAGGAAATTACTCAAAACCCGACTGGCATCCAGTTCAGCCCTGCGGACAGCACCAAGCCAGAGCACAGTGTAGTGAAACAGATGAAATGGAACCTGTGCAGAGAAACTCATTAATTAAACCCCGCCGGGCCTGGCCTGGTACCACCTTCACTAAGAGCAAGGAAACGTTGCTCCACCAAGTCACAACTCCTCTGTTTTGGCGTCACAGTGGTGGAATGAGCTCTGGGCCAAATGTACTTATCGTAAGTCACTACGGACCAAATCATCTGCCAAATGCAACGTTATGGGACGCATGCAGTATCAATATGACTAACCACACAAAGTGAAAGTAAAAACTCACCCACCGGCAATCGCCAGAGGAATGAATCAAGGACCATGGGTCAGGTGGTGTGAACATCTTTATGACCCTGCACACACACACCAACCCGATGACCCAGCTCCTATACCCTATGACACAAATGGATCCCAGTCAGTCATTCATTGTGTGTGTGCTTCATGTGTACCTCGGAGACTTTGGTCATCTGGTATTCTTGCAGCTGCTGCTGGAACCCATAGTTTGGACCCACATAGGAGCGGACGGCTTTCACGGCGGTCAGGCACTCGTCCCAGCTGTAGGGGGTGACCGTCATCAGGTAGGCCACCACCATGGTGGTGCTGCGGGACACGCCTGCCAGGCTGGACGGAACGGGGGGAACATTAGGAGCTTAACTTAGATAAGTTAGGGTTCATGAATTTGTTTGTCGGTGAAAAGGGTGATGCCTGACATTGATAACGGGGAACGTACCAGTGAACCAGACACGCTCCACCGTTTAGCCGACACTCGTGGATGAAGCCGATGCACTCTTTAAAGTACTGTGACCTGAAAATATGAAATATGAACAATTGGCACAGAAAAACAGCACGTGCAAGCACGCGCACACGCACACGCACACATCTATATTTAAGTATTATGGTCAGGACTGATTTGAAACAAGAAAATCCCTTTTTTGCCACCAGGTGTTTCAAGTAAAAGTGGAGCCTTGAGGATATTTCAGGTGAGCGATTATAGGATATGAAAGAGATCAGAATGAACTGAAACCCAAGGCTGGGACCCAGTATCACCCACGCCTCTCCACATCCTAAAGTATGGTGTGTGTGTGTGTGTGTGTGTGTGTGTGTGTGTGTGTGTGTGTGTGTGTGTGTGTGTGTGTGTGTGTGTGTGTGTGTGGTGTGTGTGTGTGTGTGTGTGTGTGTGTGTGTGTGTGTGTGTGTGTGTGTGTGTGGGGGGGGGGGTGGGGGGGGGGGGGGGGGTTGCTTTGTTTGGGTTATTTTAAAATAACATGCATCTATTCCTCATTTAATTTGGACAGCCTGAGGTGTCTGGAAGCACAGCATGTACAGACAAAGTAACAATACTAGCCCTAGTAATACAAATAATAAAGAAAAATAATATATATCCATCAATAATAATCATATCTTAATATAAGCTATAATAACTAGAATAATAACTTGTGTGTGAGAACCTGGTCGCGTGGTGGAAAAGACAATACACACGAGACTCACAAAACACAGAAATCTTCTTCATGGAAAGGCCAACACGAACTACCAGGAAACACTGGTGGTGCATTGCATAATAAAGGAGCTTAGGGTTGATAGGCCCGTCTCCTGGGGAGCACTGGTTACTCAACAGCCAACAGACTAGTGCTAAAATAGATAGACGCCTCTCTTCTTCCTTCTTCATGACATCCAAACTCCTCTTGAAAAGATGTCCCCTCAGCACTTCAAATCTGTCTTTCGGCCCAGAGGTTTCCAGCCATCCTGTTCCATGTGCAGAAAACCTTGAGTCTTGTGGCCGTGGCATCAGGTCCTAGCCAAGTTAACATATTTGAGGAGTCTCTGATTGGACATCTAAAATTCAGCATGGACAAGGCAGCTAATCATGTCCTCGATTACTCAGCAGCAATGACCCTTGCTCTGGTTGTGTGATATTCTCCATCCTGCTCCATGTCAGACAGAGTGGGAATGTTGCATACTGCACGGGGGAGGGATGCTAGATCACATTTTTCATTTATTCTGTCATTATTACTCAAGGATGCCTAATGGTTGAATGAGGACATTGGGGAACCGATGACCTTTTGGCCCAAAAGCTGATGGTTGTATGACAACTACAACTTGGATGTACTAAAGTAAAGTATGACTTTCATAAATGCATAGGGCTCAGCCAAACAGCAACTAGAATAGAAATAGCATAGAAAGATGTGTTGTATGACAACAATACACATGATTAATAATGACACAACCAACAGCAGCAGAACTTGGCAGAATCAGATATTACACATTGTTGCATACATTTGATATTCCAGATTCAATGTCCAAGCCTACAGTGCAGTTACAAAACATCCAAAAGTTGGGGTTTGTGATGACAATGCAAGACGGGGCACTCCTCCTTAGCTAATGTAGCTTCTCGGTCCCTGAAATCCCTGAAACCATAGTGACAAACACAGGATGTGTTATAAAAACCAGGGGGGGGGGACTGTTTATCATTGCGATAAATAGGCACTCTCAACACATTTAAACAACCTTTGAAATTCAACATGATTATAGTGAGATGGGTCTTTTTGGGTGTAGTCGTGGCGACAACACGGTGACAGTTGGTCTCCGCTCTCCAATCAGTCACACCAGAGATTGTGACAGAGGGGTTCTATTAAGGTCCTGGGTGGTCGGAGCCAACAGCCAGATGTCACTGTAAGGTTTCCTTCCTCTGCTGCCTGAGGGAACACTCCTTGATTGCGACAGGAGGTCAGACACCCCGCAACCCAGCCCAATCAGCAACGTCCAACCGAATACCAGAAACCTCAATCCTCATTAACCCCCGTTCGACCCAAGCCGCTGCTGCGTGCAACAACTCGCTGGAGAGCTCCTTATAGGCTGCATAACACCCTGAAGCCCCCTTAGATCACTCAAGAGCGGCACTAAAAGGTGGCTCAAATCTCCTGGAAGCCAAAGCATCTTCGCCATCTTTGATATCACACCCTGCACATCTGTTCTTTCTCTCTTGTGATCATGCTAGCTAGTGCACATGCTAGTGTACATACATGCTATGCAACATGCATCGCTAACTTGCATGTTGTTAATACCATCACACACAGAAACGGTTGAGATTAAAAACAAAAGTTCAAACTCAGCTTTCTGACATAGCCTGTGTTGATTTTAAATTACTTAGGGCTGGTTTGATGGATGAGCATTGCTTTGGTGTCAAACAACCTAAACTGAGATGGTGTTAAAGTATCAACATACACACATAAGTTCAGTTGCAGGAGCAGCAGCATCAGCACTAATGTGGCACATACCCTCCTTTAAGGGTCTGACTAATGTCTAATAAGCAAGGGGCCATGGGTGGAGGAACAACTAATCATTCTTTCTTTCAACACACACACACACACACACACACACACACACACACACACACACACACACACACACACACACACACACACACACACACACACACACACACACACACACACACACACACACACACACACACACACACACACGATGATGATGTGTATGCATAGGATTTGTAAAAGACAACTTAAGTGAACAAATAAATGAAAAAGAAAATTGTTTCTATGTAATAAAAATAAAAAAATATATATTTTTAGGCGAAAGCTTGTTTTAATTATTTCCTCACTGTTGAGGCAACTTGAAGCATCATGACTCATATAACTGTTGATCCTGGGTTATTGTCACACCCTGGAACCACAGGCTATTAGTCATAATAAAGGCTCTATACGATACTTACGCTTTGATTTTAATTGACCACCCACATTGAAACCATTTTCAACAGTGGTAGTTAGTTTGTATTTATTGTGTGCGTGCATACGTGCATGCGTGTATGTGTGTACCCACAGGTTCTGGCTGGATGCATCAGCTGCATTAATACATAGGTAGGTCTTATCCTGGAACAAAAGTACAACAACAAGAACAAAAACAGAAAACAGTGTTTTTAGTCCCACATTTGTTTAATAAAGAGATAACAAGGCTGGAAAGGTAGAAGGCATGTTGATGTACTAAATAATTATGGATATTGTCCGACTGGTCGGAATAAGAATATATAAACATATGAAGTTAGGTTTACTACCCAGGTCAAAGATAGTGATGTGAACTTCTTGTTTTACAAGCAGAATAGCTTAATAAATTAAAAAACAAAATAAAGTAATGGTGAGTTCTGAAGCAATGGTCCTCTCCCTCAAAGAAACAAGAAAAGAAAAGAGAAAATAACTTTCAAGGCTCTCTTAAATATGATTCATCACTACCCCCAAGTGGCCATAAAAGCTCATTACAAATATCTCATTTGCAACACCCTGCCCCTATGGTGACTACTTCACTCATAACAAAATAAGAAGAAGCAAAACGCAAAGAATGGCACATGGTACTGTGCTACAAGATGAGACCACTGAGGGTCGGCCATGACTTGGGACTCACCTCCAACACGGGCTTGGCATTGTTGTACACAGATAAGATATGGGTGACTCCATTCTGAGACAGGGTTCCAGTGTTCTCTGCATCTGAGCGTGGAGTGTGAGAGAGAGGTACAGAGAGAGAGAGAGACAGTGACAGACAGAGAGACAGACAGAGAGTGCTTTAGTACTAGAAAACTCCATAACAAATCCATAAGTAAATAAACACTTTGCTGTCCAGTCCAAAGTCCAACACTGACATCTCAGGGGGGGGGGCTTGATTACTAGAGAGCCTATAACTCTCGCCCCTCCTCAGTGGCATTACTTCCACTGTTACGTAATTAAACATTTCTTCGTTTGCCAAATTTTAGCAAAAACGTTTTTGTTGATGACACATTACCTTGGTTGAGGTGTTTCCAGGACTGAGAATGGCACCCACTATGCTTTATGAATCAGTGGATTAATTTAGCCTCTTGCATCATACCTTCATGGCATTATGTGGGTGCTTACTGCTAACTCAGCCCTCAAAGATTAAATGAAAGTCCAAACAGCAGGCGGTTCTGCAATACTCCAATCTTCATATTAAAAATTGAGAAATTAAAGACATCTGGTGAATTTGTTGATTCCAAATCCCGAAATATTAACACCTTAATGAATCGAAACATAAAATTGGGCCAATACCTGTGCAATTGTGACGATTTCATTTGGAGGAATGCATCGTTTCTAGTTTCAAAGCATCACGATACGACAAATAAAAACATTAATACTGCAGGGCATTTGCACATAATAACCAACAACCAATTTGTGAGAAAGGCTGGCCATACAAAATACAATTAAAAACACATGAGGTTGAATCTGCTATTCTTACCTTTTATGTTTCCCAGGTAGAGTCCATCAACAACCTATGAGGGAGCCATTGCAGAAGGTTACTGTAGTAATGGGACTACTCATACAGTATGGATACTGGATAGGCCCATAACCGTTGGAGCTCTCTGCAGCTGTGATGAAAGGCACAGCTAACAGAATAAGCTGTGCTTTGGACTTTCTATACTGGCAAAGTCCCGAATGGGTTTAAAGAGTCTCAACGCCCAGGGTCTTACTTCTTAGGTCTGTGACAAGAAAGCATACAAGGACAGAAGTGATGATCCAGGCATAATTAAAGTGGCTAGGTAGGTGTGTTGTGTTGTTTGGTCACGTGAGAAACCTTCCACAATGTACACAACTTTTAAACTTGAATGTGTTTGATTGTCAAACCAAATCGAGATAATCCAGACCCATAGTTCATATGTTATGCATAAATAACATGCACTCTGCTTGTCATGGGGACATGGGACAGAGCATGTCCAATCAGACTTGAGTCTTGAACCTGAACTTATTTTTCCCAATGAGGGAAATCATTGACATCCTTTCATAGATTTAGAAACAAAAGCACAACTTTTGTTCTATTCTCATTCGGTCGACTATTGCCAGTCAGACCTATGATGTCCCCGTATAGTAACAATAGGTCTGTGGTGAGGTGAATAAACATGTAGTCGGCCATGTTTGGTGCTCATACAATACACACAACACGACGATGGCATTATATAACACTAATAATGCTCTAACAATGTGCATGATGACACAACTATGTAACGTGCGTTATAGGCTTAACACACACACACACAGCCTACCTTGTTCATGCTGTTGCCCATATCGACTTCACAGCTGCTGGGATACTTCTGTGGCAAACTTGATTTTTCCAGCTCTTAATAGCAGTTCGATCTTTGACGTGGTGACTGATCTATAATGGCCCACTGCTATCTATGTTGTTGTGCAAAGACATCATGTGTACGTGCAAGTACTCACAAAAAACACGATGATTATTATTATTATTAGCAGTAGTAGTATTAGTATTATTATTATTATGGCACCGGTCTTCCGGGTACTTTTAAAAAGAATGCAGGCGCCGAATCATCCGGGAAGCGACGTCACGGCGACACCGGTTCCGCCTTCACAATCGATATTAGTTACATGTTATATTATATTATAATAACCATTAATCAAGGACTGAAGTGAGCTATTGCTTTTATAAAACAGTCAAACACGTATGACTGTGGCAGGTAACGATCAGGATCTGAGACACAAGAAGACGTGTACAATAACCTTTTATCTGCATGGGTTGGAAAAGGTGTACCGATGTGATCATGTGACAGACAATCAAAACGTCTTCATAGCAGTAGCTCCTGTTGTCCCCCACCACCTGGGGCGAAGGACACGGGTAGGTCTCGCTTAAACCCCTTTATTACACATATGTGGACAGAGCAAGGCGGTCCGGCCTCAGCCGCCCCCCGGACTCTAACTCGGGGCCGGGTGAGGCCGCTGAAACCGGCCACCAACCACACACTCTCCACAGTGTTGCTTCAGAGTGCGTCCTCGTGGCATCATGTCATTATACTGTGTGTTCCAGTGTAAGTTAACACTCTGGTCTGGCGTCGGAACCAAAGGTGACGAGATATATGGTTACCAAGCCATGTCGATAACACCTTTCTACAAATCAGTCTAAAAGCAGCGTTGGAAGAAGTGATGCATTTGTTAAAAAAATATATAAATGTTATTGTGCCGCCGTCGATATTCTATGTACTGAATATATGAGGCAGTAAGTTAAACACCTTCCTCTCATCAAAACTCTGAAGACGTTCATCTGTTTATCCACACGTTTATTGACTTGAACAAGAGTGAAACTGAAAACAGACAGAAAGCATAATCCAAAGCTATGTTTCAACTATGCCTTGTGTTATGTGTGGGCACATTGTGTGTTTGTCTGTTTGGCGGTTTGTGCCAGGGCTTACACTCACGCATATAGATAGGCACACACACACACACACACACACACACACACACACACATTGTGTCCTTGTCAGCTGTGTGGTGTTTTGTGTTCACCTCATTACTCTCTATGACTTACAGCTGGGCTCTCACCTCCTAGGTGCTGATTGCACCTCAACAATCAATAAGAAGACCAAGCACACACTGTTCAAGGCTCGCCAACCTGCTGACCTATCTGCACACAGCTTTTTGTTAGTTGTCATTTTCTGTTACTCCGTCATTTATAGTTTTTCCCTGGGGTGAGGGGCTTGTTTGTTTTCTCTTTGTAATTATATGGAACATCTCTGCTGGTACTCGCCCTCCCAAAACTGGTAAATATAAAAAAAAACTTGTTTCTAAAGGAATCGACTTCTGGTCATCTGTTTCCACATGATGTACCCTGTGATGTGTGACACGAGTCAAACTGTTGTTCTGTGATCACTGGTTACGTTATATGGGGGCTCGTGCCAAAGTTTTTCTTGGTTGACACTAAAGGAACGTTAATGTTTTTTCCATGGTGTTGGGGTGCTTATATTATTTGGTTAACGTTGCTTAAATCCATGGGTTAAATGCGGTTGACAGTTTGTGTGTAGCCCATGTTTTAGACCCTTCTTGTTAAAAACAATTCCAATAGGGAAGGTTTCCAACCAGCTAGTGCAGCTGGGTTATTTTAGACATAGCCCTTCCTTCGCCTGGTAGGCCGCCAGATACTGGTCGGGGTGTTAGTAGACCCTGTTGGGGGGCAACTCTGAGGCCGGTGCGTGCCAGAAGTTACTTATATAGGGGTAAATAGTTCAAGTTCAAGTTCAAGTATTTTATTGTCACTTCACAGTTTACACGTGAGTATAAGCAGTGAGTGAAAATCTTGTGTGCAAAACGCCCGACAGCCGACAGTAATTATAAAAGAATACAAATAGACATAGAACTAGAATAGAAATTCTGTAGAAAATAAAATATACAACAAAATACACAACAGTATATCCAGCAATACACATATAAATCAATGGAATAAAATATACATTGTTATATGCTGACATTCACAGAATGTCACAGAATACCTTCTCAGATAGTCAACATAACACTAGCACCAGCAATTAGCACCAGGACTAGCACTAACACCAGCACCAGCAGTAACACTAGCACTAGCAGTAACACTAGCACTAGCAGTAACACCAAAACTAGCAGTAACACCAGCACTAGCAGTAACACTAGCAGTAACACTAGCAGTAACACTAGCACTACTACCAGCACTAGCTCCAGCAGTAACACTAGCACTAGCAGTAACACCAGCACTAGCAGTAACACTAGCAGTAGCAGTAACACCAGCACTAGCAGTAACACTAGCAGTAACACTAGCACTACTACCAGCACTAGCTCCAGCAGTAACATTAGCACTTAGCACCAGGACTATCACTAGCATTAGCAGTAACACTTAGCACTAGCACTTAGATCTTAACATTGATGCCGAACTTGTTCAGCAGCCTGATGGCCTGACTGTGGAAGCTGTCTCTGAGTCTGCTCGTGCGGCACTTGATGCTGTGGTATCACCTGCCTGATGGTAGAAGTGTGTACAGTTTGTGGCTGGGGTGGTTATTGTCTTTTGTAATCCATTTGGCCTTGGCCACACACCGCCTGGTGTATATATCCAGGAGGGAGGGAAGCTCAACTCCAACGATGTACTGGGCCGTCCGCACCACCCTCTGTAGTGTTCTACGCTCCAGTGCGGTGCATTTCCCGTACCAGACAGTGATGCATCCTGTAAGAACACTCGATGGTACAAGAGTAGAATGTTCTGAGGATGCGGGGGCACATGTTGAATTTCCTCAGTCGCCTGAGGAAATACAGGCGTTGTTGGGCCTTTTTCACCACGTGTGTGGTGTGCGTGGTCCATGTGAGTTCCTCGGAGATGTGCACGCTGAGGAACTTGAAGCTGCTGACCCTCTCTACTGCAGCACCGTCGATGGAGATGGGGGCGTGCTCTCCTCTCCGCTTCCTGTAGTCCACGATCAGCTCCTTGGTCTTCTTGACATTGAGGGAAGGTTGTTCTCCTGGCACCACTGTGCCAGTGATCTGACCTCCTCCCTGTAGGCTGTCTCGTCGTCATCGGCAATCAGTCCCAACACTGTCGTGTCGTCAGCAAACTTGATGATGACGTTGGAGCTGTGAATAGCCATGCAGTCGTGGGTGTACAGGGAGTAGAGGAGAGGGCTCAACACGCATCCCTGAGGGGCTCCCGTGTTGAGGGTCAGTGGCTCTGAGGTGGTGCTGCCCATCCTCACCACCTGGTGGCGGCCCGACAGGAAGTCCAGTATAAATAGTGAGGGATGGAAACATTCAAGGGATGGGTTTTAGTTTGTGTAGGAAAACACAATAATTGTTGATCTTGAGTGTTAGATCTGTGGATGTTTTGAGTGACGTTAATCATAGAGTGAGGATGCTTTGCGCATTTATTGTATCACTGTGGATCAGTTTTACGCGCAGGGAGGGTTGTGCGTTGTAGTTCCTTGTACTTGGTTGGTGGATAATCAAGGGTGTAACCTGGTTGGGTTGACACGGGAGGTATTTCCTTGTTGTCGTTGCTATCGGTTTGATATCATTTAAGTATGTTCCTTATAGTAATCGAGTCTTGATTGGTCTGGTTCACGTCTTGTAGGGGCACGCGAGGGTCCTTGTTATTTGGTGGATGTGCAACTGCGGCTGTACATGGTGTAATGTGAAAGGGTGTTACATTAAATATATGTGAAACATTACAATAGTGAAACAGTGATCATAGTTGTTAGAAACAGGCTGTGCAGGCTGTTTTGGTGAAGCCATTTGGTTTTTTTGGTCTCGTTCAGGGAAGCTTAATTGTTTTGTTTTCCTTATTATCTTGTCTGCTTTGGTGCAAGTAAACTGGAGCAATTATGCCGTTCAACTTGGAGGATTTTGTATATAAACCAACTGTTGCCAAGTTGAGTGCATGTTCTAAAGGTGACTTATTGGCAATAGCGAATCTCTATGGCGTTAAAATTAGCCCAAGTCTAAGAAAGCAACAGCAGAGGGAAGAGCTAATCGAGGCTTTAATTGGGGAGGAGGTTTTTGAGCCTTCTGCTCGTGATCTTCTAGGCAAGGAGGAGATGACAGTTGAATTTGTTTCTGCTAACAGCCTGGCAATTAGAAAGCTTGAGCTTGAGTACGAGTTGGAGCGTAAAAGGCAAGAGTTTGAACATAGGAAATTAGAGCGAGAGTTTGAACTTGAACAAGCAGGCGCTCGTGAGGCTGAGCGCGCAGAGCGAGCACGCACACGTGAACGCCAGCATGAGCTTGAGATAAGAAAAATTGAGGGGCCGTGGCCAAATAGGGAGTTGGATAGGGGGTTTGTACGCCCAGAACAACGGGAAATTAAGTTTGATGTCACCAAGCACATTCGTCTTGTTCCCCAATTCTCAGAGAAGGATGTTGATAAGTATTTCGCTATGTTTGAGAATGTGTCGACCACTCTTCAATGGCCTAGTGATCACTGGACACTCTTTCTCCAGAGTGCGCTTACGGGAAAGGCACAGCATTTTTATGCATCACTTTGTCCAGATAACCAAGATGACGGTGTGGTTAAAGCTGCTATTCATAGAGCGTACGAATTGGTGCCGGAGGCATACAGACAAAGGTTCCGTACATTCCGAAAGAGCAATTCACAGACGTATGTGGAATTCGCTCGTGAGAAGGAGTTGCTATTTGACCGTTGGTGTGCGTCAGAGAAAGTTGACAGTTTGGAGAAAATTCGAGACCTCGTTCTTCTTGAGGAATTTAAGGCTTATTGTTTACCTGACAGTATTGCCATGTACTGTATATCAATGAGCAGAAAGTAACTAAGTGTTCGGAAGCGGCAGTTATCGCTGATCAGTTTGTATTAACACACAAGATATCTTTCGATAAACCCAGCTATCTTGTGCGTAATGGGGAGGACAGGCCAAAAGGGAACTTTGCTGACAAACCCATAGCCCCTAGTGGTGGTGACAGTAGCAAGAGTGGAGAGAAAGGGGTGAAGAGAGAACTTCCACTGTGGAAAGAAAGGAAAGAAACTTATGCTCTTCACAAAGATAAGCGTCCTAAGAAGAAGAACAACAACTTTATTAATCCACACGTTTTATGGTCACACAAACACAGCATGTATTGAAGTGGTGGCTGCCAAACACACACACGCAGGGAGGGTGGCCCGTGGAAATTATGTCTCTGCTTTTAACCCATCCTGAGTTATGCTGCCCCTCCAGGGGCAGCCAGGAGCAGTGGGCAGCCGTTCTTGACAGTGCCCGATCTTTCGTCCACGTCTTGGTCAAGGACTGGACAGGAGAAGCGATTCTTCGCATGTTTTTAATTGGGGTTCTGACTCCGTAAGGAGACCCCGCGGAGCACGGGGAGAACATGCAAACTCCACACAGAAAGGCCGGGAGATAACCCACCTGGGCACCCCGGGTCAACAGCGCCCCAGGTGGGAATCGATCCCAGGACCTTCTTGCTGTGAGGCAGCAGTGCAAGCACTGCACCACCGTGCCCGCGAGAAACATATCATTGGTCATGACACCTACTTGTGTGACCAATATGTGTGGATTAATAAAGATCTTCTTCTTCTTCTTCTTCTTCTTCTTCTTTGAATGAGAGTGCCTCAAGGGGCGAAGATATAAAAGCCTACTTACAATTCATCAGTGAAGGATCAGTATCATTGTCTGAGGAGGGAGGAAAAATTCCTGTAACAATATTGAGAGACACTGCTGCGTCTCAGTCGTTTATCCAGAGGGATGTGCTGCCCTTTGATAACAGTTCGGAAGTAGACGCTGGAGTAATTGTCAGATCCTTTGGGATGCATGTAATGAAAATTCTGCTTCATACTATCCATCTTGAGTCTGAACTGGTATCAGGCCCAGTGGTGATTGGGGTGGATGACCGTTTCCCAGTCGATGGCGTTTCATTAATCCTTGGGAATGATCTGGCAGGTGGAAAGGTGCTGGTGAAGCCAGATGTCACCTGTATTCCAACAGAGTATGTGGTTGTTGACACCTTGTCTCAGGAGTATCCAGAGGTGTTCTCATCATGCGCAGTTACACGGGCCATGGCTAGTAAGGCTTTTGCTGAGGAGAAAGAGGAGGTGGATTTGTTTGACACATTTGTATCTGTTGATAAGACTGGGCCCCTGGAGGAACCCCCATGTTTTAACCATGTGGTATCTTTGGATGATGCTATGCGTGATGCCCAGAGTAGTTTGCCACTTGAGTCTGGAGAAGAGGAGGGGGAGCCTGCGATGGTGGTTCCGATGACGGAGGACGTGCTTCCTGAGAAGTTTGATCTGATTCCTTTACCTCCCAAGTTGTTGCCAGGTGTGCTTGCGAGTGACACTGGTAATTGTTTTTGTGCTCATGAGGAGCTTATCGCTAGTCAAAAGAGTGACCCCAGCCTATCATGCCTTTTTGAGAAAGCTGTATCAATGGAGGAGAGTACTGCTTTGAAGCGATGTTACTTACAGAGAGGGGGAGTACTGTTACGTAAATGGTCTCCTAACTTTTACGCATCAGCTGAGGATGACTGGTGCGTAGTGACACAGGTCGTGGTCCCTTCCAAGTATCATCGCGAGATCATATGTTTGGCTCATGATCACAGACTTGCAGGACACCTGGATGTGAATAAAACATATGATAGGGTCCTACGTCAGTTTTTCTGGCCAGGCTTGAAACGGGATGTGGTGCAACACTGTAGGTCTTGTTCTGTCTGTCAGGTGGTAGGCAAACCTAATAAAGTCATTCCACCAGCGCCGCTTTATCCTATCTCGGCCGTGGAGAACCCTTTGAGAGCGTGATTATCGATTGTGTAGGACCACTTCCTAGAACCAAATCAGGTAACAGTTTTTTCTTAACCATTATGTGTACTAACACACGTTTCCCAGAAGCGATACCATTGAAAAGGATTACAGCCAGAACAGTGTCACAAGCTCTGGTGAAGTTTTTTATGATTTTTAATTGCTGAAACAGCTTGACATATCTCACACCTTTTCCAGTCCGTATCACCCGGAGTCACAGGGGGCCCTGGAGAGATTTCATTCCACATTGAAAACGATGAACTGTGCGTTTTGCCAAGAGACAAAGGATGAGTGGGATGAGGGGGTCCACCTGATGCTATTTGCTGCGAGAGAGGTAGTGCAGGAGTCATCGTGTTTCAGTCCTGCAGAGCTGGTTTTTGCGCACTCTGTTAGAGGCCCGCTTAAACTGCTGAGAGAAAAATGGCTGGGAGAGAGTGAACCGAAAAACCTCTTGGACTATGTCTGTGCTTTTAGGGAGAAGCTTAAAAGAGCTTGTGAATTGGTGAGGGAAAATCTGGGTATTGCGCAGGACAAAATGAAAGGGTGGTATGACAGGAAGGCTCAACAGTTTTTGCTCCAGGGGAGAGAGTCTTGGTTTTGCTGCCTGTCTCACGGTCCAGCTTAAGGCTGTTCCATACTCCGCGAGACGCGAGAACAAAGTTCTCGCACCTAGGGCCCCACCCACAAAATGACGTAATTTTGTTCTCGCAGACCTAGGTCAGGTGTTCTCGCAAGTTGTTCTCGACACATCAGCTGGGCCGAACTTTGTTCTCGTGTCGTGTCCGAGAACTATTGTGTGATTGGTCAATTTGAAGTGGGCGTGGTTAATGCGCTTTCCGCCAGCGCAGAAGTTTCCTGCTGTGGGCGGGGCCTTTGAGGAGTTTCTCGTGGAGTACGAAATGTCCAAGTTCTCGCAGCCCTAGGTGCAAGAACAAAGTTCTCGGGTCTCGCGGAGTATGGAACAGCATTTACAGGCGTGGTTCAGTGGACCGTACCTGGTTAAGCAGAGAGTAGGGGACTTGGATTACCTGATTGAGACACCGGACCGTGGGCGTAAGACCCGCTTGTGCCACACAGAAAGGCCGGGAGATAACCCACCTGGGCACCCTGAGTCAACAGCGCCCCAGGTGGGAATCGATCCCAGGACCTTCTTGCTGTGAGGCAGCAGTGCAAGCACTGCACCACCGTGCCCGCGAGAAACATATCATTGGTCATGACACCTACTTGTGTGACCAATATGTGTGGATTAATAAAGATCTTCTTCTTCTTCTTCTTCTTCTTCTTCTTTGAATGAGAGTGCCTCAAGGGGCGAAGATATAAAAGCCTACTTACAATTCATCAGTGAAGGATCAGTATCATTGTCTGAGGAGGGAGGAAAAATTCCTGTAACAATATTGAGAGACACTGCTGCGTCTCAGTCGTTTATCCGGAGGGATGTGCTGCCCTTTGATAACAGTTCGGAAGTAGACGCTGGAGTAATTGTCAGATCCTTTGGGATGCATGTAATGAAAATTCTGCTTCATACTATCCATCTTGAGTCTGAACTGGTATCAGGCCCAGTGGTGATTGGGGTGGATGACCGTTTCCCAGTCGATGGCGTTTCATTAATCCTTGGGAATGATCTGGCAGGTGGAAAGGTGCTATTGCCATGTACTGTATATCAATGAGCAGAAAGTAACTAAGTGTTCGGAAGCGGCAGTTATCGCTGATCAGTTTGTATTAACACACAAGATATCTTTCGATAAACCCAGCTATCTTGTGCGTAATGGGGAGGACAGGCCAAAAGGGAACTTTGCTGACAAACCCATAGCCCCTAGTGGTGGTGACAGTAGCAAGAGTGGAGAGAAAGGGGTGAAGAGAGAACTTCCACTGTGGAAAGAAAGGAAAGAAACTTATGCTCTTCACAAAGATAAGCGTCCTAAGAAGAAGAACAACAACTTTATTAATCCACACTTTTTATGGTCACACAAACACAGCATGTATTGAAGTGGTGGCTGCCAAACACACACACATGCAGGGAGGGTGGCCCGTGGAAATTATGTCTCTGCTTTTAACCCATCCTGAGTTATGCTGCCCCTCCAGGGGCAGCCAGGAGCAGTGGGCAGCCGTTCTTGACAGTCAGCTCCAGATCTTTCGTCCACGTCTTGGTCAAGGACTGGACAGGAGAAGCGATTCTTCGCATGTTTTTAATTGGGGTTCTGACTCCGTAAGGAGACCCCGCGGAGCACGGGGAGAACATGCAAACTCCACACAGAAAGGCCGGGAGATAACCCACCTGGGCACCCCGAGTCAACAGCGCCCCAGGTGGGAATCGATCCCAGGACCTTCTTGCTGTGAGGCAGCAGTGCAAGCACTGCACCACCGTGCCCGCGAGAAACATATCATTGGTCATGACACCTACTTGTGTGACCAATATGTGTGGATTAATAAAGATCTTCTTCTTCTTCTTCTTCTTCTTCTTCTTTGAATGAGAGTGCCTCAAGGGGCGAAGATATAAAAGCCTACTTACAATTCATCAGTGAAGGATCAGTATCATTGTCTGAGGAGGGAGGAAAAATTCCTGTAACAATATTGAGAGACACTGCTGCGTCTCAGTCGTTTATCCGGAGGGATGTGCTGCCCTTTGATAACAGTTCGGAAGTAGACGCTGGAGTAATTGTCAGATCCTTTGGGATGCATGTAATGAAAATTCTGCTTCATACTATCCATCTTGAGTCTGAACTGGTATCAGGCCCAGTGGTGATTGGGGTGGATGACCGTTTCCCAGTCGATGGCGTTTCATTAATCCTTGGGAATGATCTGGCAGGTGGAAAGGTGCTGGTGAAGCCAGATGTCACCTGTATTCCAACAGAGTATGTGGTTGTTGACACCTTGTCTCAGGAGTATCCAGAGGTGTTCTCATCATGCGCAGTTACACGGGCCATGGCTAGTAAGGCTTTTGCTGAGGAGAAAGAGGAGGTGGATTTGTTTGACACATTTGTATCTGTTGATAAGACTGGGCCCCTGGAGGAACCCCCATGTTTTAACCATGTGGTATCTTTGGATGATGCTATGCGTGATGCCCAGAGTAGTTTGCCACTTGAGTCTGGAGAAGAGGAGGGGGAGCCTGCGATGGTGGTTCCGATGACGGAGGACGTGCTTCCTGAGAAGTTTGATCTGATTCCTTTACCTCCCAAGTTGTTGCCAGGTGTGCTTGCGAGTGACACTGGTAATTGTTTTTGTGCTCATGAGGAGCTTATCGCTAGTCAAAAGAGTGACCCCAGCCTATCATGCCTTTTTGAGAAAGCTGTATCAATGGAGGAGAGTACTGCTTTGAAGCGATGTTACTTACAGAGAGGGGGAGTACTGTTACGTAAATGGTCTCCTAACTTTTACGCATCAGCTGAGGATGACTGGTGCGTAGTGACACAGGTCGTGGTCCCTTCCAAGTATCATCGCGAGATCATATGTTTGGCTCATGATCACAGACTCGCAGGACACCTGGGTGTGAATAAAACATATGATAGGGTCCTACGTCAGTTTTTCTGGCCAGGCTTGAAACGGGATGTGGTGCAACACTGTAGGTCTTGTTCTGTCTGTCAGGTGGTAGGCAAACCTAATAAAGTCATTCCACCAGCGCCGCTTTATCCTATCTCGGCCGTGGAGAACCCTTTGAGAGAGTGATTATCGATTGTGTAGGACCACTTCCTAGAACCAAATCAGGTAACAGTTTTTTCTTAACCATTATGTGTACTAACACACGTTTCCCAGAAGCGATACCATTGAAAAGGATTACAGCCAGAACAGTGTCACAAGCTCTGGTGAAGTTTTTTATGATTTTTAATTGCTGAAACAGCTTGACATATCTCACACCTTTTCCAGTCCGTATCACCCGGAGTCACAGGGGGCCCTGGAGAGATTTCATTCCACATTGAAAACGATGAACTGTGCGTTTTGCCAAGAGACAAAGGATGAGTGGGATGAGGGGATCCACCTGATGCTATTTGCTGCGAGAGAGGTAGTGCAGGAGTCATCGTGTTTCAGTCCTGCAGAGCTGGTTTTTGCGCACTCTGTTAGAGGCCTGCTTAAACTGCTGAGAGAAAAATGGCTGGGAGAGAGTGAACCGAAAAACCTCTTGGACTATGTCTGTGCTTTTAGGGAGAAGCTTAAAAGAGCTTGTGAATTGGTGAGGGAAAATCTGGGTATTGCGCAGGACAAAATGAAAGGGTGGTATGACAGGAAGGCTCAACAGTTTTTGCTCCAGGGGAGAGAGTCTTGGTTTTGCTGCCTGTCTCACGGTCCAGCTTAAGGCTGTTCCATACTCCGCGAGACGCGAGAACAAAGTTCTCGCACCTAGGGCCCCACCCACAAAATGACGTAATTTTGTTCTCGCAGACCTAGGTCAGGTGTTCTCGCAAGTTGTTCTCGACACATCAGCCGGGCCGAACTTTGTTCTCGCGTCGTGTCCGAGAACTATTGTGTGATTGGTCAATTTGAAGTGGGCGTGGTTAATGCGCTTTCCGCCAGCGCAGAAGTTTCCTGCTGTGGGCGGGGCCTTTGAGGAGTTTCTCGCGGAGTACGAAATGTCCAGGGCTGCGAGAACTTTGTTCTTGTTCTCGCAGCCCTAGGTGCGAGAACAAAGTTCTCGGGTCTCGCGGAGTATGGAACAGCATTTACAGGCGTGGTTCAGTGGACCGTACCTGGTTAAGCAGAGAGTAGGGGACTTGGATTACCTGATTGAGAACCATTGCTTGGATGAACACATGTTCATAGATGTTAAGTGTACACGCCTCATAGAGTAACAATACAACAGAAGAAACAAAACAAGTACAAAATTGTTTAGTATAGTTTAGAATAGTGAAGGTGACAGGTGATGTTTACAAGTTATAAAATATTGTCTTCATGATTTGACTGCAGGTTTGTTATTTGCACACAGCGACGTCCACGCAGGACATTCAAATAACCTCCAGTCACTCATGACACTTAGAACACACCAGACATCATGGTGGTAGAAATAGAAATAGTCCACCACTTTCCTATAGACACACACACAATACAAGCAGGGTTGTAAACACTTTTTAACACACACACACACACACACACACACACACACACACACACACACACACACACACACACACACACACACACACACACACACACACACACACACACACACACGCACGCTTCCAACCTTAAATCAAATCTTATGCACATATTCAGAAATCCTCAGAAATGTGGCAATGAGATTGTGAAAGAGATCAGTGAAAATGGGGTCATTTGAGATGACACTTGAGACAGTTAGTGAGATAGTTGGTGAATAAATGTTACTTATTTTCGAGGCACATTCAATATGTTCTGTAACAGGGAGCGGTTCCTTTAAGAGAACAGGAATTTGGTAACAGGAAGTCACACATCCTGTGTGAGTTTAACCAGGAAGTAAAGGATACGCATGGCAAGGTGAATGGCTATTTTCAGGCCATCTGTTCGAATCATTTCGAATCAATTTGCGAACTTTATGTAACTCACCTATCTATGCTATGTTTGGTCACCAGGGGTTCATAGGGGTCACCAGGGGTTCATAGGGGTCACTAGGGGTTCATAGGGGTCACCAGGGGTTCATAGGGTCACTAGGGGTTCATAGGGGTCACTAGGGGTTCATAGGGTTCACCAGGGGTTCATAGGGGTCACCAGGGGTTCATAGGGTCACTAGGGGTTCATAGGGGTCACCAGGGGCTCATAGGGGTCACTAGGGGTTCATAGGGGTCACTAGGGGTTCATAGGGGTCACCAGGGGCTCATAGGGATCACTAGGGGTTCATAGGGTTCACCAGGGGTTCATAGGGGTCACCAGGGGTTCATAGGGGTCATGAGGGGTTCATCAGGGTCACTAGGGGTTCATAGGGGTCACCAGGGGTTCATAGGGGTCACTAGGGGTTCATAGGGGTCACTAGGGGTTCATAGGGGTCACCAGGGGTTCATAGCGGTCACCAGGGGTTCATAGGGGTCACTAGGGGTTCACATCTAAAAGTTAAACATGGGTCATTTCATGAAGGATAAAAGTATGTAAGTAATGTGTTTACAAGGTATAACGTAACCAGTGATCACAGAAAAACAGTTTGACTCGTGTCACACGTCACAGGGTACATTATGTGGAAACAGATGACCAGAAGTCGTTTCCTTTAGAAACACGTTTTTTTTATATTTACCAGTTTTGGGAGGGCGAGTACCAGCAGAGATGTTCCATATAATTACAAAAACAAAACAACTAACTGTTTTACTGAACTCACACTTGCCCAAGTTCAAGGTCAACTTTGCATGGCTAAGCCGGTCAAAAACCTCACACAAGCTATCCATATGCCCTTCCCATGAATAAATGACAACATCGTCAAGATAAGCCTCACAGTTAGCTACTCCAGATAACACCTTGTTAACCAACCTCTGAAAGGTCGAGGGTGCATTACGCATGCCAAACGGCATTACAGTATATTGGAGAAAGCTGTCTGGAGTTACGAACGCAGAAATCAACTTAGCCCGTTCAGTAAGTGGTACCTGCTAGTAGCCCTTTAACAAGTCTAATTTGGTCACATATGAGGCACCACCCACTCTATCCATGCAATCCTCCATTCTAGGTAAAGGAAAACAGTCTGGCTTAGTGACATTGTTCACACGGCGAAAATCGGTACAAAAATTATCCGTCTTATCCGACTTATCAACCAGTAAACAAGGTGAGCTCCATGGACTAAAACTGGGCTCAGCAATGTTGTTGGAGAGCATATACTCCACCTCCTTCTGCAAACATGCACACTTATCTGGGTTCACACGATAAGCATGCTGTTTGATAGGTGGCGTATCACCCACGTCAATATCAGTTCTCAGCCAATGACTCTGCTTCTGTCTGGAGGGGGCTCAGACAGATCACAAACTACAAAGCAAAACCCCCCCACTCCATGAATAACTCACGCCTGGCCAACGACCTGAATGAGTTCTACTGTCGCTTTGAAAGACAATGGGACAGTCCTGACACCATCCCCCGTGACACCATCCACCAGCTCCAGTCCACCAGCCCCACCTCCCCCAGCACAGCAGGAGCCTGGGCCTCCCCACAGCTGCCCATCCCAGAGCCCCCCTCCCCCTCCCCTCCCCTCCCCTCCCCCCCCACCTCAGCGACACCTCTGTCCTTACTGGAAAGAGATGTAAACAGGATCTTCAAGAGGCAGAATCCCCGCAAAGCAGCCGGGCCAGACTCTGTCTCCCCATCCACCCTGAAGCACTGTGCTGATCAGCTGTCCCCGGTGTTCACAGACATTTTTAACACTTCTCTGGAGACTTGCCATGTACCCGACTGCTTCAAGTCCTCCACCATCATCCCCGTCCCCAAAAAGCCAAGGACCACAGGACTTAATGATTACAGACCCGTTGCCTTGACCTCTGTGGTGATGAAGTCTTTTGAGCGCCTTGTGCTGTCCCACCTCAAATCCATCACAGACCCTCTCCTGGACCCCCTGCAGTTCGCCTACAGAGCCAACAGATCTGTAGACGATGCAGTAAACTTGGCCCTTCACTTCATCCTCCAGCACCTGGACTCAACAGGAACCTATGCCAGGATCCTGCTTGTGGATTTCAGCTCTGCTTTCAACACAATCATCCCATCTCTGCTACATGACAAGCTTCTCCAGCTGAGCGTGCCTGACTCTACCTGCAGGTGGATCACAGACTTCCTGTCTGACAGGAGGCAGCACGTGAGGCTGGGAAAACACATCTCTGACTCCCGGACCATCAGCACCGGTTCCCCCCAAGGCTGTGTTCTTTCCCCTCTGCTCTTCTCCCTGTATACCAACAGCTGCTCCTCCAGTCACCAGTCTGTCAAGCTCCTGAAGTTCGCGGATGACACCACCATCATTGGACTCATCTCTGGTGGGGATGAGTCCGCCTACAGGTGGGAGATCGACCATCTGGCGACTTGGTGCAGTCAGAACAACCTGGACCTCAACGCTGTGAAGACAGTGGAGATAGTTGTAGACTTCAGAAAGAACCCAGCCCCACTCACCCCCATCACCCTGAGAGACTCTCCAGTCGATATTGTGGAGTCCTGCCGCTTCCTGGGAACCATCATCTCCCAGGACCTCAAGTGGGAGCTGAACATCAGCTCCATCACAAAAAAAGCCCAGCAGAGGATGTTCTTCCTGCGGCAGTTGAAGAAGTTCAACCTGCCAAAGACGATGATGGTGCACTTCTACACTCCCATCATCGAGTCCATCCTCACCTCCTCCATCACGATCTGGTACGCTGCTGCCACCGCCAAGGACAAGGGCAGACTGCAGCGTATCATCCGCTCCGCAGAGAGGGTGATTGGCTGCAATCTGCCATCTCTCCAGGACCTGTATGCCTCCAGGACCCGGAGGCGTGCGGGAAAGATTGTGGCCGACCCCTCTCACCCCGGACACAAACTGTTTGAAACACTTCCCTCTGGCAGGAGGCTGCGGTCCATCAGGACCAAAACCTCTCGCCACAAAAACAGTTTCTTCCCATCTGCAGTTAGCCTCATTAACAAGGCCCGGGACCCCCACTGACACAGACTCTCATCCCGCCTCCATAGACAGTACACATGACAATAACGCACAACCCACACCCGTTCCATATTCTGAAAAAATCATTCTGTATTGTAAATATCTCACCATTCTGTATTGTAAATATCTCATCATTCATAAATCATTCTAAATTGTATATCATTGTATATCATCATTGTATATATTGTATATCATCATTCATAAATCATTCTGTATTGTACATATCCATTCATACTACTCTACTTTATTTTATATTTATGCTTATTGTCGTTTTTACACTACTTGCTTTTTAATTCTTATTATTATTACTCCTATGTTGTCTGTATGTACCAACAACCACAGCAAATTCCTCGTATGTGAAAACTACTTGGCGAATAAAGCGATTCTGATTCTGATTCTGATTCTGATGATGTAGCACTGTAGTGCGTGAAGGGACATCAACTAAACGGACAATATCATCCCGTTGATTTACTGGTAAGTGACTGAGATGATAGTCAAGGTTACCCAACAACTCAGTTCCTCAGCCTTCCCTCTACCACTGCCTTGGATGGAATAATGACATCTTCCAGTTAGCCCACCTCCTCTGAAAGACAAAGAACATTGGACCTCATTCTGGAACATTTTCTTAAGTGTCTTCTTAAATGTCTTATTACGAACTTTGTAAGAACAAACTTAAGAAATCTGTCCGCCGGATTCATGAACGTGGGGAAATGTGTTCTTAAACCTCCAAAGTGTTCTCAGCTGCGCGCCCCCGATGAGGAATGCCACTCATTCTTAAATTGAACGCGCGTGTTTGTACACCTGAATTTGCATACAGACACGCCCCGCCAGCTCCTTATAAGGGCAACCACAGGACCGTGTGCACACAGGGCCGCATGGTCGCGGTACTGGTGCTCCCTCCTCAGCGCACGATCAGCGATAGCTTCCAGCAGCAGTAGATGAGCCATATTGTGTGTGTAGGCCTAGGGTGCAGACTTGGCCCTTTAAATAGCTGGATTGATCACTGATTATTGGATGACATGGTTCATAATTGATGTTCAACTCCACGTGCAAGTTGAAGGTTTTATTTGTCACATCAACATCATACCAGTAAGATGAGCAGTGGAATGTTTCTCCACTGACTCTTACAATGTACACACTAAGCAAGGTCAAGAAAATAGAACCAGTGCTTATAGTGCTTATTTATTTATTCACTGCCATTTGCAGTGTTGGTGTCGTGCTTTTATTCATTTTAGGACATCACGATGCCTCGTAGAATCATGACTATGCATGTGAAACGTAATTGTTAATGATACAAATATTCTCGTATTTATTATTATTATAATTATTTACATCCGAGGATGTCTGTAGAATTGATGTGAACGCAATCACCAATGATTTCTCACAAATTCAGCCCTTAAGAACATGGACGCACTCCAAATAGATCGCTACGACTGCTTTTCCGCGTTCTTAAATCCTGTTCTTAGCTAAGAACCAATCCCAGATGAGAAACCATTCATGAATGCCAGAATTGTCCCGGGAACTTCGTCAGTGGAGTTAAGAAGAAATCTTTCTTAACTGCGTGCCAACCCCAGAATGGAGCCAGGTCTGGTGCACACAGGTTCAAGGACAAGTTTAGATAATGAAGGTGAACTTGAAACATCATCATCATCACCAGGATCCAATATAGACCCTCTCTCATGATATGGTTTGATCATATTAACATGGCACAAGCGGGTCTTACGCCCACGGTCCGGTGTCTCAATCAGGTAATCCAAGTCCCCTACTCTCTGCTTAACCAGGTACGGTCCACTGCACTAAGCCGTCGCCTGAACCATGTCCTCGGCCAGTCGGGGGGCTGGGATGTACCAACCACACTGGTGGGGCGGGGGTGTGTGTTCTGATGTTCATGGACCGGATGTCTTCTTGTTTGGCGTGGCGGTGGTGTTGCCCTGGAGAGGAGAATGTCGGCTTACGGGGCACGCCAGCCTCTACAGTCTTTAGTACCTGGAAGCCCTCCTCCTCCTCTCCTTCCTGCTCCTCCTCCTACTCCTCCTCCTGGATTCCAACATGTCTGCTACATTCACTCTACAGAGTATGTGTTCCACTGCCTATATGTTACATGATGTTCAGATTAAGTGTACACGCCTCATAGAGTAACAATACATCAGAAGAAACATTTAGTACAAATACTATAGAGTAGTATAGTTTAGAATAGTGAACACACACACACACAATGTGAGCAGGAGGACCCAAAAGCAAGACTCAGGACTCAGGGTTTTGCAGTGCGGAGTTTTATTTATTTACCGTGAGACAGGCAGGCAGGTGAGGGGCAGACAGGCAGGTGGGGAACAGACAGGCAGGCAGGTGAGGGGCAGACAGGCAGGTGGGGAACAGACAGGCAGGCAGGTGAGGGGCAGACAGGCAGGTGGGGAACAGACAGGCAGGCAGGTGAGGGGCAGACAGGCAGGTGGGGAACAGACAGGCAGGCAGGTGAGGGGCAGACAGGCAGGTGGGGAACAGACAGGCAGGCAGGTGAGGGGCAGACAGGCAGGTGGGGAACAGACAGGCAGGCAGGTGAGGGGCAGACAGGCAGGTGGGGAACAGACAGGCAGGTAGGATCAACAACAGGACTGGTGTCACAGAGTTAGCGACGCAACAACAAGTAAAGTGTAACAAGGTTTGTCACAACAACAACACAATGGTCCGACCACGAGTGGGTGGCAAGCCGGAGTCTTTATACTCGCACTGATTGTTAATTCACGGCAGCCGTGTACACAGCGCAGGTGCCGCTAATCCTGCAGGGGCGGCACCGGAGCCCGGAGCCACGCCCCCCAACCCCGCGAACCCGGAGACACGGTCGCGACCGTGACACACACACACACACACAGACACACACACACCACGCAGGGAGGAGCGGGGATGACGTCATCATTTCCAAACCTGATCTTCAGGTCAGGCGACGTGTCGACGCTCTTCTACACTTTAGAAACTAATCACTAAAACATTACAAGGTGAGTCCAACTATATGTATATATGTATATCTATATGTATATATCTATATGTATATATCTTTATGTATATCACGTGATAGAACATAGATTAATATTAGTGTTGAAGGACTGGGAACAGAACTCAGAGCAGGAAGTCATGAAGATATGAAACGTAATGTTAACATATTACAAGTATTACATGTTGCTACTGACTAGTATTGAGTAGAAGTACACACACACACACATATACATACACACACACACACACACACACACACACACACACACACACACACACACACACACATTTTATTCGCCAATCACAGAATGCCCCTATAGTCCAGTAGTTACGGTAAGAGACGCGCCAGTCCTTCCTGCTGGCAGCGGGGATCCGCTTTAAACGCTGACTTTACGGTGTTTATTTGTTGTCTTCTCTGTCAAGTGTTATAAAACTATTTCACACATTCTAGTCTGTTGTGAGGTCAGTTTAGTTGTGTTGTGAACTTTTATTGATGAGTTTAATTGGTAGCATTAGTTACTTATTGTTGGGTTTATGACCGTCTATAACGTTTTAGTACACTGATCTTTAGACTCTTGATGCTTTTCCTATAAACAGTAAAAGGTTCAAGAGTGAAATAAAGAATCATCCTGATAGACATGTATGTGATATAGACATAGATAGTGATAGAGTGTATGTTTATTAGACAGGAGGAATATATGAAGTCTGGATTTCACATTCAGTCTTCAAATAGAATCCACAGAAGCAACTCACTGCACTAAAACCCTATCTCAACCCCCAGGCGCACTCCTCCACCAAAAACGCAACCTTTTTTGCCAGAGCCACACGCCCACACCTAAAATAACACTCATAAGGACGCTATTGACCCATGATACCCCTCAGCTGTATGACTACCAGCCAGATATCTCTCGCGGCTGAGCCAATGCAAACCTACTACTTAGAAGCTTCCCCACCTACGCAGCCCTATACACAGATCTACATCAGACAGCGTTTTACAGCAACCGCACCTCCCTCCTGCGCGCCACAACCCCAGCCGCAACGAAGGGGGTTATTGCATTCTGAGAAGTATTAAGTAGTTCCACACATATCATTTATCCACAAATAAACACACACCCAACCGACAGAGAGGCGCTGTGTACACTCCCCACAAGTAGGCTAACCGTCGCACCACCCACAATCAGTTGTTTTACTGTTTAACCGCTTACCCTAACCCTAACCCTAACCCTAACCGATGTTGCCCCACTGTCTTATGATGTACTCATGCCCACACAAGCATTGGTAAGGTCGGATAAACGTTTCCATGAAAGTTGTGAAGACCCATCACCTTTTACTGTTTAACCGCTTAGAAACACACAAGCGCCTATTGTGAAAATGAATTGTGAACTACTCTCGAATGCAATAACCCCCCAACTCCAAAACGGTAGGGAAGCAAGTAGAGGTGCACCAGCACAAGATACATACAGAGGGATCATTGGGCAATAGCGTCTTATGAGGTTATTGTGTGCGTGGCTGCAAAATGCGTTTGAGCGCGAGATAAGTGCAGTTTGGACATCCATGCCTCTCGCGACTAAACGCTTGGTGTTTGATGCCTAACCGATGTTGCCCCACTGTCTTATGATGTAGTCATGCCCACACAAGCATTGGTAAGGTCGGATAAACGTTTCCATGAAAGTTGTGAAGACCCATCACCTTTTACTGTTTAACCGCTTAGAAACACACAAGCGCCTATTGTGAAAATGAATTGTGAACTACTCTCGAATGCAATAACCCCCCAACTCCAAAACGGTAGGGAAGCAAGTAGAGGTGCACCAGCACAAGATACATACAGAGGGATCATTGGGCAATAGCGTCTTATGAGGTTATTGTGTGCGTGGCTGCAAAATGCGTTTGAGCGCGAGATAAGTGCAGTTTGGACATCCATGCCTCTCGCGACTAAACGCTTGGTGTTTGATGCCTAAACCGATGTTGCCCCACTGTCTTATGATGTACTCATGCCCACACAAGCATTGGTAAGGTCGGATAAACGTTTCCATGAAAGTTGTGAAGACCCATGCTTGTGTGGGCATGACTACATCATAAGACAGTGGGGCAACATCGGTTTAGGCATCAAACACCAAGCGTTTAGTCGCGAGAGGCATGGATGTCCAAACTGCACTTATCTCGCGCTCAAACGCATTTTGCAGCCACGCACACAATAACCTCATAAGACGCTATTGCCCAATGATCCCTCTGTATGTATCTTGTGCTGGTGCACCTCTACTTGCTTCCCTACCGTTTTGGAGTTGGGGGGTTATTGCATTCGAGAGTAGTTCACAATTCATTTTCACAATAGGCGCTTGTGTGTTTCTAAGCGGTTAAACAGTAAAAGGTGATGGGTCTTCACAACTTTCATGGAAACGTTTATCCGACCTTACCAATGCTTGTGTGGGCATGAGTACATCATAAGACAGTGGGGCAACATCGGTTTAGGCATCAAACACCAAGCGTTTAGTCGCGAGAGGCATGGATGTCCAAACTGCACTTATCTCGCGCTCAAACGCATTTTGCAGCCACGCACACAATAACCTCATAAGACGCTATTGCCCAATGATCCCTCTGTATGTATCTTGTGCTGGTGCACCTCTACTTGCTTCCCTACCGTTTTGGAGTTGGGGGGTTATTGCATTCGAGAGTAGTTCACAATTCATTTTCACAATAGGCGCTTGTGTGTTTCTAAGCGGTTAAACAGTAAAAGGTGATGGGTCTTCACAACTTTCATGGAAACGTTTATCCGACCTTACCAATGCTTGTGTGGGCATGAGTACATCATAAGACAGTGGGGCAACATCGGTTTAGGCATCAAACACCAAGCGTTTAGTCGCGAGAGGCATGGATGTCCAAACTGCACTTATCTCGCGCTCAAACGCATTTTGCAGCCACGCACACAATAACCTCATAAGACGCTATTGCCCAATGATCCCTCTGTATGTATCTTGTGCTGGTGCACCTCTACTTGCTTCCCTACCGTTTTGGAGTTGGGGGGTTATTGCATTCGAGAGTAGTTCACAATTCATTTTCACAATAGGCGCTTGTGTGTTTCTAAGCGGTTAAACAGTAAAAGGTGATGGGTCTTCACAACTTTCATGGAAACGTTTATCCGACCTTACCAATGCTTGTGTGGGCATGAGTACATCATAAGACAGTGGGGCAACATCGGTTTAGGCATCAAACACCAAGCGTTTAGTCGCGAGAGGCATGGATGTCCAAACTGCACTTATCTCGCGCTCAAACGCATTTTGCAGCCACGCACACAATAACCTCATAAGACGCTATTGCCCAATGATCCCTCTGTATGTATCTTGTGCTGGTGCACCTCTACTTGCTTCCCTACCGTTTTGGAGTTGGGGGGTTATTGCATTCGAGAGTAGTTCACAATTCATTTTCACAATAGGCGCTTGTGTGTTTCTAAGCGGTTAAACAGTAAAAGGTGATGGGTCTTCACAACTTTCATGGAAACGTTTATCCGACCTTACCAATGCTTGTGTGGGCATGAGTACATCATAAGACAGTGGGGCAACATCGGTTTAGGCATCAAACACCAAGCGTTTAGTCGCGAGAGGCATGGATGTCCAAACTGCACTTATCTCGCGCTCAAACGCATTTTGCAGCCACGCACACAATAACCTCATAAGACGCTATTGCCCAATGATCCCTCTGTATGTATCTTGTGCTGGTGCACCTCTACTTGCTTCCCTACCGTTTTGGAGTTGGGGGGTTATTGCATTCGAGAGTAGTTCACAATTCATTTTCACAATAGGCGCTTGTGTGTTTCTAAGCGGTTAAACAGTAAAAGGTGATGGGTCTTCACAACTTTCATGGAAACGTTTATCCGACCTTACCAATGCTTGTGTGGGCATGAGTACATCATAAGACAGTGGGGCAACATCGGTTTAGGCATCAAACACCAAGCGTTTAGTCGCGAGAGGCATGGATGTCCAAACTGCACTTATCTCGCGCTCAAACGCATTTTGCAGCCACGCACACAATAACCTCATAAGACGCTATTGCCCAATGATCCCTCTGTATGTATCTTGTGCTGGTGCACCTCTACTTGCTTCCCTACCGTTTTGGAGTTGGGGGGTTATTGCATTCGAGCCACCCTCACCCTGACCTCATCCACCCCCCGTCCATCAAAGGTGCTGCCCAGCGCTGGTGTTCCTGCCGGACAACTCAGAGCACACGCAAGCTGGTTTACACCTCGTTACCCTCCACCAATCACATCTCACTTCTTAGTGAAAAAGGTTGGATTTGGGTCTGGACCCGGGCGGGGCGGGGGTGGTGCACCTGGTGGGGTGGGTGGGTGGTGCACCTGGTGGGGTGGGTGGGGTGCACCTGGTGGGGTGGGTGGTGGTGCACCTGGTGGGGGTGGTGCACCTGGTGGGGTGGGTGGGTGGTGCACCTGGTGGGGTGGGTGGGGGTGCACCTGGTACCACTGATGGAGCTGTGTGTGCTCCGGTGTTCCATCGTGGCGGCGGCTGCGGGTCAAAACACAGCAGACGCTTCCTCAGGAGTTTCCCCTGGTGACGTCATGTGAGGGAGGGGGCGGGGCCTTCGCCTTCACCTGGCTGCTACCTGAGCCAACAGTCCACCTTTACGCATGCGACCTTGGACACTCCTGCGTCGCCGTGGCGATCGATCAATCAATCGATCGATCGATCAGCAGACCCAGCGAAGCAAAGTGGTGCCTGCGCGCATCAGTCAAACTTCACAAACTTCCCATATCCATAAATCTTTTGTTTACTTTATCCACAACGCATATTATTAATATTATCATGTTACCTCTAAATATTACCTTGCAATATTACCTCATCTCCTCTCATCATGTGGAATGTTCTTGATGTCATGTGCAATACTTCCTCTCAATATTATCCTTGCAATATTACCTTTCATCATCATGTGCAACATTCTTAATATTCTTTATTTATGTGCAATTCTTCCTCTGACCATTATTGTTATTATTACGCTTTTATTACATTTCAATTATTGACAAATTGTTTTTGCTGACTCAATATAGTTTTATACTTCACCTATATTTGTATACTTCTCCTAGCACTTAGACCTACTGTACATTTGTAAATCTGTTATTTTATTTTTATTCTACTGTTTATTTCTCTATTGTTTTATTCTATTGGTATGCAACCAATTTCCTTCGGGATTAATAAAGTTCTATCTTATCTTATCTTATAATAACCAACTCCTGTTGTCCCCCACCACCTGGGGCGAAGGACACGGGTAGGTCTCGCTTAAACCCCTTTATTACACATATGTGGACAGAGCAAGGCGGTCCGGCCTCAGCCGCCCCCCGGACTCTAACTCGGGGCCGGGTGAGGCCGCTGAAACCGGCCACCAACCACACACTCTCCACAGTGTTGCTTCAGAGTGCGTCCTCGTGGCATCATGTCATTATACTGTGTGTTCCAGTGTAAGTTAACACTCTGGTCTGGCGTCGGAACCAAAGGTGACGAGATATATGGTTACCAAGCCATGTCGATAACACCTTTCTACAAATCAGTCTAAAAGCAGCGTTGGAAGAAGTGATGCATTTGTTAAAAAAATATATAAATGTTATTGTGCCGCCGTCGATATTCTATGTACTGAATATATGAGGCAGTAAGTTAAACACCTTCCTCTCATCAAAACTCTGAAGACGTTCATCTGTTTATCCACACGTTTATTGACTTGAACAAGAGTGAAACTGAAAACAGACAGAAAGCATAATCCAAAGCTATGTTTCAACTATGCCTTGTGTTATGTGTGGGCACATTGTGTGTTTGTCTGTTTGGCGGTTTGTGCCAGGGCTTACACTCACGCATATAGATAGGCACACACACACACACACACACACACACACACACACACACATTGTGTCCTTGTCAGCTGTGTGGTGTTTTGTGTTCACCTCATTACTCTCTATGACTTACAGCTGGGCTCTCACCTCCTAGGTGCTGATTGCACCTCAACAATCAATAAGAAGACCAAGCACACACTGTTCAAGGCTCGCCAACCTGCTGACCTATCTGCACACAGCTTTTTGTTAGTTGTCATTTTCTGTTACTCCGTCATTTATAGTTTTTCCCTGTTGGGAGGGTGAGGGGCCTGTTTGTTTTCTCTTTGTAATTATATGGAACATCTCTGCTGGTACTCGCCCTCCCAAAACTGGTAAATATTAAAAAAACTCTTGTTTCTAAAGGAAACGACTTCTGGTCATCTGTTTCCACATGATGTACCCTGTGATGTGTGACACGAGTCAAACTGTTGTTCTGTGATCACTGGTTACGTTATATGGGGGCTCGTGCCAAGGTTTTTTTTTGGTTGACAGTAAAGGAACGTTAGATAATGTTTTTTCCATGGTGTTAGGGTGCTTATATTATTTGGTTAATGTTGCTTAAATCCACAGGGTTAAATGCGGTTGACAGTTTGTGTGTAGCCCATGTTTTAGACCCTTCTTGTTAAAAACAATTCCAATAGGGAAGGTTTCCAACCAGCTAGGGCAGCTGGGTTATTTTAGACATAGCCCTTCCTTCGCCTGGTAGGCCGCCAGATACTGGTCGGGTGTTAGTAGACCCTGTCGGGGGGCAACTTTGTTCTCGCGTCTTGTCCGAGAACTATTGTGTGATTGGTCAATTTGAAGTGGGCGTGGTTAATGCGCTTTCTGCCAGCGCAGAAGTTTCCTGCTGTGGGCGGGGCCTTTGAGGAGTGTCTCGCAGAGTATGAAATGTCCAGGGCGGCGAGAGCTTTCTTCTTGTTCTCGCAGACCTAGGTGCGAGACGAAAGTTCTCGCACCTAGGGCCCCACCCACAAAATGACGTAATTTTGTTCTCGCAGACCTAGGTCAGGTGTTCTCGCAAGTTGTTCTCTACACATCAGCTGGGCCGAACTTTGTTCTCACGTCGTGTCCGAGAACTATTGTGTGATTGGTCAATTTGAAGTGGGCGTGGTTAATGCGCTTTCCGCCAGCGCAGAAGTTTCCTGCTGTGGGCGGGGCCTTTGAGGAGTTTCTCGTGGAGTACGAAATGTCCAGGGCTGCGAGAACTTTGTCCTTGTTCTCGCAGCCCTAGGTGCAAGAACAAAGTTCTCGGGTCTCGCGGAGTATGGAACAGCATTTACAGGCGTGGTTCAGTGGACCGTACCTGGTTAAGCAGAGAGTAGGGGACTTGGATTACCTGATTGAGACACCGGACCGTGGGCGTAAGACCCGCTTGTGCCATGTTAATATGATCAAACCATATCATGAGAGAGGGTCTATATTGGATCCTGGTGATGATGATGATGTTTCAAGTTCACCTTCATTATCTAAACTTGTCCTTGAACCTGTGTGCACCAGACCTGGCTCCATTCTGGGGTTGGCACGCAGTTAAGAAAAATTTCTTCTTAACTCCACTGACGAAGTTCCCGGGACAATTCTGGCATTCATGAATGGTTTCTCATCTGGGATTGGTTCTTAGCTAAGAACAGGATTTAAGAACGCGGAAAAGCAGTCGTAGCGATCTATTTGGAGTGCGTCCATGTTCTTAAGGGCTGAATTTGTGAGAAATCATTGGTGATTGCGTTCACATCAATTCTACAGACATCCTCGGATGTAAACTAATTATAATAATAAATAAATACGAGAATATTTGTATCATTAATAATTACGTTCAACATGCATAGTCATGATTATACGAGGCATCGTGAATGTCTAAAAATGAATAAAAGCACGACACGAGACACTGCAAATGGCAAGTGAATAAATAATGCACTAATTTTGCAATCGAGTGGATCATATAGTATACATATGGGATATAAGAATTGACATCATACATTACTGTGAATGAACATGTGAATATCTCATAAAAATAATATATATATCATTATACTATACATACATATCAATAATAATATCATATATAAATCATAATATCATAATATACATAATATAATAATCATATCATAGGCCTAGGGAGGGGGGTGCTCCATTAAATTTGCGGTTTTTGATTCCAGGGCGGGGGGGTGGATATTGCTGGATATTGGTGGGGACATGTCCCCAGCGTCCCCCCCGGTGGGGACATGTCCCCAGCGTCCCCACTACATTCTACGCCCATGATAGGGCCTATCAAGATCCACAAGTAGCCTACTCATGTATTTAACTCAACTGTACAATTGAATCTGCTCTCAGCCGTCTTGTTCTCTATTGTTATTTTTCATTGTTGGTTCTATTTTCTTGACCTTGCTTAGTGTGTACATTGTAAGAGTCAGTGGAGAAACATTCCACTGCTCATCTTACTGGTATGATGTTGATGTGACAAATAAAACCTTCAACTTGCACGTGGAGTTGAACATCAATTATGAACCATGTCATCCAATAATCAGTTATCAATCCAGCTATTTAAAGGGCCAAGTCTGCACCCTAGGCCTACACACACAATATGGCTCATCTACTGCTGCTGGAAGCTATCGCTGATCGTGCGCTGAGGAGGGAGCACCAGTACCGCGACCATGCGGCCCTGTGTGCACACGGTCCTGTGGTTGCCCTTATAAGGAGCTGGCGGGGCGTGTCTGTATGCAAATTCAGGTGTACAAACACGCGCGTTCAATTTAAGAATGAGTGGCATTCCTCATCGGGGGCGCGCAGCTGAGAACACTTTGGAGGTTTAAGAACACATTTCCCCGCGTTCATGAATCCGGCGGGCAGATTTCTTAAGTTTGTTCTTACAAAGTTCGTAAGAAGACATTTAAGAAGACACTTAAGAAAATGTTCCAGAATGCGGTCCAATGTTCTTTGTCTTTCAGAGGAGGTGGGCTAACTGGAAGATGATGTCATTATTCCATCCAAGGCAGTGGTAGAGGGAAAGCTGAGGAACTGAGTTGTTGGGTAACCTTGACTATCATCTCAGTCACTTACCAGTAAATCAACGAGATGATATTGTCCGTTTAGTTGATGTCCCTTCACGCACTACAGTGCTACATCATGATATTGACGTGGGTGATACGCCACCTGTCAAACAGCACGCTTATCGTGTGAAGATAAGCGTGCTGTTTGCAGAAGGAGGTGGAGTATATGCTCTCCAACAACATTGCTGAGCCCAGTGGACTAAAGTCCATGGAGCTCACCTTGTTTACTGGTTGATGAGTCAGATAAGACGGATCATTTTTGTACCGATTTTCGCCATGTGAACAATGTCACTAAGCCAGACTGTTTTCCTTTACCTAGAATGGAGGATTGCATGGATAGAGTGGGTGGTGCCTCATATGTGACCAAATTAGACTTGTTAAACGGCTACTAGCAGGTACCACTTACTGAACGGGCTAAGTTGATTTCTGCGTTCGTAACTCCAGACAGCTTTCTCCAATATACTGTAATGCCGTTTGGCATGCGTAATGCACCCTCGACCTTTCAGAGGTTGGTTAACAAGGTGTTATCTGGAGTAGCTAACTGTGAGGCTTATCTTGACGATGTTGTCATTTATTCATGGGAAGGGCATATGGATAGCTTGTGTGAGGTTTTTGACCGGCTTAGCCATGCGAAGTTGACCTTGAACTTGGGCAAGTGTGAGTTCAGTTTTGTTTTTGTAATTATATGGAACATCTCTGCTGGTACTCGCCCTCCCAAAACTGGTAAATATAAAAAAAACGTGTTTCTAAAGGAAACGACTTCTGGTCATCTGTTTCCACATAATGTACCCTGTGACGTGTGACACGAGTCAAACTGTTTTTCTGTGATCACTGGTTACGTTATACCTTGTAAACACATTACTTACATACTTTTATCCTTCATGAAATGACCCATGTTTAACTGTTAGATGTGAACCCCTAGTGACCCCTACGAACCCCTCGTGACCCCTATGAAACCCTAGTGACCCCTACGAACCCCTCGTGACCCCTATGAACCCCTGGTGACCCCTATGAACCCCTGGTGACCGCTATGAACCCCTGGTGACCCCTATGAACCCCAGTGACCCCTATGAACCCCTAGTGACCCAGATGAACCTCTAGTGACCAAACATAGCATAGATAGGTGAGTTACATAAAGTTCGCCAAATTGATTAGAACAGATGGCCTGAAAATAGCCATTCACCTTGCCATGCGTATCCTTTACTTCCAGGTTAAACTCACACAGGAGGTCAAAGGTGACTTCCTGTTAACAACTTCTTGTTCTCTTAAAGGAACCGCTACTGAACCACCAAACAAAAAGACAAAGCGGTGTCATGACAGACCTTCAAAAAAGATGATTGAAACCATTCTCTGGTCTGTCCTCCGAGAGACACCTGATGAGTAGCTCTCACACAGCTGCCACAGTGGATGCAGAAGTGCATTAGTAAGACATCAAGACAATCCAACGTTTACATTTACAAATGTACGTTTAGGACTACAATTACATTCACGTTGCTGCTGATATTTAATGTGAGAAAGACGTAATCACTCAGTCTTTATCCAGGACAATTTGCATTAATATAATTTCACATTGTAATGACCGGACTTTCTGATGTTACGACCAGGCTCAGCGATCGGAACCAAGAAAGGGGAGTCCACACATGATGACAAGATAACATAAGATATTGATCAGAACCAAGAAAGGGGAGTCCACACATGATGACAAGATAACATAAGATATTGATCAGAACCAAGAAAGGGGAGTCCACACATGATGACAAGATAACATAAGATATTGATCAGAAGATATAACAGGAATATACCACGTACTCTGTATCGTCAGTGGTGAGTGGAACATGTGTCGTGGGGATGTTGTCGGCCGTGAACCCGACAGAGAACCGTAGACGTGATGCTAAACATACTACTGAGACAAAAGGCACAACCCAAAGCTACACTGTGAAAAGAATCATGTCAAAAGAAAATGGCGACGGGTCATGATGGGCCATGCTCCCCCCCCCCCCCCCCCCCCCTCCACGGGTAGCCTGATGGAATCATCCAGGTGTGTGTGTGTGTGTGTGTGTGTGTGTGTTCCGTGTCTCTCTGCGCCCCCTACTGGCTCCTCTGTGTCTGCACACCGGAATTATAATAATAATAATAATAATGATGATGCCTCTGCTGCTTACACTTCAATACAAAGTGAAATAAATGAAACAAACCCAGCAGGAGCTGCTGTGGATCATCGGCTGCTGAACACACGACGACACTCAGTCTGATCCCCTGACTTGTTTATTACCATTATGCTTTATTAACAGATTAACAGAAACATGTCCACAATAAACAGAAGGACTAAAATAACAGAAGTAGCAGACATTATGAATCATAAGCTAAATAAGAACAACTTTCCATTTGTTCACTTGCTTTAATGAACGACAGCAGTGAAATGACAATAATCAAACATGTCATGAGCAGCTAAAAGTGCTGGTAGGTTTACATCTAAATAGAGTCATTAACTTCCTGTTCCGCTATGTGCAACAATATAGAGGACCGTAGTGCAATATTCCCTATCTCCCCCTGAGCCTTTAACACTCTAACACAAAGGCTGATTAAAAAAAAACAGCATCAAACGAATGGTTGTACGCACTATGCGCCATAAAAACGAGCGGAAAGCCCAACATGAACACAATGCCCACAGAACCCATTAAAGACTACCCCATAGCAAAGTCCTTATGCCAGGCAGGCACACCGGCCTTCCTGGTGGACCGGCGCAAGTCCGTCGCCGGCGGCACGTCGGGCGGCGGTGGGAGAGGGGCCATAGGGGCCACAGAGGCTGGCGATGGCGGACGAAGGACGCCCTGGGCCGGCACCACTGGCACGATAGAGGTGGGCTGCATCCCGCGCCGGGGAGAGCCCGCAGGTGGCAGTGCCGGTGGTGGAGCGGGCCCTGACTCCGTCACGGGCCTCACTGGACCGCTCACAAGACCAGGCAGCTGCGGCGTTGCACCGAGCGCTGGTACAGCGACACGAGACGCCAGGTCGTCATAGATCGATCGAGGTGGGGGCCGGTCACTGTGGACCGGGTAGAACTTGCGCAGGAATCTCCGGTTCCGAGTCGAGACCCTGCCCGACCCGTCAATCCTGATCACGTACTGATCGTGCTGGCGCACCTCAACGACACTGCCTGTCCTGTCCCACTTGTTAGGGTGAGGTCCCGTCTGGTTCTGTATGCGGACAAAGTCCCCCACCCCGAGAGGTGGGAGGCGTTTGGTGTGCTCCGCCAAAGTGTCAGCTGTGCGGATGTGGCGTTTGCGGAGGGCCTCCTCCCTTGCCGTCAGCGTCTCACGCCATGTTACGTGCGGCCTGTACCTCCCGGGGGGAATCGGGATGAAGTCGCGGATGGGCCGGCCGAAGACACACATCGCCGGGGATAGCTTTGTGTCAGGGTCCGGCGTATTACGGTATTGGAGTATCGCCCTCTGCACAGCGTCGGTGTCGAGTTCGCCCTTCGGGCCTGTATTGTCAGTGATGAGCCGCTTCATCGTCTTCACCCCGATCTCCGCGCGGCAGTTGCTGTGGGGGAAGGCCACCGATGAGAGGCGGTGGTGTACGCCCCATCTGCGAAGGAAAGACCTGGTCTCGGCGGAGGTGAACTCCGGCCCCCCGTCCGATGCAAGCTCTTCCGGAGTCCCGTACGTGGCAAAGGCACGGCGTAGGTGGCATATGAGGTCTGCGGCGCCACCCGTCGACCTCGAGATGATTGGCCAATTCGAGTAGCGGTCAACTATCACAAGATAGTGTACACCCCTGTGCATGAAAAAGTCTGAACACACAGCCTGGAAGGGGTAAATGGCCATGACAGGCGGGGTCGGCGGCGCCGCGGGCTGAGAGGGCGCCATCCGGTGGCAGTGTTCACAGTTATTCCGAGTGGCGCAGATGTCAGCCGACATGCCCGGCCAGAACACAGACGATTCCGCGCGGGCGGTCATCATGGAGACGCCTTGGTGGGCAGCGTGCAGGGCGCTCAGCACCTCGCCACGGAGTGAGGGTGGTATGACTACCCTATCCTTGTACAGGACCACCCCGTCAGCTGATGTGATGTCCTCGCGGTACTGATGGAAGCCACGAATCGCCACCGGCATCCCAGCCCTTGACTCGGGGAAGCTGTCTGCTGCCATCTCCTCCAACGTGCGCATATCGTCGCTGCTGCTCATGGCCTCCCTGACGCGGTCCCATGTCACGGACTGCAGCGATTCAAGCCCCGCAGCGCACCAGGCCAGGTCGCCCTCCTCAACATCATCGGCCACCGGCCCTGCCCACCGTATGAGAGACAGCACATCAGCGTGTGCGTTGGGTGAGAGGTGGGTCACCATAGCGGCATTGTCGTCTGGAAGATCCATGGGCGACGGGCACGGTGCGCCGACAGGCCTGCGCGACATGGCATCTGCAGCCCTGTTCTTCATTCCGGGGACATGTATGATGCGGAAACGATAGCGCAGGGTCTTCTCCTTGAGGTTCCTGAGACGGGGGTTGGGTATGTCGTCGAGTGCTCTGTCGCCAAGGAGTTTGAGTAATGGCTTGTGGTCGACTGCCACAATCAGGTCCCTGCAGCCCAACACGAAGTAGCGCGCTTTGTCCAAGGCGTCAGCGACTGCGAGCGCCTCGCCCTCTACAGGCGCGTATCTGGACTCGGCCGCGTGTGTGAACCTGCTGCCAACCAGGGTCACCTTCCATCCATCAGCGCAGCAGAAGGGCCTGACCGGCGTGCACTGACAGTGCTTCTGGAACAGCCAGAAGCCGACGCCCTCCTATATATATATATATATATATATATATATATAACCATATACTCACGGTCACCCACCACAGAATAAAAACCTTTTTCGTCACTTAAAAGAAAGAAAGCTACTCGATGAGTATCTGTACAGTGAACATAATAGAGGCCCTTACAGATAGGCTACACTTACATGTATTTTAGAAACGAACGTGAAATGTCCATGGTGGCCATGCTTGAAAACATGCTTGTGTACCTTTTTTGTTGTTGTGTTTCAACAATGTTGTGCACATAAACACAAGCTCCTCCGCCGGGGGTGACCTTGGTACTCCTGGAGCAGAGTGAGCAGGCAGGCCCCGCACCTCCCAAGGAGAGAACGTGGAAGGCTCTCCTGCACCGACACTAGTGGTGGGCGGATCGATCTAAAATATCGATGTATTGATGTATCGATTGGTATCTGTATTGATCAATACTTGCGTGATGAGATCGATACTTAAGTTTCAGTTTCTATTCTCTACGTTCAGGACACAACTCCCGTTACATCATAGTGGTTGTGCATGACGTGCAGACAGCCAATCACCGCTCATGCTCACTCTGCCCCTCCCCCTCCTCCCCTGCTATACTGTGAGTGTTGCTGACGTCACTCAAAGCGCTGCTGGAAGAGGAGCGCCGTTTGGTGTTGTTTTACAGCTTTGAGCAGCTTTGAAACATTTCTCAGTTCTCAAGTAATAATTTTGTGCAGATTTCATGTTTGCAAATTGAGTTTGTTGATAAAATAGCAAATATTGAGTTAGTTAATAAAAAAATATAAAGTATTTTTTATTTGCCTAAAATCTTTGTCCTGTGTTTTATTATGATCATAATCATGATAACTAATTAAAGGAAAACCACAATATCATTCGATGATCATGAAAATTCAAATGTTTAATTTTCATTCCAATTTGCATATTGATGATGCATCACTTTATGACGTTTATTCATAAATTATGACGCATTGCTCTCCCCTACATGAAAGTAAATAAGCTGCTTTTCTAAGTAAAAAGTATCGGTATCGGTATCGGCAATACTGGCCCTGTATTTACTTGGTATCGGATCGATACCAAATTTTGCAGTATCACCCACCCCTAACCGACACTAGTGATGTTACGGTCGAGAACGATCCGATTCTTTAGAACGGCTCTTTGGGTACAAACGAAGGGAACCGAACCGAGTTCGTTCACCGGCTGCCCCTAAATCCACTCCCTTGACTTGAACACTGAGAAACATCTCCTGTTGTTGTCAAAGCAGCTCAGGAATGTTGTTCTCGTATTTTATTTGACTCTTGTTCTTTTGATATATACTGTGATATAGTTTTCAGAAAGTAGCTTTTACTATTATTCTTAAATGTCTTTAATCGTGTGAAATGTTTTGCTCTTGTTTTGATTATGCAGTAAAAATCTGTTTTGTACAAAAAGGGTGAATTATATGGCCTACTTGTTTTTTTAATTGTGGCCAAATAAAATTTTTTCTGAATATTAAGGAAGTTGCATGAGATTGCAGTTCAGGCGAGGCAACTTATTGACGACAATAACACATACAGAGATGTAAAATTCAAGAAGAGTAAACATTCGCTGACATGAATGACAATGGAAAGGCTGCTCAACTTGTGCCATGTTTACAATTACAGAATAAGCTGACATTTATTAGGTCTGGCAATTACAGTCTAATCATTATCCTTGTAGATACAGGTCAATCAATTAGTCCTTTAATACATGTCATATCATTATCCTGGTGATTATTTCGCAGATAACCTAGTAACCCCGCCCCCAAAAAACCCCCAAAAAACGGCTCTTTTGAACGGCTCTCGGAAGAGCCGTCATTCCCGTCACTATCCTGCGCCGCCACACTGTCCGCTCCTACTTATTTACCCGCCTTATATTATAATCGCCACAGAACACGTGGTTCACAGAAGAGTGGCAGCTCTACGGACCAATCAGAGAGCCGAGTGGCGGCCACACCCCTCCCCCTGCTAGGCGGGCTCCTCCTCCTCCCCGCAGACAGCCGCGCTCGGACCGGACTGAGCGCCACTTCCACCGCGGCAACAGTCTCCGTCTCACCGAGGAGGAGGACGACAACGAAGCCGCCGCCGGTAGACCGGGGTCAGGGTCGGTCCGATCGCGACAAGCCGGACTTTTTTGGGGTTTGTTTTTAAATGTACATTTTGTTTGTTTGTTTGTTTTTGTTGTTGAAAGCGTGCATTTCTAAAATGGAAGCGGATGGCGGCTTCTTGTCGCGCCGGCGAATGGCCGTGGAAGTGGAAGTACCGCGGGGCGACGGCGGCGGCGGCGGCGGGGGGGTGGCGGCCACAGGCGTGACCGGTGGCGGGGCGGCGGAGATCCTGTGGCGGGGCGGCAGGGTGCTCAACACCGGCGGGTTTTTTGGTGGCGGCGGCGGCTTCTCGCCCAGGACAGCTCCGACAGCGGCGGCGGTGGCGGCGGCGGCGGGAATGGAGCCGGACTTTGCCTCCACGCCGCACCGGACACCGACACCGCCACCGCCGCCGGAGCTCTGCGCCTTCACCTCCACCCCCGAGGGCGACGCGGACGCGGAGTACGAAGGCCTCCCCCGGGGGGTGCCCACCACCACGCACATGATGGCCGGGGCCGTGGCGGGCGTCATGGAGCACTGCGTGATGTTCCCCGTCGACTGCGTCAAGGTACCTCCACCCGGGGCATAACAAGCCCTGATCTGATCATGATATCGGGTGCTACAGGGTGTCACTGTGTCACTGTGCAGACACAAAGCACGACGCAGTGACAGTCACGTCCATGTGTTGACTTGTTGACTTGTTGAGTGGCTCCAGTTGGACGGATCTCTGCGTCTCTCCCAAGAACACGTTGAGGAACTCCACCGGTGCTGCGTTCAAGTCATGTCGTAGCTGTCGATATTAACATCTTCCGACTTGTCTGTGTTGTGTGTGTGTGTATGCATGCATATATAAGATAAGATGCACTATATACCGCTATACACACACGGGCCATCCAACATGTATTTTTAATTCCAGCTGGGAATATGGTGTTTTTATGACAGCTCTGACGTATGTCCCATCACATGGAGCGTCTACAATCCCACACAACTTGAACGCACCACCAGGCCGCCTTGCTGGCTAGCCGTGTGGCTAAACTAGCATGACGTCAGCTGGGGTCCCCCCCAGGCTAGCAGCTGACTGAGGGGACCCCAGGCTAGCAGCTGACTGAGGGGACCCCAGGCTAGCAGCTGACTGTGGGGACCCCAGGCTAGCAGCTGACTGATCAATCCATTGATCAGTCGGCTGCATGGAGGAGGTGTGTGTGTGTGTGTGTGTGTGTGTGTGTGTGTGTGTGTGGACGAGAAGTAGATTAGTAATGCTTACTTAGCCTAGTTGTTTATACATGCCCTATTGTATAAACAACAATAACAACAAGGATCACCCTTGTTGGGGGGGCCAATGATCACTAGATCACTAAAAGCCAGAGTGTCTGTGTTGTATGTTGAAATGCACCTGAAATAGGTGAAACTTTATTCAAACTTTATTGAACCCGCTGCATGTTACACGCACACACCCTGTTTGTGCAACAGATGATAACGGCGGACCGGGAAGAAGTTATTTCCCGCAGACATCCCTCATTCTTGGAACCGTCTTCACCTGTCGCCCGTTTCCTGTTGCAGATGAGAGCGGTGTGGTGTCTCGCACCCCCATTACCGTGGTTTCCGTTTCCTATATTGAGACCCCCCACTAACTGACAGAAACCCTCGTTGTGGTTAACCAAATACGCAACCTGAGTTCATGTTCTTCAGATATAGTCTTTGTTGCAAGCATGTTTCTCCTCTCTTTACCCCTGCATCCTGGTCTTTGGGGCTAATTTATTTCTCTTGGTTGAACCAAAGCACGCCGAAACACAATGCAAGAAGATGATATATGTGGCCGCTTGACTATAGCAATTGTCCGCCTTTTTCCTATGGCCGACTGGTACTCCACCAGCGTCAAGGCCAGCCTACCGACTATCAAGTTACACAAGTGCACAGGCGAGGAATTGTGCTCGGTTGAACACAAACGTACGGAATCCTTGCATTTTCCTGGATCTGCCATAACAACAACAACTACTACTTAACTACATTTTACAGCCAGTTCTACTAAGATTAGACGGCATGATCTAAACTTTAAGGGTTGGAAGAACAGCTGTAAAGGCCAGAGACCCCCAAGGCTACAGCAGTAGGAGCGCACACAATAGCACGTCAGCCATTTTGTTTTGTCGTACCTGTAAAAAAGAAAAAAAAGAAAAAAAATGAGCTGAGTCATTCTGATACATCAACTCCTCTGGCCGCATTCATATAAGGAGGCATGAGCTTGTCGTCCTACATAGACTAAAAGGGGAAAAGTTTATTAATAGTTACTTGTCGGACTGTTGAGATTCTGTTCTCTCAGCCGAAGAGAGAGAACACCAACTTTGGCTCCAAAACGTTTGGATCCAGGCCCAGGTCTCATTGGACTGTGGTGCGCTGGTCTCTTTGGGGCCATGGTACTCTGGTCCATGGTCGTCTTTATCCTTCTCAGCGTGGTGATGGCGGGTCCTGCAGAGCGACCTTCAGACCTTTCCATTCAGTAGGTGAACAAACATCACTTGGAGACCCGCTTCTGTCACAAAGACACGCTTGTGGTCTGTGACGACGTCACTCGGGGAACAAAGGACACAGATAGATTTAAGTCTGTTCCTTCCTGCTGTAAGGTATGCTGTCGTTTGTATTAAAGCCAAGCCTACAGTTGACATTTTCTGGACATCGTTCTTTGTATTTAAGGGCCTACATATTTGTCACACTGAGGGGAGGGCCGACTTCACAAATATTTTAACATCCCGTCGTATTTTCTAGTTACTTGCTATCAAAACCGAGTAGACCTTTACACATTAACCCACACGGGGATAATGCGACCTGCCAACGGTAAAAAAAAAAATGGTCAAGGACAGCCAGGGCGGTTGGAAGCTCTGCTTTGTGTGCCCCCTACTTAAAACATAAAAACACATAAAAGATTCACTCCAGTTGGGCTAGCCGCCGTCTTGGCCGTTCTGTGTGGACGTCTTCATCAGAATTAATTTAGGAGGGGTAGAAAAACCCTGATAACAGTGACAATAGCAGTTTTCCTCAGGTCCTCGGGCACATTCCGTTCCCTCTCGCTCTTTCCTTATATCCATCATTTCCCAGCACAGGCTGGTGAGTGTGTGGAGTTTCATCATGAGCCACAAGCTTTAGTAAACAATCAGCCGTTGGAGAGGGCAGATAGGGGTGTGGGGTTGAATAGCGGGAATAAGTTATTGCACGTTGTGCAAGGTTCTGGGGTCCTGCCATTCTCTTCATTGTGGAGCTCTGGTGGTTTCCTGGAATAGGCAAGCTGGTGGAATCTGCGGAGTCACCCGGCAGACCGGTTAGGGGAGATCTGGTAAACATTTCTCGAAAACGAAAGGGAAAGAGAGCAGAGATCCGATCCAATCTCTTCCTGTTCCTTCAAGCCGATTGAATGAATGGGGGGGAATTTTCCCTCCTGGCTACATATGCAGCAAATTTCCGTACGGCGACGGACCGGTGTTGATGGTAACGGTGCCACTGAAATGAAGCTAGCTCGTGTTTCAGACTTTGAGGAAGTGCAAAGTACACAGTTTCTTGATATGCATGTTAATATACTTTAAGGTATTTGGTGTGTGTGTGTCTAGTGGATGCGTCACTCGTCATTATGTTGCAGATTTAAACAAAATCTGCTGATCGCCTCTCAACCGCATGCATCGCCCTCAGCCCCTTCTCTCCTCCCCTAAGCCCCCTCACCTACCTCCCTCCTTCCCCCCTTTTTTCTCTCTCCCTCTCCTTCTTTCTCCCTTATTTCTCCCTTATTTATTGTAATTTTTTCTTGTATACTATTGTACATTTTTATTTTATTTGTGTGTATGTACATAACCTTGTTTTTGTTGCAGCCTCCCACCTCCCCCTTCCCTCAAAAGGCCTTTGCTTTTTGGTCAGGCTGCTTCTGTATATAAGAATTTGTTCTTACTTGCTTGCCTGGATAAATAACGGTTAAATAAATAAAATAAAATATGCTGTGATCATTTGACCTTTTCTTTTTTTTTTTTTTTGACCTTGTTGTCCATGACTTCCGAGGAGGACCAAATCCCGCCAAAAACTAAAATGATTTCAGTTTTTTCTTTGCGGGGCGCTTCCGGCTCGCCTGTAGACGCCTTCACAGTTAATAATGAGATGTATTACCCTGTTGGGAAACAATGGGCCTATTGTTCTGCACTAACAACAGTCCCCTCTGTAACTTCCTCCTCCCAGACGCGGATGCAGAGCCTGCGGCCCGATGCCGGCGTGCGCTACCGCAACGTGGTGGATGCCCTGCGGCAGATCGTGCGCACCGAGGGCCTGTGGCGTCCGGTCCGCGGCGTCAATGTCATGGCGGCGGGCGCTGGGCCGGCCCACGCAATGTACTTCGCCTGCTACGAGAAGATCAAGTTCTCCCTCAGCAACACCATCCACCCCGGCGCCAACAGCCACTTTGCTAACGGTACGTTCTGTCGTATTGCTAGCGGCACAAGGTCGCTCTGCTAGCATCAAACGGTCGCTTTTGCTGTCGGTACAAGGTCGGTTTTTGCTAGCGGTACGTGGGTGCTGTGGTAGTGGTACAAGTGTGTTATGCTAGCAGCGTGAGGTCGCTCTGCGTGCGCCCTAGTCGCTTTTGCTAGCAGTACAAGGTCTCTCTTGCTATCGGTACATCGTCTTTGTTGGTGCTACGTGGGTGCTATGCTCGTAGCGGTACTAGAACTGAATCAGACTGTTGGTCTTCTGATCTCATGTTGTATCCCAGCGAAGCAATCTCAAAATCATACCACTGAGATCTGAATTTAGAAACAGGAAGCGAAACTGACTGTTCCGCTCTTGCGACACATTAATTGGGTCTTTATTCTTTTGGACGACTCGAAGAAGTAATGTGAATAATTCCTGTCTGTCTGTCTCTGTCTGTGTGTGTCTGTGTCTCTCTCTCTCTCTCTCTGTCTGTGTCTCTCTCTCTCTGTCTGTGTGTCTCTCTCTCTCTGTCTGTGTCTGTGTCTCTCTCTCTCTGTCTGTGTCTCTCTCTCCGTCTGTATGTGTCTCTCTCTGTCTGTGTGTGTCTCACTCTGTCTCTGTCTCTGTCTGTCTCTGTCTCTGTCTCTGTCTCTCTCTCCAGGTGTGGCTGGCTGCATGGCCACAGTGCTCCACGACGCTGTCATGAACCCAGCCGAAGGTATACACACAACCATGCACGCACACGCACACGCGTGACTTGCAGCTCCATGCGTTGTCATTTCAGAATTGGGTTCTATTAATAGAACACCTTAATCTCCTCTTAGCTGGGTGAAGCGGCTAATGTGTTAGCCATGCGCTACATTAGCTGGGGTATGTCATATTGATCTGATTACATGCAACATGCGTACATACACAAATTTGCCTATTTACAATTACGTTCTTTCCTCTATTTGTCATTGTTTATGTTTCACATGTAGGAGACATGGCGTCATATAATTACATATGAAAAGAAATGCAGGATAGTCTAGTGCAGAGGTGGGCAAACCACGGCCCGCGGGCCACATACGGCCCGTTGCGTTGTTTAATCCGGCCCGTCGGGCATTTATATTAACAACAGTCCTATAATACATTTACAATTTGTAGTATTCATTTTCGCAGTTTTTTTTCTCCTGCAATTGATTCCTTAATTCGTTCCACTAGATCAGGGGACACTAATATGCGGTCCGGACCCAGACGCCGTCCTATCCGGACCCGGACCTATAACCAATAAATTATTGAGTATTAGACAATTTAGTTGTTGCGTTTCTATTTTAACCGGCGCATCGGTTCTAGACTGTACGGCACTGGCTTAGCGGCTCAGGTCACGTCACGTGACGCTATACTCAGCCAATCAGATCGTTGCAGTCAGTGAGCGACGAGAAACAAACACGCAGAGAGACGAGAGAAACAGTCGGAGTATAGCGGCTTTAATAAGAGAAAGATAGACAGAGAGAACAGAGCCTTTAAAAAGAGAAAGATAATCAGAGAGAACAGAGCCTTTAATGAAGATTGGACAGACGTGTACGTTTATTCTTCCCACTGACAGTTCAAAACCTGTATCTCTGTCCCGAGACTGTGTCTATTATTATAAGCGACAATGTGAAGCCACTACGAGACAAAACAGTGTTTTCACCAAACATAGCCGTCCATATCCGAACTGAGGGCGCAGAAAATAACCGATCTGAGAGCCCAGTATGATCGATCCACCAGAATCTTAACACATTAATTCACTGCCCAACAACGTGCTGATGAAGCTGAAACCTTATTTGAGGGGAAACAAAAAAGAGTGTTGTGCTGAAATCAAGGAAATACCAAGATCAGCATCATTAGCCACAAAGAAAAGGGAAATATGAAGCAAGGATGTGCTCAGCTAGATGAAGCCATTCATAAGTCACCATGCATAGGTTGAGATGAGTCCACTGATGTGTCTGACAATGCTCAGCTGTTAGTTTATGGAAGGTTCTTTAATGAGGAGAAGAAAGAAAATAAAACGTATTTATTATTAGAGCACATATTATTTATAATCCCTCTGGTTCAATAAATATTGTTATATTATTGAATTGTACTTCATTTGATTTCACTACATAGTGGCAGCCTATAGATGTTGATACGATTACTAGGCTCCTTCAATATACAGTATATGGCATCATAACGCAAGTTAGACATTATGATCCTCATCTACTCATGGCCCGGCCCGTCTGTCAGTTTTAAAAACCGAAAGTGGCCCTTGAGCCAAAAAGTTTGCCCACCCCTGGTCTAGTGGCTGGGGTGTTTGGCTGCCAGCCTGCCAGCCAGCCAGTAGGTCCTGGGTTCGACCCCCATGTCCACACTCTACCTGAAGGGGTTGGGGGGGGCATCGAGGTCAATGTACCGCCGTTTCAAATTTTCTGATACCGGTACAGGTATCGGTACCCGAGTTTCGATACCGGTGCCAAAACTATACTTTTTTCGATACCTATGTGTAAATAAAAGCACATTTCATAATGCAATTGATTTATTTGTGGCGGCCCACAACAGAATGAAAACTGAGCTTTAATGATCCCACCCCCCCTCTAAATTCACCAGATTATGCCTTACAGTTTTAACTTGAAAATGTCTAACATTTTCACACACAGAGAAAGAAGCTCTCAAATTGCACCAGATTGATGCATTTTAAGTTTAAAATGTCCACATTTTCAACGTACTCTATCCATGTTGAGGAAGCAGTCTGTTCCTCGTTATCGTTAACGTTACCGCTAGTAGTAACGTTAGTAGTCAGTGTTTACAGTCAAACACAGTGCAGCTGTGTTGCTACCCACATCAGCTATGGTCTGATCACAAATATTGCATTTTGCAAAATGTAACCAGACCTTGGACCGTGGTTTGGAAATTTTTCCACTCTCCGCAAATGCGGACATCCACATGTCTCGGTGTTTACATGCGTAGTGACGTAGTAACGCAAGGACGCGATTAACGGAGCCCCGCCCCCCAGAGACGCTGACTCGGAGCCTCACGGGAGCGTAATTGCGCATCCTTGGCGCAATATCTGTGATGTCCAAAACAACAATACGCCCTTGATACCGCCACCTAAACCAGCAGTCACGTTAGATTTTAGAACAAATATAGTGATTGGATGAGAGATGAGGAAAAAAAAAAAAAAGGCACCGAATGTTCTGACCTCTGCCGGTGCTTGGTAGTACCGCAGTGATTCGGTCGGTACCAAAAAAGTACAGAATTTCGATACCCAGCCCTACTAGACACACCGGACTCATACCATGTCCTGGTGTACACCGCTAGACACACCGGACTCATACCATGTCCTGGTGTACACCGCTAGACACACCGGACTCATACCATGTCCTGTGTAGACCGCTAGCACACCGGACTCATACCATGTCCTGGTGTACACGGCTAGACACACCGGACTCATACCATGTCCTGGTGTACACCGCTAGACACACCGGACTCATACCATGTCCTGGTGTACACCGCTAGACACACCGGACTCATACCGGTCTTAACTACATAAGTTGTTATTGAGGTTTGTGAGTCCTTTCATATACCACCACAGAAGCCCTATTCTGAGAAACATGTTAACTTTCAGTTTTGATTCAGTAAGTTCCTGGCAGATGGCCCTTGTTGTAAAAGTTGGGAAAGAACGTGGGCCAGCAGTATTGTAATATTGTAGTAGTAGTAGTAGTAGTAATAGTAGTAGTAGTAGTAGTAGTAGTATTCGATGCTATGTTTTCATACATTCATCAAAGAATATCACGCAACTTGTCACTGCAATAATTGTCGAATCTTCTTGCTTTCTCTCTCTCGCTACCCCTCTTCTCTTTCTCTCACTCTCTCGCTCTCTTTCTCTCGCTCTTTCTCTTTCTTTCTCTCCTCCTTCTCCCTTTCTCTCTCCTCCTCCGTCTTTCTCTCTCTCCTTCTCCTTCTTTCTCCTTCTCTTTCTGTCTCTCTTTCTCTCCTTCCCTTTCTCCTTCACTCGCTCTCTTTCTTTCTCTCTCTGTCTCTGTTCTCTCTCTCTTTCTCCCCTCTCCCCCCTCCCAGTGGTGAAGCAGCGGGTGCAGATGTTCAACTCTCCGTACCGCGGCGTGGTCGATTGCGCGGCGGCCACGCTCCGCGCCGAGGGCCCCGCCGCCTTCTACCGCAGCTACACCACGCAGCTGGCCATGAACGTGCCCTACCAGTCCCTGCACTTCATGGCCTACGAGTACCTGCAGGAGCTGCTCAACCCGCGGCGCCACTACGACCCCGCCTCACACATGGTCTCGGGTGCGCTTGCCGGCGCCCTGGCCGCTTCCGCCACCACGCCGCTCGACGTGTGCAAGACCCTGCTCAACACGCAGGAGGCGCTGGCGCTGCCGGCTACCGCTACCGCTACTGCTACGGCTTCGCGCCACATCTCGGGGTTGGGCGCCGCCTTCCAGACGGTGTACCGGATGGGCGGCGCTCCGGCCTTCTTCAAGGGCGTGCAGGCGCGCGTCATCTACCAGATGCCGTCCACCGGCATCAGCTGGTCGGTGTACGAGCTCTTCAAGTACCTGCTCACTGAGCGGCAGCACCGCCGCAGCCTCCGCCCACCGGAGCGCCGCGCCGACAACTGACCCCGCCCCCTGACTCCTCCCCCCTGACCCCTCCCCCTCGTTCTAAGCCCACGCCGCTGGTCTTTCGACGCACAAAAACCTGATCGCTAGCCGCATTAGCCTCTCTCTGGTGGTGTTCAGGGTTCACAAGGCTAGCGTGTGAGAGTGTGGAAATGTAGTTTAAAAGAAGGATTTGGTTACACATTTGCCAAACGAGCTACTTGGGAGGCCTTAACGCCGAATTCATAATAGACGGCCGTTTAACAAACGCACGCTTTGGACGCAAAGTACCAATTTGTGTCCAAATTTGTATTTTTGTCTGTTTTCAAAAGCATAATCATACCAATACCAAGTCCCTTACTTTTAAAACTACTAAATCATTCACCTTGTTCTCACTCTAGATCTGATTGTTCTGTCTAATCATCAGGGAGTCCTCCGCACCCGTGAAA
>PIJE02000234.1:209065-211565 GCA_002895965.2 Coryphaenoides rupestris | reverse complement strand
TAAAAATAATATAACATTACAATGAAGAGCACTTCGAGCATCTCGTGTTTATTTGATTAGTTGCGGAGGAGACATCTTCATCTCTTGGACCGAAAACATTCATCAAAGACAGATGACGAAAAACAATTAATACAAATAATACATGTTCACAAAAAAAACATTCAACTCGCTCTGTGTGTGTGTGTGTGTGCCTGTGTGTGTGTGTGTGTGTGCTGTGTGTGCGGTGCATGTGTGTGTGCCTGTGTGTTGGTGTGTGTGTGTGTGCATGCCTATGTGTGTGTGTGGTGTGTGTGTGTGTGTGTGCATGCCTGTGTGTGTGTGTGGTGTGTGTGTGTGTGGTGTGTGTGTGTTGTATGTGTGTGTGTGTGCGTGCCTATGTGTGGTGTGTGTGTGTGTGTGTGTGTGTGTTAGAGAGAGAGAGAGAGAGAGAAACACACACACACACACACACACACACACACACACACAGCAGTTTATTCCTGTTTTACAAACACTGACAGTCTGCGATGAATGGATATTGGTAGCTGGGGGATAAACAGCGACGTGGCTTGCTGCATCTTCCCAGAAACATAATGGTTTTGACCCAGAAGGCGGTGCCAGCAGAGTGGATACATGGGGATCACGGAGGATAAATATTTAGAGATGTGAGGGCGACGGTCAGAACCGAAAGGCCCGCCGTGTCCGACCGGCTCTCGGCTGACCGATGTCCTCTCGCTCTGAGTCGGTCAGGAACACGAGAAAACTGTTTTCTCGTCTCCAAACATCTCCAGGCCTTTCACTATATCCATCACCCCCCTCCTCACCCATCCTCCTCCCTCCCTCCTCTCTCACAGGGGCGTCAGGCTGGGGGGGGGGGGGGGGGACAAGTGGGACTGACTACCCAGGGGCCCAAAGTGGGAGCCCTTCTAAATAATTTGTGACATAACTACAGTAAAATTGGCCCAAAAAAATAAGGCACGTAATTGTTGTTTTATCTCGTCTTATCCAGCTGTTTTAATTGTACTTTTATTTTACTTTCCCTGTTTTTATTGTTTTACCATAAATGTTATGATTATCTGCTTTTTTTGTTCAGCACTTTTGTTAGGCTGCAACCTATGCATGCATATTATTATTAAAAGGGTTTAAAGTGATACGCTTGGTCCATGAATAACCGTGAGGTGTGTATAAGCCAAATGGACGAAAACCATACGAAACAAAACCAAGACGAACCAAACCAAACACCGACCTGCCTGCCCTGCCTGCTGTGGAGGGAATGAACACAGACTGATTCAGGTTCACCTGACCCCCTGCCCCACCCCCCACACTACCTGCACAGGTGCACCACATCAGCTGGCGACCCTCCCACTGGCTCCCGACAGGAGAACCAGCAGACAGAGAGAGAGAGAGAGAGACAGAGAGAGAGAGACAGAGAGAGAGAGACAGAGAGAGACAGAGAGAGAGAGAGAGATGGTCATCACAATAGCGTTGGTAAACACCTTGAAGGGGACACATTATGCCACCAGGTGTGAGTGTGATTAGCCATGTGACTACCGTCTAGTGACATCACAAGCGGGGATGTCCACCTAGGTGTACGCCGACTAGATCAGTTTACCTGTCGGTACAGTCCGCTGGGTAGGCTGGTAGACTGATCTAGTCGTCATACGTCGAGGTGGACATTCCCACTTGTGATGTCACTTGATGGTAGTCACATGGCAATTTTGAAATGGCTTGCAATGGCGAATCACACTCACACCTGGTGGCATAACATGTCCCCTTTAATGAGTTTGTCCCTTTCTGGACAGAAATAATTAAATGTCATATTCCTCACCATCTTGTCAAAGCATTACACTTACAGTTGCAGGTTTTACTCAAGTCAAGGTTTTCGTTGCAGGTGTTCAACCTCTCTCTACCTGTCTGATATTAAAAGTAAAATAAAGTCATCTTTGTTCATTTGCATACACTTGAAATTGAAATGATACAAAGGCGGTTGAAAATCGGCGAGGTTCCCCTTTAAACGTCACACAAAACTTCCCTGATGTGATGAAACAGACATGAGCATCTCCCATGCTAAGTATTATATTCTATTATTCTTATGACAAGATGAGGGTCATCTACGCGAGTTCAAAAACACACAGTCGTGATACTAAACACATGTAAAAAGGTAAGACTCGCTACACAGAGCTAGAGTCACATTTTGCTCAGACTGAACCAGTACACTGAAAGGAAGTACTTCCCCCAAACAGGAAGTACTTCCTCCAACCAGGAAGTAATGGAATCACATCACATCACATCACATCACATCCCGTATACTGGTAAATACCATTCAGTTAATTGCAGTGCGGCTTACAGTGAATTTTAGATGCGTGTAATTAAGGAGCAGGTATAAATGGCATAAGACATTTTGCTCAGAAAGTTTGCCTACATTGGGGATCGAACCTGGGAGGCCTACGTTTCAGCTGGGCGTCAAAAAGCCTCCTGGCACCCTAACTCCTTATTCCAACAATACCTCCTAGTCCTCAGA
>PIJE02000234.1:196565-204065 GCA_002895965.2 Coryphaenoides rupestris | reverse complement strand
AGGTGTCTAATCGGGTCCTTAAAGGCCCTCAAATAGAGAACCATTTCCCCCCTTTTCACACCGCAGGCACCCATGGACTATTATCACGAGTGTTGCCTCGCAGGGCCCCTCGAAGACCCCATGGCCTCTCAAACTGCACTCGAATACACACATGTTTCATTTAAGAAATTAGCAAAGGGGGGTTTGAATGTGTTGTAATAGTCGGCCAGAATACCTTGCCATCAGTGTACAAAAATATAGATTGCGTCTATAAGCAGTCCGGGCTCCGAAGCAATTAATTTTAATTTGTATAGGCTATACGGTCACAGCAGTGTAGAACATATCACAAATAAATAGACGAGCTTTCTGGATTTAAAAATAATATAACATTACAATGAAGAGCACTTCGAGCATCTCGTGTTTATTTGATTAGTTGCGGAGGAGACATCTTCATCTCTTGGACCGAAAACATTCATCAAAGACAGATGACGAAAAACAATTAATACAAATAATACATGTTCACAAAAAAAACATTCAACTCGCTCTGTGTGTGTGTGTGTGTGTGTGTGTGTGTGTGTGTGTGTGTGTGTGTGTGTGTGTGTGTGTGTGTGTGTGTGTGTGTGTGTGTGTGTGTGTGTGTGTGTGTGTGTGTGTGTGTGTGTGTGCGTGCGTGTGTGGTTCATGAGTCACGTGGAATATCCTGTGAAATATCCGCTAAATATGAATCCCAGTGTTGCCTGTGATTTCTACAGTCTTGGAAGCCTAACGAATACTTAAAAGTAAAGTATCTCAAAGAGTATCTGTCTGTGAGTACTGCGCTTAATCCGTGGCCCCGACCCCTCAGAAGACCCTGTACTCCAGGCTCCAGGAGCTGCCGTCGATGCAAAACGTCCCCAAAAAGAGGGCTGGTGGTGGTGGGACACGGTGGGGTAGGGGGGGGGGGGGGGGGGTGTACCCTATACCCTATACCAAGCCCGGATCCCCTGCAGCGAACCCTGGCAGGGGGTGACAGCGGGACCCTGGTGTACCCTACCCTACCCTACCAAGCCCGGATCCCCTGCAGCGAACCCTGGCACGGGGTGACAGCGGGACCCTGGTGCGTCTGGGTGTGGGGACCGCCGACCAAGCCCCCCAGGTTCAGGTTCATGTTCATGTTCATGGTGTTGGCGGGGGGCCCGGGGGTCAGCGTGGGGAGGCTGGTGTACGTGCAGCTGTAGTTGCTGGTGCCGCCGCCGCCGCTGCTGTACGCGGCGGGGCTGCTGTACGTGTACGCCGCCGCCGCCGCCGCCGCCGCCGCCGGGTAGCCGTTGTAGCTGTAGGGGGTCGATCCGTACGGGCCGTTGTACGTCTGCGTGGGCCCGCCCAGACACGGCTTGCCGTCCCGCACCAGGACGGGCACCGCGACGCGTCTGGGTGGCGGCGGGGGGACGACGGCGGCGTGGTGGTGGTGGTGGTGGTGATGCTGCTGCTGCTGCTGATGCTGCCCGGCCAGCTCCAGGGACTTGTCCTGCCGCTGCCGCTTGCACTTGTAGCGGCGGTTCTGGAACCAGATCTTCACCTGCGTGGAGGTGAGCTTGAGGCTGGAGGCCAGGTGTTCGCGCTCCGGGGCGGACAGGTAGCGCTGCTGCTTGAAGCGCCGCTCCAGCTCGAACACCTGCGCCTGGGAGAAGAGGACCCGGGGCTTCCGCCGGGTCCTCTGCTTCTGCACCGGCCGCTCCGGGTCCCCCTGCAGGGCGCCGTCCCCTGGCTCCTCGTCCCGGGACCCCTGGCCGCCGCTGTCTGGTGGGGGAGAGGAAGACAGCTTTTTAGTTGAGTATTTTGTTGATTTTATTTTATTAAAGTACGCTACAAATCAACAAAGGCACTGGAAACACCGCAACACCGAGAGAATAGGCCTGTAGGGTGAGCAAAAGCAAATGAGAACAATTTAAACTTACATTAGTTTTCATTCATTAGTGAATTCATGACATTCATCTGTACTGTAACTGTCTGCACTACACGCTGTTGTCTTGTATTTCTGACCCCTAGATGTCTTTTCTGCACAGTTGGGTGTGTTTTTAAACTCTAGGTCGTAGCTGTAACTGTGTTGTTGTTGTTGTTGTTGTTGTTGTTGTTGTTGTTGTTGTTGTTGTTGTTGTTACTACTTTGTAACTGCATGCTTCACTTGCTGCCTCACTCGCAGACGTCGCTTTGAATCAAATGTACTTGCATACACAAAATAACGTTTGGGCCGAAATGTAAATGTGTTAATGAAGTGTACTGTTCCAACAGGTGAGGACAGAGTATTTAATAACACACTGATTATTATTATGCTGACTATTATGCTGACGACAATTAAAAGACACCTCTAAGACGTATTGTCTATTTCGAAAATAATAATAATAATAATAATAATAATAATAATAATAATAATAATAATAATAATAATAATAATCAAATAATAATAATAATAATTAAAAAATAACAATAATAATAATACTAATACAAAACATAATAATATAATAATAATAATAATAATTATGATTATGATGATGATGATTATTATTATTAATAATAATAAAAATCATAATGATAATAATAATATTATTATTATTATTAATAATAATAATAATAATAATAATAATAATTATTATTATTATTATTATTATTATAATTATAATTTCTATAATAATAGGCCTACTGTGTAAGAGGATAAAATTAGGCTACATGCCATTCCATGAATATCATAATATGAGGTCGTCAGAGTGAGCCAATAGAAAGAGATAACTGTGTGTGTATCTCATACTTTACAGGCCTCTTCAGACTAATTACCGCTTTATGGTCACACACAGCGGCGGACCCAGAGCAGCACTAGAGACTGTTTGACATCTGGAGACGTTACCTTCCATCAAGTTAGCGCACAACCTTTATAATAAAGCGCCTTTACGCACGACGCCTTTACGCACGACGCAGACTCCCCGCCGCTCTCCGTCAGCAGAGGCTTCATTTTTAAATTAATTATTGAAATTCAGGTCTCGTGTATTAATACGTGAATAAATTATGACTAAATACTACTAATAGGGCTACTTAATACTGCCAATTGTGCTCACTCAAAAAACAGCTCTATGACACCAACATCTTTATTCTTGTAGCAATGTCTAAATGCTTTTAATAGCTGGCTGTAAAAAATAAAACCGATATACATTTTTCACATAAAGTTCTATTCAGGTTGTTGTCTTTTTAATTCGTCACAATTATTGTCAATTCAATAAGAGAAATACACGTTTATTTTAAACACTAGATTGCGAGTATCCTATCCCTGTCCGGTGGTTTGCGGTTTCCAAATAACTGTGAATTCAGGCGACATGCAAATATCCACCGTTTCCCATTTACTGACATTCAAACGGTGCAATCGGCCCCCTAAACTACTAAGGGTAACCCCAATAAGAGGGACCACCACCACCGCCACCACCACCACCGCCACCGCCACCACCGCGGGAGTCATCCACTCACTGCTCTCACCGGCCTCCACGGCCTCCAGCTTGCAGGGCTCGGCGGCGAGGAGTCCCTGCAGCGCCCCGCCGCCGTACATGATGTCCGGGGAGAGGCTCGCCTCCCCGCCCGGCTCCCCCTGCACCGCCTGCAGCGCGCTGAGGTAGGCGAGGCTGTCCTCCTCGCCCTCGGAGAACGGCGGGCTGCTGTCCCGGGACGCCGCGGCCGCCGCTGCCGCCGCTGCCGCCGCCGCCCCGGCCAGCATACAGCAGGACGGCGGAGCTGGGAAGTGTTGTTGTTGTTGTTGTTGTTGTTGTTGTTGTTGTTGTTGTTGTTGTTGTTGTTGTTGATGGTGGTGGTGGTGGTGGTGGTGGTGGTGAAGGCCTATTTCACTGTGTGGTGACCTCTGGTGCTCGAGGGGTCGCGGCTGATGCTGCTGCTGCTGTTGCTGCTCCATCTTGAGAATATCCTTGACGGAGAAAGGGGTGGAGGTGAGCGGGCTCGCCAGCATGGTGCTCCCCGACTCCGGCTCCCCAGCGGTGGAGAAGTGAACCCCCCCTGCTAGGAACATGCGCCCCTTCTCCTTATTAAATAACAACAACCACAACCACAACCACAACAATAAGAAGAAGAAGAAGAAGAAGAAGAAGAAGAAGAAGAATAACAATGATACAAATAGACCCAGTCCACGGTTTGGTAATCAGGGGGTGCGCAACGCCGTTAAAATCCCTCATCTCCCTCGGAAAAGTTGAGAAGCTGAAAAGTCCAAGCGGTTGCTGCATGGGAAGCGTTTGTAGCGCCGGGTTGGGCCATGCGGGCCGCGGGTCCTGTCTGTGTGACAGCTCCGGTGGGTGTTTTGGTGCAGAGAGAGAGAGAGAGGGAGAGAGAGGGAGAGAGAGAGAGAGAGAGAGAGGGAGAGGGAGGGAGAGAGAGGAAGGGGGGGGGGGGGGGGGGGGGGGGAGTTGTCGGAGGGGCGGGAGAGAGAGAAATGGGCGGCGTCACTCAGTTATTGTGTGTTCAAGTTGTTTTGTTTCTATCTCAGTGGCTCCGTGAAAAAGCCAGTATAACATCATATAGGACCGGGGACGGGTTGTTGTTGTTGTCTCCGTGACCCCCTCATAGCAGCCAAGGTGGTTTTCATGACATCTTGAAAGCGCATGTCTCCAGCATCAGTGATCTCATGTCAGGAATGAAGGCCACACATTAGGCCTTCATTGCGCACAACTATCACTGCAGCCTTTTACAACCCTTACCAATCATATGACGGTTACTTTGTCATTATGATGTCTTTTTTTTTCTTTTTTTTTATTGCATACCCACCACCTCTAGGGGCGGTCACTGGGAAAGACGCACAGTGCGTGATGCGGCTCGCTCAGGTCAAGGTCAAGTGCGTTGACTGTCCTGGAGACACTGACATGCAGTTCAAACTCTATCTCTTGTATGTCAATCTCCTCGCTATTGACCAACCGTTGTATTATTTAATGCACGTTATTCATGTATTGTACTGTAATGGTTCCGGCGCGTCCAATCCGGCATCGCGGTGACTCTGACGCTGACCCGGGCCAATGGGTCTCCGTGTCCCCTCTATCGCGGCGACAGGGTTGTATTATTAACCGCCAGGGGCCGATAAGCAGCTAGGGCCCCCTCCGGGGCAATTAAAATTCCAGCAGGAAAAACTCACCGACATTTTTAGCCACCCCAATCTGTCCCCTATCAGCAACCCCTTCCGCTCCGCAGGGACCCCTGCTTCTGTCACTTAGCAGCTCCGCTCCTGCATCGCCACTCACACCCTCACACACACACACACACACACACACACACACCACGCACGCACGCACACACACACACACACACACACACACACACATTGCACAGTATTTTTCTGCCCGCGAACCATCGGGCCTATCTAGAAAGAAGAACTCGTGAGGAGGTGTGTGTGTGTGTGTGTGTGTGTGTGTGTGTGTGTGTGTGTGTGTGTGTGTGTGTGTGTGTGTGTGTGTGTGTGTGTGTGTGTGTGTGTGTGTGTGTGTGTGTGTGTGTGTGTGTGTGTGTGTGTGTGTGTGTGTGTGTGTGTGTGTGGTGTGTGTGTGTGGTTGTGTGTGTGTCTCTGTGTGGTTGTGTGTGTGTGTGTGGTGTGGTTGTGTGGGTTGTGCGTGTGTGTGTGGGTTGTGTGTGTCTCTGTGTGTGTGTGTGTGTCGTGTGTGTGTGGTTGCTGTGTGTGTTTGTGGTGTGTGTTTGTGACATCCCATGGTTTCCTGACGGGGCCCTGGCGGGCTCGGTGGGCGAAGCTGTTTGCCGGCATGTGACGGCCTCCAGCAGGGAGCGGCCCCCAACAACAAGCAGCGATATTGCTCCACAGATATAGATATAGATGTATTTATATACATATCTACATATACAGAGCTATTTGGCGTGACGTGTGCCGCGATGCTCTCCCGATGAGTGGCCCTCGTAAAGCGGTGCCAAACCAGAGCCTAACAAGGCCCATGCGGCCCACGCTGTTTAGACTGGCAGGACGCACTCAGACCACCGCCTCCTTTTACTTTAAATAAGCATTAAATCCAACGACGCCAGCCTAAGCGATGTTGGCTTTTGTTTGTGTCAAATGGGGGAGTAAAAAAAAGCCTCACAGAAAACACCAGTGTGTCATAATAAAGCAGTGTGTCATATTTAACCAGTCTGAAGATTAACCAGTGTGTCTTTCACCAACGTGTCATATTTAACCAGTGTGTCATGAGATTAACCAGTGTCACGATTAATCAGTGTGTCATATTTAACCAGTGTCATAATTAACCAGCGTGTCATGATTAACCAGTAAACCAGTGTGTGATAGTTCACCAGATTAACCAGTGTGTCATATTTAACCAGTGTCATAATTAACTGTGTCATGATTAACCCGTAAACCAGTGTGTGATAGTTCACCAAGTGAACCAGTGTGGCATGAGGAAAGGGACGTTGTTCAGCTGAGTGACAGTAACCCGTAACCACAGTAACCCGTGGAAACGTCACCATGTTATGTTTTATCTGAACCTAACATCAACCCAATGAACTAACCTTTCTGTGGAACTGTCTGAAAAAGAAGACTATTACACATATAGGCCACGCAAAGTGTCTGATTACAGTGAAACACATCGCCTATTTTAGTATGTTAACAAAACATCTCGACTGTGGCATCATGCAGTGATTTCTTATGAATGAATGAATGAATGATTTATTTTTTTACGATACTAACGATGACGATGAGTGACAACCCGTCCCCTCTTTCATTATACAACTAAAACATTGTGACCCTTATGTAGGACAAAGTAAAAAATAAAAAGAAAGAAAGAAAAAGAGAGAGGGAATTACAATGAAAACAGGTCAATAATGGTTGGATGGACAAGTGAAAATGTTTGGGGGGAAAACTCATCCTTAAAAAAGACATATCCTGCACAGGGCGCCTTGTTTAACGGTGCAGTAAATACAACATCCGAGCAAGAGTGATAATGGCACATTTAAAGACATTTAAACAAGTTAAACCTCTGTCGCCACCAAAGTTGAGTCCCTCTTCACAGAGGTATAAATAGGCGTACCGGATCTTCTCTTGTAATTATATATATATATATACAGTATATATATATATATTTTCCATCAAGTCACTTTAACGACTGTGGAAAATGTGACTGTAAAATATTTTGATTGACGCAAACCTCTCCACGTGGTAGGCTGACACATCTGGGCTATAGAAGAAGATAGGATAAGATAAGATAAGATAGAACTTTATTGATCCCGAAGGAAATTCTTGTGCCAGAGGTTGCACAGCAATAGAATAAAACAATAGAGAAATAAACAGTAGAATAATACAAATAAAATAACAGATTTACAAGTGTACAGTAAGTAAGTCCTAGGAGAAGTACAAGAAGAAGTATAAGGAAGTATAAGAAGGAGGAGACATAAGGCCTATATAGCCCATATATATTTAAATGGCTGATATATCGGCTCTCTTAGTTGTGTACACAGAAGGTGGGGGGTGACAATAGGAAACGCAACACTCTTGTCTGCTGTCATGGC
>PIJE02000234.1:186565-191565 GCA_002895965.2 Coryphaenoides rupestris | reverse complement strand
GTGTAGTGTGTGTGTGTGTGTGTGTGTGTGTGACAGTTACAGTCTCCTGATAGAACCTGATGCTGTAATCCAGTCCAGCGTGTCGTCTGATGCTGTTGTCGTGGCGATGTAATTAGCACCAGATACATGTAATGACCCTGGAAGCTGTCCGCCTGCCACTCAAGAGTGTGTGTGTGAGGGTAAGAGCGTGTGTGTGTGTGCGTGTGTGTGTGTGTGTGTGTGTGTGTGTGTGTGTGTGTGTGTGTGTGCATGTTCGGGCTGTGTCCCTGTGTGTATGTGTGTTTGAGTCTTTGTGTTACAGTGTGTGTGTGTGTGTGTATGTGTGGTGGTGTGGTGTGTGTGTGTGTGTGTGTGTGTGTGTGTGTGTGTGCGCGCGCATGTGTGTGTGTGTGATGTGTGTGTGTGTGATGCGTGGATTAAGGACTTAATATATATGTTTCAGTATAGAATGTCTCTCACTTCTGAGGCAGGAGGTCGCCTCTCTCTCTCTCTCTCTCTCTCTCTCTCTCTCTCTCTCTCTCTCTCTCTCTTCTCTCTCTCTCTCTCTCTCTCTACCACACGGTAACGTACAATACTGTTGGACAGGCAGTGGGTGTGGCCGCCTTGAGTGACATGTTTGTCATCGAGTGGGGTGGGGACTCAGCACACACACGCACACACACACACACACACACACCACACACACACACACTCACACACGCACACACACGTGAGTGATGAGCACTGGGAAACTATTGGGAGATATTCTGTGAGGACAGGAAGTGGAGGCCATGTTGTGATATAACAGAACACAGCAGCAGCAGCCCTGCTCATATTTCACCGGCTGACTGATTCCTCACCAGCACAACCCCAGTTACCCCCCACTACCCCCAGCCCACCCCCAGCTACCCCACTACCCCGCTACCCATACCCCACCTTACCCCCAGCTACGCCCCAGCTACCCCCAGATACCCCCACTACCCCCAGGCTACCCCCCACTACCCCCAGCTACCCCCATGTTACCCCCACTACCCCCAGCCACCCCAGTACCCCCTACTACCCCCAGCTACCCCCAGCTACCCCAGCTACCCAGTTACCCCCCACTACCCCCAGCCACCCCAGCTACCCCCCTACTACCCCCAGGCTACCCCCAGCTACCCCCAGCTACCCCCACTACCCCCACTACCCCCCACTACACCCAGGCTCCCCCAAGTTTTACCCCCCACACCCCCATGCCACCCCACTACCCCCAGCTAACCCCAGCCACGCCCCAGCTACCTCCAGCTACCCCCAGCTTCGCCCCAGCTACCCCCAAGCCTACCCCCCACACTTCCCCAGCCACGGCCCAGCTACCCCACAGCCACGCCCCAGACCACAGCTACCAGCTACCCCCAGCTACCCCCATACCCCCAGCAACGCCCCCACTAGCCCCCAGATACCCCCAGCTACGCCCCAGCTACCCCAGCTACCCCCAGCTACCCCCCACTACCCCCAGCTACCCCCCACTACCCCCAGCTACACCCAGCTACCCCCAGCTTACCCCCCACTAACCCCAGATTACCCCCAACTACCCCCACTAACCCCAGCTACCCCAGCTACCCCCAGCTACCACCCACTACCCCCACTACCCCACTAACCCCAGCAACCCCCCTACTAACCCCACTAACCCCAGCTACCCCCCACTACCCCACTAACCCCAGCTACCCCCAGCTACCCCCAGCAAGAATAATCATGCCATGATGTAATATGCAATATACTGTAGTTTCCCACACCATGTCATTTCTTATTATCTCATGACATATCATGTTATATCATACATCAAAACACATCTCATGTATTCGTATATTACATCACGCAACATCGTATTATGTCATGTAATACCTTATTATATCATGGCATATCCATACTGTTATGTCATACAATATCACATCATTTACATTTACATTTGGGGCATTTGTCAGACGCTTTTATCCAAAGCAACTCACAAAGAGTGCATTTGTTGAAGGAGAGACGGCAATACATCGCTGTGGTTTCACAAAGATAAGAGCATTCGTAGTTACAAGGTTAATAGAATGAGTTTCATAACTGCTGGGTTGCCTGCGTAATAGCTGGGATAAGAGCAGAAGTGCCATTCTGAGCACAATGCCAACATCTAAGAACATCTAAGAGTATGCTAAGCATTGCTAAGTACTATTAATAATGGAAATGACCTCCACACGCACACAACACATAATATCATATCCTCATTCCATCGCTCTCCACTGATCAGCTCTGTGCTACAGAACCAAGCCGTTTTAATGAGACACAATTTCGTTTAGTTTAGCACTGATCAAAATTTTACTCTCCAAAATAAACCTGGGGATTCTATTAACTCAAGTGTATTTAACGGCCATTTAACCAGCAGGATACCTCAACAAGCATAGGCCACGTGCCTCCGGGTGAAATACAAAAGACACCAGACGGAACCGATCCGCAACTATCCAAACGGCACACAGACAAGAAGAAACGGACGCTAAACCAAAACCGATCCATTTGGTGTTTCCTCAGAGAGGCTTTTCAGGCACCGCGAGGTCTACACAGGTTCCCACACCCCTCAAACATTTTTCGTGTTTGCCGGTTCTAATCCTTCCCGAACCTTCTGCTGTGGTTCCTCATGTCCATTATCTTCAGATTTTACATTGAATTAAATTTAAATCAGACGATTCCCATGGGACCGCTCTGGGAACACAAAGGAACCGCAGCTTAAAGGGCACTCAGTGAAATGATGTTGCCTTGTGGAAATTACAGAATGAAAAGTCAAAGGAACAACTCGAGTTTGACTGCGATCACAACTCAATGACTCCTAATTATAGTCAGGAGGAGCTTTTGAGTCTTGAATAAGTGTGTTTAATTCTAGGTTGGTATGAACACTGGAAAGTAAATAGACAAAAGCCTTTCAAAATAATGAATTGGTCAAAAGTGTTTTTTAATCAGATGTTTTATTTTTTTTACCTAAATCCTTCAGACAACAAGAACAGTGGTGGGTATCTTGGCTTCTGTTAGCTAATTTACGACTAACTAGTCTGCGAGTTTCAGTTAGTTTCCTTTTGCTGGTTGCTGGGTTTCTGTCAGCTAATGTCTCTGCCGGCAAATTATCCACTTGCTAGAGTTTTCCGTGAGCTAATTTTCCACCTTTTCCTGATACTGACCCCTTTGATCACGAGGCTAAAGATGCTACTATGACACAAAGCAAGGCTCAGTGCTAACCCTCGTAGCGAACCAAGCATGTGGTCAGCTGATCCCCGCAGGCCTTGAGTAATATTACCCAGAATCCCCAGGGGTGATGCTCTGTGACACGACAAGGCAAAAAGAAAAGGATGATATCCATCCCACACACACACACCACACGCAACGCACACGCATGCACACACGCACGCACGGCACACACCACACACACACACACACAACACACACGCACACACTCAATGTTTGGGTCCTCCAGGCACCTGGAGAGGCAGCTGTCACAGGAAGTGGTCAAACCACATCCCCCTATTGCCACGCCCACCAGTGTGTCTACTTGTGTGTGTGTGTTCGTGTGTGTGTGAGTTGTGGTGTGTGCGTGTGCGTGTGTGTGCGTGTGTGTGTGTGTGGTGTGGTGTGTCCTTCTGCAGGCAAGTGCATGGGGCAGTTAGCCGTGTGCATTTGTAGGCACCAGACATGACAGGCGTTTGAACATGAGTCTGTGTGCATGTGTGTGTGTGTGTGCATGTGTGTGTTTTGTGTTGGGTTAGCGCTGTGTGGTGCGTGTGGTGTGTGTGTGTGTGTGTGCGTGTGTGTGTGTTTGTGTGTATGTGTATGTGTTGGGTCAACTCTGTGAGTATACATGTATGTGTGTGTGAAGTCAGCTTTGTGTGTGTGTTTCTCTGTGTTTGGCTATATGTCTCAGTTGGTTCTTCCGGCGTTAACTGGCTGTCCGTCCGCGGAGGGGGCGGGGCTTCCGTGTGATGGACAGGTCAGTTGTGAGAACGGCTGGAGACCTCAAACACCCTGAATGCTCTGTCCTCCTAAACCACGGATACAACCATCACACGCACACACACACACACACACACACACACGCACGCACGCACACACGCACACATACACACACACACACACACACACACACACACACACACTCAGACCATCCAGAGGGGTCACGGTGGGGTTGTAGCTGTCAGGCTAGGGAACTATTATTGGATGTATTGTGGAGGACAGGGAACTTCTGCCCCAGGAAGTATGTTGTATATATTAGGGCCTGTGTGTGTGTGTGTGTGTGTGTGTGTGTGTGTGTGTGTGTGTGTGTGTGTGTGTGTGTGTGTGTGTGTGTGTGTGTGTGTGTGTGTGTGTAGCTGTAATTAAATTAAAGGCACTGACAATACTTCTGTACAAACACACTTAAACACAAATCCACACATGCCTGCCTATGAACCCAGCTGTCATCATTTGGCAGGTATGTGTGTTTTCTGTGTCTGTGTGTGTGTGTGTGTGTGTGTGTGTGTGTGTCTGTGTGTGTCTGTGTGTGTGTGCGCCCACGTGTGTGTTTGTTCTAATGTGTGTGTATTTTGTTGTTGTTGTGTGTAAATGTGTGTATATATTTCAATATATTTGCAGGTGTGTGTGGGTGTGTGTGTGTGTGTGTGTGTGTGTGTGTGTGTGTGTGTGTGTGTGCGAGTGAGTGTGTGTGTGTGTGTGTGTGTGTTTCCTCATGTGTATGTTTGTCATTGCATTTGTATTTGTGTGTACACTGCGTAAATATTTGATTGCGTGCATTTTATTTTGTGTGTGTGTATATATAAAAATGTTGAAATCATTTATAATGTGCGTAAGCATCAGTGCGTGTGTGTGCATGTACGTGTGTGTGTGTGATTGTGTGTGTGTGTGTGTGTGTGTGTGTGTGTGTGTGTTACCCTTGTGCGTGTGTGTGTGTGCGTGTGTGTGTGTGTGTGTGTGTGTGTGACGTGTGTGTGTGTGAGCTCGTGAGCGTGTTCACCAGAGTGTGT
>PIJE02000234.1:140485-182687 GCA_002895965.2 Coryphaenoides rupestris | reverse complement strand
ACTTTTCTGAAAACCTTGTAGTCCTGAAGACCTGATGGAAGTTGGATGCGTACTTTAATTTACAGCATAGAAATAACACAATGTAGACAGGACAGGAGGTTGTCAACGAGTGACTCAATAAGTCAGTGATGGACACTGACTCTTCTATGCCAGTCCCCTACACTACACTACACTATGGGGTCCAGCAAGAAATTGTACTTTGTGAAAAGACACACACACACACACACACACACACACACACACACACACACACACACACACACACACACACACACACTACACAACAAGCATGGTTCATTTTGTGCATGTGTTAATTTATCATTAATTATAAATTATGTATTTCATTCATTAATTGGTAAAGCAGTACCTTACAGAACTGCACTTCTGCTCTTATCCCAGATATTATGAAGGCCGGCAACCTAGCAAATATGAAACTCGTTCTATTAGCCTCATAACTATGAACGCTTGAAACCTGCTCTATTCTTATCTTTATGTACCACAGTTATATATTGCTGCCTCTCCTTCAACAAATGCACTCTTTGTAAGTCGCTTTGGATAAAAGCGTCTGACAAATGCCCTAAATGTAAATTCTTTGTTTACATACCCGCTCTATGAAATCGATTGTATGTTTTTGTTCTATAACCTTTTATTACCATTGTAAGTCCCCATGTCCTGCTGGTTCCATGCAGGTCTTGTTTTGGCCCTGGCCTTCGGAGCGGTACTTTGTTTTAGTCTGCCGTCACCCGATACATCGGGTTAACGGAAAGGTCACTCGCCTCTGGTACAGACTGTACCACCGGGATGACCTCCAGACCTCCTCTTTTTCTCTCTCTCTCACTACACTTTTTTCTCTTGCTTTCTCTTTCTTGTCTTTAACTTTCAACTAGCCTCCTACGGTTTTTGCCAGGTGGTCTTCTTTAAAAAAATGACTTTCAAATGTACAACTTGTGTGTGCAGAATGAGTTTGTTTTAGTTTAGTTTTCAGATTGGGCATTCAGTTCTGCTAGAATCAGACCATGACATATTTTATCACCATTTAATTGATATTTTGTATTGACTTACTTTGCAAGTCAATACAAAATATACAATATATAATTTAATTATTGTGTCCTATACAATGAGGTGGAGGGGTGGGGGGGAACATTAGTTAGACATATTGCAGTAGTCTCGTAGTAGCATGACTCAACGACTAAGTTATAACAATCCTTCCAAACGTATAGATTGCCAATCCTAAAAGGAGTTTGCTATCCCTTTCCCCTTTTTGTCCTCTGCAGCTTACCGTACGGACGAGTGTCAGCCCTGGGTGCTGCCGGTGGTGAAGAAGGTAGAGCGCCTGATCGTGGAGGACGGTAGCCTGAACCACGAGTACCTGCCCATCCTGGGCCTGCCCGAGTTCCGCTCTGCCTCCTCCAAGGTTGCCCTGGGAGACGACAGCCTGGCCATCAAGGAGAACCGGGTGGGTGTAGACTCGAGGCTAGACTCGGACCGGAGGCTAGGCTCGGACCGGAGGCTAGGCTCGGACCGGAGGCTAGGCTCGGACCGGAGGCTAGGCTCGGACCGGAGGCTAGGCTCGGGCCGGAGGCTAGGCTCGGGCCGGAGGCTAGGCCTGTGAAGCCCGCCCAGACTCTCACTGTGATTAAGGGCTAGACTGTAAAACACGAATCACCCATTGGTTCAAGTTTCAAGTTTCAAGTATTTTATTGTCACTTCACAGTTTACACAAGTATAAGCAGTGAGTGAAATTCTTACGTGCAAAACGCCCGACAGCCGACCGCAGTTATAAAAGAATACAAATAGAAATAGAATAGAAAACTATATTAACAAGTTATAAAAAATCTAAACAAAAGAAAACTGTATAAGATAAAGTGTAAAAAAAATATTAAGGGCAGCAATACAAATATAAATCAATGTAATAAAATATACATTGTTATATTTTGACATTCACAGAATGTCACAGAATACTTCCTCAGACAGTCACACTAGAACACACTAGAACAACACTAGCACCAGCAATTAGCACTAGCACTAGCACTAGCAGTAACACTAGCACTAGCACTAGCAGTAACACTAGCACTAGCACTAGCAGTAACACTAGCACTAGCAGTAACACTAGCACTAGCAGTAACACTAGCACTAGCACTAGCAGTAACACTAGCACTAGCAGTAATTTACACACAACCGCTATGAAGCTATAGATCAAGTCTTTTCCCCGCTGACTTAAACCGGTCTTTCGGTGTCCAAACACCACAAACAACCTAGTGGCCATCAGATGAACTACACGTTACTCGTTTCCGCCAGGGCTTCATAAATGGCCGCTCATGCTTGGGCTGTACAAATATAAGTGATGGTAGCCTCTTGGGTGTAACATGACCTCTGGGTGCCCCCCAGGTCGGAGCGGTCCAGGCCCTGGGCGGTACCGGGGCACTGAGGATCGGCGGGGAGTTCCTCCGTCGCTGGTACAACGGCACCAACAACACCGCGACGCCCATCTACGTCTCCGCGCCCACCTGGGGTGAGTGGACCTCTGTCCTTCTGGTCCGGTCTGGTCTGGACCTGGCCTGGAGTCTGAAGTCTGTTATCAAACAATCTCAAATCTGGACGTTCCCACTTTCTTTTGCTTCATTCGGAACCCCCTTTTGAAAACTTCCATCCACTTTACCAAACCTAACGAAACAGGAAGCAAGTGTAGCTCCGCCCCCTGCCGTTTTTGTTTCCTGCTCTCTCCCACCAGAAGTGCTGCTATACAAATGTAGGACTGCTGGATCTCAGATTCGGTGTGGTCCTGCCCTCTAAGGTTGGGTGATATGGCAAAAAATATGATTGATTTTTTTTTCCCCCACATTGATCTCGATATTTATTTATTTATTATTATTTTTTTGGAGGGCATTTTTTCAGCTTTTTTATTGTGGAGGACAGTATGTGGACAGGAAAGGTGGGAGAGATAGGGGAAGACATGCAGCAAAGTGCACGAGCCGGATTCGAACCCGCGCCGCTGCATCGACTAGCCTTATGGTACGCGCCTTAACCCGGTGAGCCACCGGGGCGCCCCGATCTCGATATTTATAATATATAATAAATATATATAATTAAATAAATATATAATTTGATAATGCTGCCAGTTTGATATCCAATATCCTGATAATGACTGAAGCCTGAAGAAACCAGAGGATTGATTAGTTAAACTTCAGAACATAGTTTATTAATACAAATGTCAATGTGGACATTTCACTGTGCAAACATGCTGTATCTGCCTTAGCAAAACAATTAGGGCCGGAACTTTAACGCGTTAATTACGATTAATTAATTACAGAAAAAATAACGCGTTGTAGTGCCGAGAGACGGGAGTCGGAGGCGGTGTATCAAATGTTAAAACTTGTCGTTTAATTGACATGGAACAGGTCGCAAGTAAACACTTCAAAACAGCGCGAGATAAACAACAACTCTCTAGATGTAATACAAATATAAAATAGGCTACAATATAATATAACGTATTCTAATATACTTTTAAGTGCTACTACACTACACTAAGGTAACTATAGTGTAACTATTTTGGTTACACTGCCATCTGGTGGTGGGATGGAAGTCTTTTTATTTATTGTTTCCTGCCACGAGTAACATTTTTGCTTTGGTCATCTGTAATCATCTCTAATCGGAAGTAAAGAGGATTATAGAATAACATTAAAATGTATGTTTATTCAACCACCTGAAACAAACCGGAAATTTGTCGTAATGTTTACCAGATTAAGAACAGTTTTTTTAACACTTGCAAGGTCTCTGTTTATTTGTGTTTGTAAGTTGTGTAGGTGTCTTCATTATAATGACGACCCTAAATATGAATCCCTAACCATAACCCTAATATGCGTTACATTAACGCACATCTTTTCTTAAGTTGCACCTTTTTATTACTTATTTTTTTGTATATTTATTATATATGTTTTAGAATTTGTATTATATGAAACCCTAACCCTAATATGAAGGCGTCAGTTTCGCGTCAGTTATGTGAAATAAAATAAATATATATATTGTCCCACCCCTTTTTAGTAAAAAAATAAAATAAATATAATTATATATATTGTCCCCACCTCTTTCCAAACCAAACTTGACGCGCCTGACCCTAATAATAATAATAATAATAATAATAATAATAATAATAATAATAAATGCTTAATTATATATAAGTTAACGTTTAACTCTTCACCAGCTGTCACAGAGGCCCCGTGACAACATACTGCGCTCTCATTGGTCGGCTCGCCACCCGTGACGTCACATGAAGCTCTCTCCTCTGATTGGCTGCGTGTCGGCCGGCAGACAGAGTCCTGTCCTCCAGCGGCGGACTGAAGGTTGAACTCTCTGCCAGTCAGACCCCTCCGCGGAACCACACACCCTCCAACCCTCCGCCGTCCCTCCGACCGACCCACCCTCCGACCCGCCGTCCCTCCGACTGACCCGCCACCCGCCGTCCCTCCGACTGACCCGCCGCCGTCCCTTCATCCGACCCGCCATCCGACCCTCCACCTGCCGACAGACCCACCTCCTCCCAGCCGCCATGTCGGTATTCAGCGAGGTTCCGCAGGCGCCTCCCGTCGCCGTCTTCAAGCTGACGGCGGACTTCAGGGAGGACGGCCACCCGCAGAAGGTGAACCTGGGAGTCGGAGGTAAACGAGCGTGTGGCTGACTGCCTGACTGCCTGCCTTGTGGCGGGGCCGGGCTCCAGTGCTTCAGAACCCCGCTGTGTCGCATGGGATGTCATGTTGATGTGAGGAGGGCTTGTTATAAACATGCTATATTATATTATATTATATTATATTATATTATATTATATTATGTTATGTTATGTTATATTATCCCCAGGAGCTCCGTGCTAACCCGTGCTGAGTGTGACCTTGGTGTGTTTGTGTGCATCACGGTGTAGGAGGACCCCTGGCGGCCATCTGGGGCTCTTATAACAGGACTGATCCCATCCCAATGGGACTGTGTGTGCAGAACATACAATATACACAACATACAATAGACACAATATACAATATACACTATACACTATACACAATATACAATATACACAACATACAATAGACACAATATACAATATACATAATATGTGGATTTCTATGAATGAATTGGGAGCCACCCTGTGACAGCTCGTGCTTGAGCTGTCACATAGCCTGTGTGTGTTTTGTGACTTCATGTCGTGAACTACAGTACACCTCATCAATGTGTGTGTGTGTGGTTACTAATATTAGATTGAAGGCTTGACCTGCACTTACCCGCTCCATCGATCTCCTCTCTTTGCAATTGCTGAATTCTACACAGTAAGCTTAAGTTATAACTCATTGCAATTCTTCAGCAACCTCGATTTTGCTGATCCCGAATCCTTTATCCTGTATGCTGCTAACCTTTTTTTAGAGTTACAAAAACCACCGCCATTTGCATGATGCACAGTTGTGGTGTGTGTGTGTGTGTGTGTCTGTGTGTCTTTGTGTGTGTTCAGTAATGTTACACACGCAGTGGAGATTTTGAGTCTGTTGCTAAATACCTTGTCACCATTGATACAACGGTGAGATTCTGTTGTTGACCGCTTGGCGCATTAAGATTTGGGGATGGAAGATTTTCCTCCATGAATTAATTAATGATCCATGAACTTGAATGAAGCTGTTCCTGCATAACCAGACTCACCAGATGGTTTGTTGTTCACGAACGGCTAGTTATCAACCACGGGCGGTTCAACCACAGGCGGATAACTTGACGCCTGGCAAGATGCATTCTCACGCAAAACACTTGGATATAATGTAGGCCTAGGCCTAGTACGTCCACATGGATAGATGGCGTGCTTGTCCATATGCTGCAACTGCAAGGGGCTGGCAACTTTTCTGAAAACCTTGTAGTCCTGAAGACCTGATGGAAGTTGGATGCGTACTTTAATTTACAGCATAGAAATAACACAATGTAGACAGGACAGGAGGTTGTCAACGAGTGACTCAATAAGTCAGTGATGGACACTGACTCTTCTATGCCAGTCCCCTACACTACACTACGGGGTCCAGCAAGAAATTGTACTTTGTGAAAAGACACACACACACACACACACACACACACACACACACACACACACACACACACACACACACTACACAACAAGCATGGTTCATTTTGTGCATGTGTTAATTTATCATTAATTATAAATTATGTATTTCATTAATTAATTGGTAAAGCAGTACTTTACAGAACTGCACTTCTGCTCTTATCCCAGATATTATGAAGGCCGGCAACCTAGCAAATATGTAACTCGTTCTATTAGCCTCATAACTATGAACGCTTGAACCCTGCTCTATTCTTATCTTTATGTACCACAGTTATATATTGCTGCCTCTCCTTCAACAAATGCACTCTTTGTAAGTCGCTTTGGATAAAAGCGTCTGACAAATGCCCTAAACGTACATTCTTTGTTTACATACCCGCTCTATGAAAATCGATTGTGTGTACGTTTTTGTTCTATAACCTTTATTACCGTTGTAAGTCCCCATGTCCTGCTGGTTCCATGCAGGTCTTGTTTTGGCCCTGGCCTTCGGAGCGGTACTTTGTTTTACTCTGCCGTCACCCGATACATCGGGTTAACGGAAAGGTCACTCGCCTCTGGTACAGACTGTACCACCGGGATGACATCCAGACCTCCTCTTTTTCTCTCTCTCTCACTACTCTTTTTCTTTTTTCTCTTGCTTTCTCTTTCTTGTCTTTAACTTTCAACTAGCCTCCTACGGTTTTTTGCCAGGTGGTCTTCTTTAAAAAAATGACTTTCAAATGTACAACTTGTGTGTGCAGAATGAGTTTGTTTTAGTTTAGTTTCAGATTGGGCATTCAGTTCTGCTAGAATCAGACCATGACATATTTTATCACCATTTAATGTGATATTTTGTATTGACTTACTTTGCAAGTCAATACAAAATATATAATTTATTTATTGTGTCCTATACAATGAGGTGGAGGGGTGGGGGGAACATTAGTTAGACATATTGCAGTAGTCTCGTAGTAGCATGACTCAACGACTAAGTTATAACAATCCTTCCAAACGTATAGATTGCCAATCCTAAAAGGAGTTTGCGATCCCTTTCCCCTTTTTGTCCTCTGCAGCTTACCGTACGGACGAGTGTCAGCCCTGGGTTGCTGCCGGTGGTGAAGAAGGTAGAGCGCCTGATCGTGGAGGACGGTAGCCTGAACCACGAGTACCTGCCCATCCTGGGCCTGCCCGAGTTCCGCTCTGCCTCCTCCAAGGTTGCCCTGGGAGACGACAGCCTGGCCATCAAGGAGAACCGGGTGGGTGTAGACTCGAGGCTAGACTCGGACCGGAGGCTAGACTCGGACCGGAGGCTAGACTCGGACCGGAGGCTAGGCTCGGACCGGAGGCTAGGCTCGGGCCGGAGGCTAGGCTTGGACCGGAGGCTAGGCCTGTGAAGCCCGCCCAGACTCTCACTGTGATTAAGGGCTAGACTGTAAAACACGAATCACCCATTGGTTCAAGTTTCAAGTTTAAAGTGTTTTATTGTCACTTTCAACAGTTTACACAAGTATAAGCAGTGAGTGAAATTCTTACGTGCAAAACGCCCGACAGCCGACCGCAGTTATAAAAGAATACAAATAGAAATAGAATAGAATAGAAAACTATATTAACAAGTTATAAAAAATCTAAACAAAAGAAAACTGTATAAGATAAGATAAAGTGTAAAAAAAATATTAAGGGCAGCAATACAAATATAAATCAATGTAATAAAATATACATTGTTATATTTTGACATTCACAGAATGTCACAGAATACTTCCTCAGACAGTCACACCAGAACACACTCGAACAACACTAGCACCAAGCATTAGCACCCGGACTAGCACTAGCAGTAACACTAGCACTAGCACTAGCAGTAACACTAGCACTAGCCCTAGCAGTAACACTAGCACTAGCACTAGCAGTAACACTAGCACTAGCCCTAGCAGTAACACTAGCACTAGCACTAGCAGTAACACTAGCACTAGCACTAGCATGTAACACTAGCACTAGCAGTAATTTTACCACAACCGCTATGAAGCTATAGATCAAGTTTTTCCCCGCTGACTTAAACCGGTCTTTCGGTGTCCAAACACCACAAACAACCTAGTGGCCATCAGATGAACTACACGTTACTCGTTTCCGCCAGGGCTTCATAAATGGCCGCTCATGCTTGGGCTGTACAAATATAAGTGATGGTAGCCTCTTGGGTGTAACATGACCTCTGGGTGCCCCCCAGGGTCGGAGCGGTCCAGGCCCTGGGCGGTACCGGGGGCACTGAGGATCGGCGGGGAGTTCCTCCGTCGCTGGTACAAACGGCCACCAACAACACCGCGACGCCCAATCTACGTCTCCGCGCCACACCTGGGGTGAGTGGACCTCTGTCCTTCTGGTCCGGTCTGGTCTGGACCTGGCCTGGAGTCTGAAGTCTGTTATCAAACAATCTCAAATCTGGACGTTCCCACTTTCTTTTGCTTCATTCGAACCCCCTTCTGAAAACTTCCATCCACTTTACCAAACCTAACGAAACAGGAAGCAAGTGTAGCTCCGCCCCCTGCTGTTTTTCGTTTCCTGCTCTCTCCCACCAGAAGTTGCTGCTATACAAATGTAGGACTGCTGGATCTCAGATTCGGTGTGGTCCTGCCCTCTAAGGGCTGGGTGATATGCCAAAAATATGATTTATTTTTTTTCCCCCACATTGATCTCGATATTTTATTTATTTATTATTATTTTTTTGGAGGGCATTTTTTCAGCTTTTTTATTGTGGAGGACAGTATGTGGACAGGAAAGGTGGGAGAGATAGGGGAAGACATGCAGCAAAGTGCACGAGCCGGATTCGAACCCACGCCGAACCCTCGACTAGCCTTATGGTACGCGCCTTAACCCGGTGAGCCACCGGGGCGCCCCGATCTCGATATTTATAATATATAATAAATATATATATAATTAAATAAATATATAATTTGATAATGCTGCCAGTTTGATATCCAATATCCTGATAATGACTGAAGCCTGAAGAAACCAGAGGATTGATTTGTTAGACTTCAGAACATAGTTTATTAATACAAATGTCAATGTGGACATTTCACTGTGCAAACATGCTGTATCTGCCTTAGCAAAACAATTAGGGCCGGGACTTTAACGCATTAATTACGATTAATTAATTACAGAAAAAATAACGCGTTGTAGTGCCGAGAGACGGGAGACGGAGGCGGTGTATCAAATGTCAAAACTTGTCGTTTAATTGACATGGAACAGGTCGCAAGTAAACACTTCAAAACAGCGCGAGATAAACAACAACTCTCTAGTACGTGCAGTAAAAGTGTCCGTGCGGAACAATAAACCCCACCCATAGTTCCGTGGGTGAATTATGTCAATCCACCACAGCGTTAAAATAATTAACGCATTTTAATCGCACTTTATTTTTGCACTCCAAACACCACGGAACGTTTCTCAGTGGACGAATTGGCGGCTCAAATATGGGCGGACCGGAAGAGATCGCGTTTGACCGGGTTTATTTTTATTTTTTTGTTACCATTTTAGATGGTAGAAATGGTAGAGATGGCACTTTATGTGCTGTTGGTCTGTGTAGATAAAATAAACAGGATTTTGCTGCTTAAACGTATGTCTTTGTGACACGCGCTGGTAATTTGGGTCTGTCGGGATTCTCGTTTTTCTCTAGAGGCAAAACAAGATGGTTTTTTTTGTGACTTTTTTCCTTTTTTTATATATTACGAAAGTTAAAGTGTCGAACAACTGTCTCAATTAAATAAACAACATGTTTAGGATCAGTAAATACTCGTAATTTGTCAGCAAAGTCAGCTTGTTTTAGGAGCTATTGCGCCTCCGTTTCGGGGCGTGTGGTGTGTGAGGTGTTTGATTAGCATATTCGGTTTCATTGTCTTTCGTCACCACACATGTCACATCCGCTGCCTCCCCGCAGTACAAGAACTACATTTCCCAGCGCGTAGAAAGGTCTCGACCCTCCCAAAAAAACTACAAAGGCGGGATCGCTGTTTCGCTGCAGTTTTTCGAGGATAAACAATGAACGTTTGTGAGATCTTGAAAGTCTCGAAGTGAACACATCACAATTGTGCTATTTTTTTTTTAAACTTAATACACATTTTGGTATAATACATTAGACTTAAAAGCCTAACTGTAGTTGAAGCAGTAGCTGGTTGGGGGCGGAGTTAACGAGTTGTTCCCGCCCATTGTTCTGAAAGTGAACGTGTGAAAAGCTTCAAACATCTTTCAAGGGGGTTTTCTCTGCTTGTGGGATTCCAAGTGTACCAACATTAAAATAGAAGATCTTCTTCAACTATTTTCAGATTTCAAAGTATGACACATCAGTTGAAAGCTTACAATCTGCACTTTCATAATCTGTAAAAAACAGAAAAATGACTTTCCCCCTTCGTCCCCAAATTACCAGCACGTGTCACATATGTCTATTCATTGATTCACTCGTATACCAAAATCCATTTGAATTGGAAAATGTTGCTTCTCGTGTCAAATATTGATATGTGATTAAAATGTGATTAATTATGATTCATTAATTACAAAGCCTCTAATTAATTAGATAAAAAAAAATTGCATCGAGTCCCACCACTAAAAACAATACAAGTTAACTTGCCTTGTAAATTATTCAAATAATGCAAATAAAACTAAAAGCTGTGACAACCTGTCACACTTAACTGGCAGGGCAGCAAACATCTCAAATGTTTGTAGAGGTACAAACAAGACAAGGAGAGAGTCTTTGTGCCTTTAAGCGGAGTGACGTAACACTCGGTTTGTTGTGGTTTGAAGTTTCACGGAGGTGGCTGAATAAACGACACGCGAGTTCGTGCCTCGTGAGAAATTGTCTTTCTGGAGTTATTCGTAATTTCCACACTAAACCATTAATTATGAACTGGTTTCACATCTTAAATGTTTTAGAGGTAGAAGACATCTGAGTAAAAAGTGCAAAATGTAAACGCTCATTTAGAATAACAATGTAAACATTTAACTGTGCAAACGCGGTTTAACACTCTAGGACACTACACGACTGGTATCTGTGCTTCTTTTTGATCACCTTTCATATCAGAATGAGATTTATTGCATAACTTTTTACAGACAAGGAATGTGCTTTTGTGAAATTGGTCCATAATAATACAAACATTGGTGCTTTTTGTGTGCCTCTTTTTGTTGACAATTTTCTCATCTTTGGAGGCTGCCAGTGTTTCTTTCACTATCGCTTTCGAATTCGTGCCCCTCGCCGGTTCTACTCATTAATTCTCCTCCTTCCAGAGCTTTCTTCTCCGCCGCTGGTAGTAAACGAATCTTGCGGTAAATGTGCGAGCCAAAAAACGGCACAATGATTGGCTGTTGTCGTGTTCATTTCTGCTGCCGGATCTATCCATATCGAGTAAAAATGTCAAGGCTTATCGATTGTAGTCGACATACATTTTATCGCGGTTCGAGATCGTTTTATCACCATATGATACAAAACATGTCACTCTCATAGACGTAGTTTGGATTATTGATTCGCTGCGATGTCCTCATCCTCCAGCTAAATAATGAGGGAGAGAAATCAAAGATCGCTATAAAGGACAAATTATATTCATATTTTTTTATTTCTATGTTATTACTTTAAAGTTCAATGTTATGCACCCATTTTGCAAAAGCACATTCTTTGTTTGTAAAAACTATGGCAATAGTTTGGCAAAACCTCATTACAAGCAGCGAGACGAGATGGTTAAAAAATGCTGAGATATTTCAGAGAGACGACGTTAAAAAAAACCCATGAGAGCTAGATGATCATGGTGGACGGTAACGGTAATCCGTCTCTCTCTCTCTCTCTCTCCCCTCCCTGCCCCCAGAGAACCACAACGCCGTGTTCGCCGACGCCGGCTTCAAGGACATCCGCCCGTACCACTACTGGGACGCAGCCAAGAAGGGGCTGGACCTCACCGGTCTCCTTGACGACCTGGAGGTAAGGAGGGGTGGGGTGGGGGTGAGGAGGGATTGGGATGAATGCAGAAATCGCTGACTTTGTTTGTCGGCAAATATATGGAGACTTGTTTTGCTCTTCGGGATTAGGGGTTGGGGTTGGGACGAGAGTCGATGAATAGATTTAATACTAATACTAATTCTGGGTTGATCCCGCTCTTGATTAATTTTGTGTACACGCTACATATTTACACGCTGTGCCTGTTTTGTGAGACTTGACGAGTGCCTGTTCAGGGTGGAGCGCGCCGTGTTCTATGAGCATGCCTTGGGTGGAGCGACATGCAACTTATCTGTGTCAAGGTTCCCTTTATTCTATATTTAATAATGTAACCATCAGTCGTCCCAACTAAAAAGGTTGTTCCTTATCCAAATAACAAGCCCTGGGGTAACAAAAGGGCTCAAATCAGTTATTAATAAAAAGTAACGGATGTATTACACTGGCGATCCTCTGGAGAACTCATTTTTCTCTCGGTTCGAAAGGTCAGAGTTCTCTTTTCACTGCTCTGTTTGTCTTTGTGTGACTTCAAGGGGAACACACTCATATTCTCCAACATTAGAGAGAACTCCGTCATATGTGTGATTTAACTCTCTTTTTCCAAAAAAAAGTTGTGTGAATGTTGGTCCATTTACGTCATTGGTCCAAATTGGACTAATGAGCCGATTGTCCCTGTGGAGCCAAGATCACGATTACTGCTTTTTCCTTTCTTTCATCAGCAGTCTCGCGTTCTCCTCTTTTGCTTTGAACGTCCTCCCAATGTCTCCGTGTCCCCAGAAAGCCCCGGAGTCGTCTGTGTTCGTGCTGCACGCCTGCGCCCACAACCCCACGGGGACGGACCCCACGCAGGACGAGTGGAAGCAGATGGCCGAGGTCATGAAGGTACGGAGCGGAGCCGTCTGCGGCTGGACGGACGGAGCTGGTGGTGGTGGTGGTGGTGGTGGTGGTGGTGGTGGTGTGGTGGGTGGTGGAGCTGGAAAAAGGGTGTTTCTCTTCAAACTGAATAAGTCAAGTGTTTTATTGTCACTTGTACTTGTACCTGTCATACCACAGGGCCATTCTGAACAGTGAAATTCTTGTGACGTGGCAGAAAGTAGGCAAAAAAGATCAAATGAGAAGAACAGAAAAAAATGTAGATATTAATAAGGTAAGATACAATTTTATTTAGAATAAATATACCCTTGTTTGGCCGTCACCATACTCTGGGGTAAATAAACTCATGGCTAACTAGTAATAGATATAGATATGGTACGGCTGTGGCTCAGGAGGTAAGATAAGATAAAACTTTATTAATCCTGATGGAAATTCTTAAAAAAAAAAAACTATCATCTGTAGAGGTAGAGCGGTTGCAACAGGAAGGTTGCTGGTTCGATCCCCGGGGCTCCTCCCCCACCTAGCTAAGTGTGGAGGTGTCCCTGAGCAAGACACCACCTAACCCTAACTGCTCCTGACGTGTTGGTTGTTACCTTGCATGGTTGGCACCGCGGTTGCTTTTGTGAAATCGGTCCATAACATTGAACATTAAACAGAGTAATAATGTAGATTTCCCCCCCCAAAAAATTTTAAATAATAATGCTTATGTTGCAGTGATGCAAGTGTAACTGTCTGTCTCTCGGTCTCTCTCTGTCTCTCTGTGTGTGTCTGTGTGTGTCTCTCCCTCTAGAGGAGGAAGCTGTTTGTGTTCTTTGACTCGGCCTATCAGGGCTTTGCGTCCGGCAGCCTGGACAAGGACGCCTGGGCCATCCGCTATTTTGTGTCCCAGGGCTTCGAGCTCTTTGTGGCTCAGTCCTTCTCCAAGAACTTCGGCCTCTACAGTGAGTAGAGCGGTCGTTTAGTGGACACCTTTCCATCTGAAGCGACTTCATCCAGAGCTTCAGTCAATGAGTTCATGAGCCGGTAGAGAAGCAGACAGGAGACAGGAGATAAGTAGGGTAGAGAGAGTACATCTAGTTATTTAGCTTTAGACACTCCTTTAGACTCCTATTATACCCATTATCTCCTCCCGCCCCCCCCCCCCCCCCCCCCAGACGAGAGGGTGGGCAACCTGACGGTGGTTGCCCAGGACAACGAGAGCCTGACCCGCATCCTGTCCCAGATGGAGAAGATCGTGCGGACCACCTGGTCCAACCCCCCGTCCCAGGGGGCCCGCATCGTCAGCAAGACCCTCAACTGCCCCGAGCTGTTCGCCGAGTGGTACGCAGTACTCCAATACCTCATACACATTACTACAGTACTGTAGTCTATTAATATACAGAATATATCACGATATACAACCTTATATCAGCAGTACTGTTCTATTCTATTCTCTTATTATCTTCATGTACCACAGCGATATATTGCTGTCTCTCTTCCAACAAATGTACTTTTTGTAAGTCGCTTTGGACAAAAGCTAAATGTAATGTAAAATGTAAATGTATTGGACTATTAATTTACTTGATATAACATAACGTACATAATTTAGCAAATATACAACCTTTAGTTTACAAACATGAATAAACAGAATATACAACTTTATATGTGCAGTACTCTTAATATACTTAATATAACATTGTACATAATCTATGGAATATACAACCTTTAGTTTACAAACATTAATATGGAGAATATACCCCGAATATGCACCCAGTACTTTAGTTAACAAACAGATATAATATACATAAACTACAGAATATACGTTATCCATCCAGTACAGTAAATTGGGTTGTTTTTAGAAAGTAGGTTGGGTCATGCATTGCTTTGATTGCTCTCAGCCTCGCTTGCAAGTCACTTTGGATATTAAAAGCGTAGCCGGCTCAATGGTAATGGTGGTAAACCTCACTTGAAACAAACACGCTTAACGTTTTGACACCATGTCAGATGCTGACCAGGTCATAGGGAGATGGTCAGCCATGTTGGTACTGAGGAAGGCCTCTCTTTATCTCTGTCTGTCTCTCTGTGTCTCTGTCTCTCTCTCTCCCCCCCTTTATCTCTATCTCTGTCTCTGTCTCTCATCTTCCTGTCGCTGTCTCTCTGTCTCCCCCTGCCTGCAGGAAGGGGAATGTGAAGACCATGGCAGACCGGGTGCTGCTGATGAGGGACCAGCTGAAGGCCAAGCTTCAGGCGCTCGGCACCCCGGGGAGCTGGGACCACATCACCCAGCAGATCGGCATGTTCTCCTTCACCGGCCTCAACCGTAAGACACCGCATACACACACACACACACACACACATGGAAACACACGCACACATACATGCACACAAATGCACGCAAGCACACACACGAATGCACGCAGACACGCAAACACACACGCAAACGCACGCACGCATGGAAACGCATGCATGCAAACAAACACACACACACACACACATGCATGCAAACACAAACATGCATGCAAACACACACACATGCAAACACACACGTATGCTAACACACACACGCACGCGCATACACGCACACAAATATAAAAGCGACAACCTTACCGTTCATCTTCCCAAGTAAATCGTCTATATCGGGCATGTTCCTTGGCTAGATGTTATACATTCTGTATCAGTAGATCTCTTTAGACTCTTGAACAGAGTTGGCGCTTCCAGAACAGGAGACAGGATGTGAGATAACGGATTCCCGTCCCTCTCTTCCTCTCCCCCCTCCATCTACAGCCAAGCAGGTGGAGCACATGATCAAAGAGAAGCACGTCTACCTGATGGCGAGCGGTCGCATCAACATGTGCGGCCTGACCTCCACCAACATCGACTACGTGGCCCAGTCCATCCACGACACCGTCACCAGTGTCCAGTAAACCCCACCCCTCCACCCCTCCCAGCCCCCCCACCCCCACCCACCAGCTTGTGTCTTCTTCCGTGTGTTTGTGTGTCCTGCTGTACCACTTCCTCTCTTCCGATTGGTTTAAAATCGCTGCTGTCACCGTTTCTTCCTGATATACTGTATATATAAGACCAGGGGGGGTGGGGGGGCGGGTCTTACTGTAGTCTGGGAAAGGTGCAATTAATCGGGACTGAATGGGCCGGTGAACTGGTTCACGCGGTCCCATGTGGTTCATCTCTCCTCCGCTCCGCGGGTTCCATTCGGGGGGAAAACATTTAGCTTTGGAGCACAAATTAAAACCTTAATTAGAGCCCTCATCGCCAGACTGTCTCCCTCTGGCTCTAGAGAGTACTGTAGAGTCCCCTACATTTCTCCCTGTGAATCCCTGTGGCCTTGGGCAGGAGAGGGTTGGGGTCACCATTTTAAGCCACGCCTTTTAAGATGAACGACGCGTCGAACTCCGGCTCGCTTTTGTTCGGGTGCCATTTCACTTTTATCTTTTCCCTCCTTCCTTTATTCCTCAATATGGCCTCTATTTTATTTTTTTAGAAAGTGCGTAACAGTTGGCGGGAAGATGAAGGAGTTGTTTGTGTTTTAACGAAGCACTTTTAGGTCTGACCGACAGAACACATGAACCACAGGACGTCTGGAGCTTGGTCCGCAGTGCCGGAAGAACTATATACTCTATTCAGAATAATAATAATAATAATAATAATAATGATGTCCCTGTTATAATCATGTCATCAAAAATACTGGAATACCTAAACGCTAATGAAAATAGTCGAATGTTTAAGCGGTTGTTTGAAAAATCTCGTAAACCATTCAAGCAACCATGTAGATACAACAATAATCATGTAATATAATAAATTCTGCCTGATTGTCTCTCTGTGCCACCGTTGAACAAAACCAGGACCTCCTCCTCAACCTCATGACCATGAAGACAAAGTCGTTATGTCACAGGCACAGCGCTGCGGTGAACAAAATGGCGCCCATAACTCCTGGTCGTACCTTTGTCACCATGTCGTGAATATGCTGAAATAAATATTTAATTTGAAGAACCACCATGACCGTGTGCCTTGTATTTCTGTACGATGCAATAAGACCATAATGTATTTTCTTATGTTATTATTATGGAGTCTATATACAAGTCTGCTTTCCGCGCCTTGGCTGGAGTGGGTGGGTGTGGGTCACAAGCTCAGGAAAAGGCAATGATGTTTATAAACTATGGGGTTTATTGCTTGGTATGTTGCTTTGAGAGTGTGTATACTTGTTGTAGGTCATTGGTTGTGTCCTGGTCCAATCCCCCATCGGCCTAACGATGGGTCAGATTGACTGAAGGTAACGTTGTGAATCTTTAATATCCGTTTTATGTTGCTGCAAAATAAAATCACAAGCAGTTTCTCACATGGTAAGATAAAGCGACTGAAACGTCCGCTAAAATGTTTTCGGTATTGGTCTTTCATGAGGAAACGGAGTGGAGGAAGTTGTACTTTGTAGATAAAATGTGTGGACACACACACACATACACACACCTTAAACCATTAGGATCCAGAGAATATGTGATGAATTGCAACTGACCATCTTCCTCATCATCATCCTCGCTTTCCTCTCTCCTGATTGGCTGTCCGGCGTGCTGAGTGAGGAAATCAATGGTTCCGGAGTGACCTCTAATCTAGCCCTGTGATTGGTTGCAGCCTGCGCTACAATGCAGCAAAGTGACTCAGCAGGTCTGACATACTGACACACACACACACACACACCCTTACACACGACACACACTTTTTAAATGAACCAGTGGTCGACTAGAACAACCCCTCCCACTTCTCCACCAATCACCATCCAGTGTCCTCTCTCGGCCTCCTCCCCCTCGCCAAGTGGTGCAGTGGCACAAATCAAACACACACACACACACACACACACTCCCGTCTCCCCTGCAGTGATGTTTAGGAGGCAGGAGAGTCTTGGGGTTTGGGTCCAAGGCTGAAGCTTCTTCTGGGTCCTAGTGTCCGCAGGCTACTGTACCTATCTATAATCATACCTTGAGCATTTGTTGAATAACTTTAATTGTTGTTTGTTGGTTTATGAACAATGGATCAACATGGACACTTTAATGTTGTGTTGATGTGTGCATATACAGTATATTCTACACAGCACCTCAGTGTGGTTCGTATTGGAGCACTCTGTGACTGCAGGATCATTACATGATTATGTGTTGATACGGGTTGGGGTCGGGGTTGGGCTGGACGCTGTGGTGGCGGTGGAGGAGGAGGAGGAGGAGGGAGGGAGGAAGGAGATGCGTGTGCAATATCACAAACATAAACTCAACGTCACTGTGATGATGTGTTTGATTGATTAATGATTATTGTCTTTGACGTGTATTGCTTTTTCAGAGAAAGGCATCATGGGACATGCAGTTTAAATGATTGATGATGGTTGACTGTTTTATCAACAGCAATTCTTTAGCATTACATTCATTGGTATTCATTAGCAAATATAAATGTATCAATATCATTTAAAATAATTTTTAAAGTGTCTGTTAGTGAACTCTAATACATAAACCCAGGTTAGTGAGTGTGTGCGTGTGTGTGTGTGTATGTACACATGTAGGAATGTGTAACTCCCAAGTGTGTGTGTGTGTGTGTGTGTGTGTGTAACTGTGCAGGTGTGTGAATGTGCATGCCTGACCCTGGAACATGAATAATTTAATACATTCACACCCAGCGGTACAACACCTCAGGGTGCTGGTTCCAAAAGGAGGTGCTTTCAAATACTCCTAATAATATAGGGATAATTCAACAGGAGGCATCATTTAGAAAGTAACTCGTTTCAGGAGATTATACCCAAGCAGCAAGCAGGTATGGCTAATCCATGCTAATGCGAGGACAAAATATCAGCTGTGCAATATACAAGTCTTAAAGTGTCTTAAAGTATGTTAAAGTGTCGTTTAAAGGTCTCATAATAGAGGACTACGTTTGTGTATAAAAATATAAACCCGTCACTTTGCATTCAGTCGTCGGGTCGCATCCCAAACCTAAAATGGCTCGATGAAGAGGGTGGCGAAATATGGACGAAATATCCTCCTCTTAATATAATCTCTTCTTCTTCTCTTTCGATGTCTTTAGAAAAATGGTACCTTCTGAAAATTGGTACGATCCGTGAACACCTGATCTGGCTCATTCGGTCGCCACTCTGTTGGCGTTCTTCCCGGTCGCGGTTTCCTCCGGATGTAATGTGAAGTTCTTCTTAAAAGCGGAACTCTGTCACGCACACGCTAGGTTCTCACCAGCGGCTGCTCTGAAATGTCCTCTGGAGTTTTGTCTCCTTCTCTGGACCTTTTCCTCTTTTTGTGACCTGGAGGGACGAGGAGAAAACTAAAATCACTTTCAGGGCAAAGTTTTGGGACACAACGTCAATGAATAAAGTACCAATAAAAGAATCTACAAGGAATAGCTGAAAAGGTTGTTGTGATGTGACATTTGGTGTGCATTGTATTACATAATCTGTCTCTAAAAATAACTGAGGAGAATGCAAAGCAGGCTTTTACAGAGAGAGAAGGGAGGGAGAGAGAGAGACTAGGTGGGGGAGGGAGGGGGAGGGGGAGAGAGAGAGAGAGAGAGAGAGAGAGAGAGACTAGGTAGGGGGAGAAAGAGAGAGAGAGAGACTCTAAGGGGAGGGAGAGAGAGAGAGAGACTAGGTTGGGGGAGGGAGGGAGAGAGAGAGAGACTAGGTGGGGGGAGGGAGGGGGAGAAAGAGAGGGCGAGAGCTATAGAGAGTAAGGGAAAGAGGCAGGAAAGAGGCTGAGTGAAAGAACCGTTTCACAGAAACTCTCTCAACACACACAGTCTTAATTAGATTCAGTCACACTCTTTGTGTTTGTGCGTGTGTGTTTGTGCGCGTGTGTGTGTGTGTGTGCATGTGGGTGTGTGTGTGTGTGACTGACTGAGTTTGAGCAGCAGCTTCTTGCCCAGAGTGTCCTCCGAGCCACTCAGCGACAGAGCGCTGATGAAGGGGGAAGTGTCCGTCTCCATGGGAACGGAAGATGTCTCTGAGGAGGAGGAAGAGGGGGGAGGAAGAAACAGTAGAAAAGCCGACTCAATTAAAAAAATGATGCAAGACATCAGGAAGATCGTCCTCAAACTGACAGCTGTGTGCAGATGTGTGTGTGTGTGTGTGTGTGTGTGGAGAGGTTGTGTGTATCGTCAGTGTGTAGTTAGTGTGCAGATGGTTGTGTATAGGCAGTGTGTTGTCAGGTTGCGTAGTGAGTGTGTAGTGGGAGTGTGTACCTGCTTGTGTGTAGGCGGGATTGCAGATGGTTGTGTAGAGTCAGTGTGTAGTTAGAGTGTGTACCTGGTTGTGTGTATGCGGTGTGTGTAGTTAGTGTGTAGTGGGAGTGTGTACCTGTGGTGTCCTGGCTGTCAGAGCGATCCTCTCTGATGTACGGGATCTCATCCATCCTCAGGAACACAGAGTCACTGGGACTCTTCTGGCCGTCTGACTTACTACCTGCACACACACACACGCACACACACACACACGCACACACGCATGCACACACACACGCACGCACGCACACACACACACACACACACACACACACACATGCACGCACACATGCACGCACGCACACACGCATGCACGCACACACACACACGCACACACACAAACATGCACACACACACACACACACACACAAACATGCACACATGCACGCACGCACACACACAAACATGCACACACGCACGCACGCACACATTTGTAATACAGCCCTTAATCACAGTTACAGTCTCAAATGGCTTCACAGGGCTTTCAGTCTGGTCTGGGGTCTGGAAGAGGTCTACAGGTCTGGGGTTCTAGAAGAGGTCTGGAGGTCTAGAGGCGGTCTAGAGGAGGTCTATGGGAGGTCTGGGGGTCTAGAGGAGGTCTAGAGGAGATCTAGAGAAGGTCTAGAGGAGGTCTACAGGAGGACTAGAGGAGGTCTAGAGGAGGTCTAGAAGAGGTCTGGAGGGTCTAGAGGATGTCTAGAGGAGGTCTAGAAGAGGTCTGGAGGTCTAGAGGAGGTCTAAAGGAGATCTAGGGCTCGCTCTGGTGGTCTATAAAAGGTCTGGAGGTCTAGAGGAGGTCTATGGGTCTGGTGTTCGTGAAGAGGTCTGGAGGTCTAGAGGAGGCCTAGGGGTCTGGTGTTCTAGAAGAGGTCTGGGGGTCTACAGGAGGGCTAGAGGATGTCTAGAAGAGGTCTGGGGGTCTAGAGGAGGCCTAGGGGTCTGGAGGAGGTTTGGAAGAGGTCTGGGAGTCTAGGGAAGGTCTAGAGGAGGTCTAGAAGAGGTCTGTGGGTCTAGAGGAGGCCTAGAGGAGGCCAAGGGGTCTGGAGGAGGTCTAGAAGAGGTCTGGAGGTCTAGAGGAGGTCTAGAGGAGGTTTAGAGCTCTGGTGGTCTATAAGAGGTCTGGGGGTCTGGGGGAGGTCCATGGGTCTGGTGTTCTAGAAGAGGTCTGGAGGTCTAGAGGAGGTCTAGGGCTCTGGTGGTCTAGAAGAGGTCTGGGGGTCCAGGGGAGGTCTAGAGGAGGTCTAGAGGAGTTCTGGGGGTCTAGAGGAGGCCTAGGGGTCTGGAGGAGGTCTAGAGGTCTGGTGGGGATCCTGGACTCACGGACAATGCGGTTCTTCTCGTTTAGCAGCGAGGTGCTGTGCGGGACGCTGGCCTGCCCGCCCCGGCTCCGGGCCGACGAGGGCCGCCCCGAGTCCCTGGGGGGCGGCATGAGGGTGGCGCCGTGCTCGGGGACGGGGGGCTCCAGCGCCGGGGGGCGGAGCTCCGGGGGTCGGAGGTCGGGTTCCGGCGTCTGGGGGGAGGTGTCCATGCGCGTGGCGGTCAGGGCGTTCTGGTAGTGGCTCCGGGTGATCTGACGGGCAGGCGCAGAACAGGAGCTGTTGTTGCTACCTCTAGCCACAGGGTGGCAGGGTTCTGGGTTCTGTTCCCAATGCCTGCAGCCTTGAGCAAGGCACCCCTAACCCACACCTTCTCCTTAATGACATGTCTGAATAGTATTCACCCCAAGTCGCTGGAGATGAAAGTGTCTACAAAATGAATAAACTAAATATTAAATATATCGAGATGCAGTCAGTGTGTCAGGGGGGGAGAGGGGGAGAAGGAGAGAGAAAGACATTGTTTACACTTTTCGCGATTAAAAATGTTCATACTCTCTCGTACCGTTTGAAACCATCAACACTGTCTTTGTTGAAGATAAGATAAACTTAATGAATCCCAAATGAGATTTTGAGGGTTTATCACGACTGGTCATGTCCATGAATGATCAAAGTCCAAACTAACCTTCTGCAATATTATTTAGAAAACATATTTCGCCTGAAGGTCGACTGCAGACATTGACGTTCGAACCCAGATCCACCCTGACCCCTGGACTCTCCCATGCCTCCAGTAAGCTGATCTGTGATTGGCTCTGGTCTTCACCTTGATGACCTGGACGTGTGTCAGCTGTCTGACGGAGTAGTCGGGCAGGTAGGCGCCCCCCCCGCCATTCAGTTGGTTCATGCTGCCTCCGTACAGCATGGACTCGGAGCGGTCCAAACCACTGCTGCGGGAGGGGGATCTGTGGACTGGAGAACAGAGGCTCTCTGTCTGTGTGTGACTGCGATGGGAAGAGGGACGGCCAATGGTACCTCCCAGACCGGACCAACTCAGCGAACAGAGTAATGCACATGGAATTAACGTAATATGAACGTGTGTGTGTGTGTGTGTACCTGTGGGCATGATAGCTGGCACCCCATAATATGCAAATGCTCCGTTTTCGAACTTCAGGGCCTCCTTCCCAAACTCCACCTCCACCCGGCCCTGACACACACACACACACACACACACACATACATACACACACACACACATTTGTATAATTGAATATATAACATCCTTGCTACAGTCGTAGATGTAAACGTTACTTTAATTGTGTCTCTATGCGCTGGTTCTGACGGTTCCGGAAGGTTCTGGAAGGTTCCGGCAGTGCTGGTCGTACCTGTAGCACCAGCAGGAAGTAGTCGGCGGGTTTGTTCCGCTGGTACAGGAAGTGCTGTGGCGCCCGCTTATTCTTCTCGTCGAACTTGAGGTCCTGGACGACGCTGGGGTGTTTGATGAGGCGCAGTAAGATCTTCTCTGATAGGTGGGCTGGCTTGAAGGGCTCCACCTCTAGAGGGGGAGGGGCGGAAGGGGGATGAGGGGGATGGGGGGGGGGAGTGGGGAGGGGCGGGGACAATCCTCATTACAATGTTTGCAATATTTTCACAATGAACAATTTTGGCATCCACATCTGTATCACTTGTGGAAAGGAAGTGAGTGTGCATGTAGACAGGAAGTGAGTACCTGTGGACAGGAAGTGAGTGTGTGTGTGTGTGTGTGCGTGTGCGTGTGCGTGTAGACAGGAAGTGAGTACCTGTGGACAGGAAGCGGTGTGTGGCCAGCAGCAGCTGCGGGGAGATCTTGACCTTCATCTCGTTCTCTGACAGCTTGAAGATGGAGAAGTCCTGTTGCTTCCTCTCGTGGTGAGACACACGACGCTTGGTGCGGTTATCAGCTGCACACACACACACACACGCACACGCACACACACACACACACACATGAACACACACACACACGAATAGCATAAATTACATATATTGTGTGAAAAAACAATAGTATGGGTTGGCCTGTGTGTGTGTGTGTGTGTGTGTGTCTGTACATACTGTACTGGTCTATGTGTGTGTGTGTACGTACTGCAGAGGTTGGTGTGTGTGCGTGTGTGTGCGTGTGTACTGTAGAGGTTGGTGTGTGTGTGTGTGTGTGTGTGTGTGTGTGCGTACTATAGAGGTCGGTCTCATCCAGGATCTCCGACTTGATGATCTCCTCGATGACGTCCTCCAGGGTCACGATGCCCATGACCTCGTAGAAGGGGTCGCCCTCGCCCTCGTTGTTCACCCGCTGGACCACCGCCAGGTGACTCTTACCTGGAGGAGCAGCAGCCAATCACAAGAGAGGTGGACCAGAGCATTAGCCAAGCGCAAGAGAGGTGACCAAAGCAATCACAACAGCCAATCACAAGAGTCAATTGATTGTTGGCCAATCAAGACAGAACTGTTGTCACTGAGCCAGCCAATGACAGCTCTTGACACTGATTCAGCCATTGGGAGCTGTTGGGCAAATCGCTGACCATTCAATGTATTTAAATGTAAATGATTTAATTCACTATTTATCACAGAATGAATGAGTCACTGTACACATATTGGATATGACTGAGTGAATGAATGAGTCACTGTACACCTATTGGATATGACTGACTGAATGAATGAGTCACTGTTACACCTATTGGATATGACTGAGTGAAATGAATGAGTCACTGTACACCTATTGGATATGACTGAGTAAATGAATGAGTCACTGTACACCTATTGGATAATGACTGAGTGAATGAATGAGTCACTGTACACCTATTGGATATGACTGAGTGAATGAATGAGTCACTGTACACCTATTGGATATGACTGACTGATGAATGAATGACTTATCCAAATATCCCAAGGTTTACCATTATGATGCTATGATGAGCAGAGCTATATAACAAGCAGGGTGATGGTGCAGAGATGAGAGGAGACTATGCAGACGGAGGCTCGATACTCAAAACGTGTGGTGATGCTGGAGAACATCACTAAAGGTCTACACAGCACAGAATGAGAGAGATGGAGAGACCGACTGAGAGACAAGGGAGAGAGATGGAGAGGACCGACTGAGAGACACAGGGAGGATGAGAGACCGACTGAGAGACAAGGGAGAGAGATGGGAGACCGACTGAGAGACAGACGGAGAGACCACAGGAGAGGATGAGAGCAGACAGAGAGACACAGGGAGAGGAGATGGAGAGACCGATGAGAGACAACAGGGAGAGAGATGGGACAGACAGAGACCAGGGAGAGAGATGGAGAGACAGACTGTGAGAGAACAGGGAGAGAGATGGAACGAGACCGACAGAGAGATAGAGAGACAGGCCGAGAGAGAGATGGAGAGACCGGAGAGACGACAGGGAGAGAAGATTGAGAGACCGACTGAGAGACACAGGGAGAGAGATGGAGAGACCGACTGAGACACAGGGAGAGAGATGGAGAGACAGACAGAGAGACACAGGGAGAGAGATGGAGAGACCGACTGAGAGACACAGGGAGAGAGATGGAGAGACAGACAGAGAGACACAGGGAGAGAGCTGGAGAGACAGACAGAGAGAAAGAGAAATGGAGAGAGACACAGAGAGAGATGGGGAGGCAAAAGAGAGAGAGAGAGAGAGAGAGATGGAATGAGAGAGATACATACATACAACATACAGTACACATACAGCCGACATATATTAGCAGCACACACACACACACACACACACACACTGCCCACTGCAGTAAAGTGTGTGTCTACAAGGCGTGGTGCTGTGTGGCCACACACTGCTGGGTGCTGTGAGGGAGAACCGGGCCCACAGCAAACATATTTAATATGCTGGCCTGCACCCCCCACTGAGAACCAGGGGGAGGGAGGGGAGGAGGGGAGAGAGAGGGGAGGGAAGAGAGAGATGGGGAGAGAGAGGGAGAGAGAGAGGGGAGAGAGGGGAGGGAGAGAGATGGGGAGGGAGGGGGAGAGAGAGGAGGGGTGGATAGATGGATAGAGGGAGAGGGAAGGTGGTAAGGGAGAGCGAGTGACAGAAAGCACGGGGGAGAGGGCCAGAGAGAGAGAGAGAGAGAGAGAGAGAGAGGAAGGAGGAAGAGGGAAGGGGGGGAGGGAGGAAGGGAAGGGAGGAGGGGGAGAGAGAGGAGGGGAGGAGGGAGAGAGAGAGAAGGGGAGAGAGAGGAGGAGGAGGAGGGAGGAGGAGGAGGAAGAGGGAGAAGGAGGAGGAAGGAGGAGAGAGGAGGAGGAGAGGAGGAGGAGAGGAAGAGGAGGAGGAAGAGGAGGAGGAAGAGGAAGAGGAGGAGGAGGGAGGAGGATGGGAGAGGAGGAAGAGGAAGAGGAGGGAGGAGGAGGTGGTGATGACAGGAGGGAGACAGAGAGGACACTTTGACCTCCCGTGGTGCACGTGTGTTTTGAACAACAACAACAACAACAACAACAACAACATGACGTGTCCTATAAACGCTGACTGCAGTGGCAGACCGGAGGCGGCCTGTGATTGGCCAGTGACGGCTGCACCCATTTTAACGCTGAGCGCGCCAAACCTATAAATGACGCCCACTTAATTGATGGCACTCTTTAATTGGTCTTTGAGCTTAATGTCCCCAATTTGCAACAACGTCCAAAACACGAGTTTGAAGCTCGTGAAACTGTGAACCGGAAGATTCTGAGGAACTACAGGTTAGAGAAGAGGCGTGACGTCAAAGCACACCGGCGCGCACACAGGTGATGAACTCCCGCGCCTCACAACCTTTCTTGAACTCCTCCAGCATGGCGTCCAGCTTGGTGTCGTTGAAGACGCAGTGCAGCGGGTGCTTGTAGAAGCGCGTGACGGTCTTGAGCGGCGTGCAGTCGTCCGGGTCCACGAACGCCAGGTCCTTGACGAACAGGATGTCCACGATGTTGGCGCGCTCGTCCTCGAACACGGGGATGCGCGTGTAGCCGCTCTGCATCACCTCCGACATGGTGCCGAAGTCCAGCAGCGCGTCGGACGCCAGCATGAAGCAGTCGCCCAGCGGCGTCAGCACGTCCTCCACCGTCTTGGTGCGCAGCTCCAGCGCGCCCTGGATGATGTTGAGCTCCTCCTTCACCAGGTCGTGGTACGGGTCGGTCACGCGCAGCATCTCCAGCAGCTTCTCGCGCGTGTAGAAGGTGGAGATCTCCTGGCGCAGCAGCAGGTCCAGCAGCTTGCTGATGGGGTACGACACGGGGCACGAGAGCGCCATCAGCCCGCGCGTCACCCACACGGTCCGCGAGGCGACGGCGAGGCCGTGGCGCGAGGCCACCGAGCGCGGCGCGATCTCGCCGACGAAGAAGACGCCGCACGCGCACAGCACGACGGAGAGCCACGTGGCGCCCAGCGTCTGGCACATCCACACGGCCAGCGCGGCGTTGACCAGCGCGTTGCCCAGCAACAGCGTGCACAACACGTAGTTGCCGTGGCGCCCGCGCACCGACTCGATCCGCCGCGCGTGCCGCTGCTCGGCGCGCGTGCCGCTGTTCTGCAGCACGCGCAGCTCCACCGGGTCGAGCGCGAGCAGGCTGAGGTTGAGGCCGCTGAACAGCGCGGAGAGGCCGAGCAGCAGCGCCGCATCCACATCTGTATCACTTGTGGAAAGGAAGTGAGTGTGCATGTAGACAGGAAGTGAGTACCTGTGGACAGGAAGTGAGTGTGTGTGTGTGTGTGTGCGTGTGCGTGTGCGTGTAGACAGGAAGTGAGTACCTGTGGACAGGAAGCGGTGTGTGGCCAGCAGCAGCTGCGGGGAGATCTTGACCTTCATCTCGTTCTCTGACAGCTTGAAGATGGAGAAGTCCTGTTGCTTCCTCTCGTGGTGAGACACACGACGCTTGGTGCGGTTATCAGCTGCACACACACACACACACGCACACGCACACACACACACACACACATGAACACACACACACACGAATAGCATAAATTACATATATTGTGTGAAAAAACAATAGTATGGGTTGGCCTGTGTGTGTGTGTGTGTGTGTGTGTGTGTCTGTACATACTGTACTGGTCTATGTGTGTGTGTGTACGTACTGCAGAGGTTGGTGTGTGTGCGTGTGTGTGTGTGTGCGTGTGTACTGTATGTGTGTGTGTGTGTGTGTGTGTGTGTGTGTGTGTGTGTGCGTACTATAGAGGTCGGTCTCATCCAGGATCTCCGACTTGATGATCTCCTCGATGACGTCCTCCAGGGTCACGATGCCCATGACCTCGTAGAAGGGGTCGCCCTCGCCCTCGTTGTTCACCCGCTGGACCACCGCCAGGTGACTCTTACCTGGAGGAGCAGCAGCCAATCACAAGAGAGGTGGACCAGAGCATTAGCCAAGCGCAAGAGAGGTGGACCAAAGCAATCACAACAGCCAATCACAAGAGTCAATTGATTGTTGGCCAATCAAGACAGAACTGTTGTCACTGAGCCAGCCAATGACAGCTCTTGACACTGATTCAGCCATTGGGAGCTGTTGGGCAAATCGCTGACCATTCAATGTATTTAAATGTGAATGATTTAATTCACTATTTATCACTGAATGAATGTACACATATTGGATATGACTGACTGAATGAATGAGTCACTGTACACATATTGGATATGACTGAGTGAATGAATGAGTCACTGTACACCTATTGGATATGACTGAGTGAATGAATGAGTCACTGTACACCTATTGGATATGACTGAGTGAATGAATGAGTCACTGTACACCTATTGGATATGACTGAGTGAATGAATGAGTCACTGTACACCTATTGGATATGACTGAGTGAATGAATGAGTCACTGTACACCTATTGGATATGACTGACTGAATGAATGAATGACTTATCCAAATATCCACAAGGTTTACCATTATGATGCTATGATGAGCAGAGCTATATAACAGAGAGGGTGATGGTGCAGAGATGAGAGGAGACTAATGCAGACGGAGGTCGATACTCAAAATGTGTGGTGATGCTGGAGACATCACTAAGAGGTCTACACAGCACAGAGAGAGAGATGGAGAGACCGACTGAGAGACACAGGGAGAGAGATGGAGAGACCGACTGAGAGACACAGGGAGAGAGATGGAGAGACCGACTGAGAGACACAGGGAGAGAGATGGAGAGACCGACTGAGAGACACAGGGAGAGAGATGGAGAGACCGACTGAGAGACACAGGGAGAGAGATGGAGAGACCGACTGAGAGACACAGGGAGAGAGATGGAGACAGACAGAGACCCAGGGAGAGAGATGGAGAGACAGACTGAGAGAAACAGGGAGAGAGATGGAGAGACCGACAGAGAGATAGAGAGACAGGCCGAGAGACCTAGGGAGAGAGATGGAGAGACCGACTGAGAGACACAGGGAGAGAGATGGAGAGACCGACTGAGAGACACAGGGAGAGAGATGGAGAGACCGACTGAGAGACACAGGGAGAGAGATGGAGAGACCGACTGAGAGACACAGGGAGAGAGATGGAGAGACAGACTGAGAGACACAGGGAGAGAGATGGAGAGACCGACTGAGAGACACAGGGAGAGAGATGGAGAGACAGACAGAGAGGGAGAGAGATGGAGAGACAGAGAAATGGAGAGAACACAGAGAGAGATGGGGAGGCATAGAAAGAGAGAGAGAGAGAGAGAGAGATGGAATGAGAGAGATACATACATACAACATACAGTACACATACAGCCGACATATATTAGCAGTACACACACACACACACACACACACGCACACACACACACTGCCCACTGCAGTAAAGTGTGTGTCTACAAGGCGTGGTGCTGTGTGGCCACACACTGCTGGGTGCTGTGAGGGAGAACCGGGCCCACAGCAAACATATTTAATATGCTGGCCTGCACCCCCCACTGAGAACCAGGGGGAGGGAGGGGAGGAGGGGAGAGAGAGATGGGAGGGGAGAGAGAGAGAGGGAGAGAGTGGGAGGAGAGGGGGGAGAGAGAGGGAGGGGGAGAGAGATGGGGAGGGAGGGGGAGAGAGAGGAGGGGTGGATAGATGGATAGAGGGAGAGGGAAGGTGGTAAGGGAGAGCGAGTGACAGAAAGCACGGGGGAGAGGGCCAGAGAGAGAGAGAGAGAGAGAGAGAGGAGGAAGGAAGGAAGAGGGTAAGGGGGGGTGAGGGACAGCGACAGGAGGGGAGGGGAGGGGGAGAGAGATGGAGGGGATGGAGGGAGACAGAGAGAACATGAAGGTGGGAGAGAGGAGGAGGAGGAGGAGGAGGGAGGAGGAGGAGGAGGAGCGAAGAGGAGGGAGGAGGAGGGGAGAGGAGGAAGAAGAGGAGGAGGAGGAGGAGGGAAGAGGAGGAGGAAGAGGAAGAGGAGGGAGGAAGAGGAAGAGGAGGGAGGAGGAGGAGGAGAGGGGAGGAGGAGGAGGAAGAGGAAGAGGAGGGAGGAGGATGGGAGAGGAGGAAGAGGAGGGAGGAGGAGGTGGTGATGACAGGAGGGAGACAGAGAGGACACTTTGACCTCCCGTGGTGCACGTGTGTTTTGAACAACAACAACAACAACAACAACATGACGTGTCCTATAAACGCTGACTGCAGTGGCAGACCGGAGGCGGCCTGTGATTGGCCAGTGACGGCTGCACCCATTTTAACGCTGAGCGCGCCAAACCTATAAATGACGCCCACTTAATTGATGGCACTCTTTAATTGGTCTTTGAGCTTAATGTCCCCAATTTGCAACAACGTCCAAAACACGAGTTTGAAGCTCGTGAAACTGTGAACCGGAAGATTCTGAGGAACTACAGGTTAGAGAAGAGGCGTGACGTCAAAGCACACCGGCGCGCACACAGGTGATGAACTCCCGCGCCTCACAACCTTTCTTGAACTCCTCCAGCATGGCGTCCATTTGGTGTCGTGAAGACGCAGTGCAGGCGGGTGCCTTGTAGAAGCGCGTGACGGTCTTGAGCGGCGTGCAGTCGTCCGGGGTCCACGAACGCCAGGTCCTTGACGAACATGATCGTCCACGATGTTGGCGCGCCTCGTCCTCGAACACGGGGATGCGCGTGTAGCCGCTCTGCATCACTCCGACATGGTGCCGAAGTCCAGCATGCGCGTCGGACGCCAGCATGAAGCAGTCGCCCAGCGGCGTAGCACGTCCTCCACCGTCTTTGGTGCGCAGCTCCAGCGCGCCCTGGATGATGTTGAGCTCCTCCTTCACCAGGTCGTGGTACGGGTCGGTCACGCGCAGCATCTCCAGCAGCTTCTCGCGCGTGTAGAAGGTGGAGATCTCCTGGCGCAGCAGCAGGTCCAGCAGCTTGCTGATGGGTACGACACGGGGCACTGAGAGCGCCATCAGCCCGCGCGTCACCACACGGTCCGCGAGGCGACGGCGAGGCCGTGGCGCTGAGGCCACCGAGCGCGGCGCATGATCTCGCCGACGAAGAAGACGCCGCACGCGCACAGCACGACGGAGAGCCACGTGGCGCCCAGCGTCTGGCACATCCACACGGCCAGCGCGGCGTTGACCAGCGCGTTGCCCAGCAACAGCGTGCACAACACGTAGTTGCCGTGGCGCCCGCGCACCGACTCGATCCGCCGCGCGTGCCGCTGCTCGGCGCGCGTGCCGCTGTTCTGCAGCACGCGCAGCTCCACCGGGTCGAGCGCGAGCAGGCTGAGGTTGAGGCCGCTGAACAGCGCGGAGAGGCCGAGCAGCAGCGCCGACACGAGCACCTGCAGCCACGCGTGGGGCGCCGCGGACCGCCGCTCCACCACCGCCACCCAGAAGTCCCGCGTGCGGTAGTGCTCCCACCTGGAGCCGTCGAACGCGCACATGGAGTAGTGTTTGATCTTCTCCCCGCGCCGCAGCTCCTTGGCCAGCAGCTCCACCAGCACCGAGTTCTGGCTCGAGGCGGAGCGGAAGGAGCCCAGCACCTCGATGTCGGACGTCCGGGCGGTCTTGTCCGCGCACATGTTCCGCTTCCCGGGGTGCGCCTGCCCACCTCTGGCCCCGGGTCCCGGCTCCTCGATGAAGGCGATCCAGGGGGCGGCGTTGCTGGCCCGGGAGGAGGCGGTGGAGCCCGCGGTGCGGTTGAGTCTTGAGGAGGAGGTGGAGTAGTACACCCGCAGCATGAAGCGCGTCCCCTCGGTGGCTCTCAGCAGCCCGTCCGCCACGGACAGCTCCCCTCCGGTCTCCTCCGGGCGGAAGCCCAGCAGCCCGTGGGAAGGAGCCGGGAGGAGGAGGAGGAAGAGGAGAGAGGCGAGCACGGGGAGAAGGCGGGGCGGGCAGCTCGGAGCCCCGGTGGTGGAGGTGGAGGTGGTAGTGCTGGAGGTGGAGGTGGATCCTCCGCCGCGGGTGACCGCAGCCTCCGCAGCCATCATGCGGTGTGAACGAGGAGCCGCTCGAGCTCCGGCGGCGAGCCCCTGCTGTGGTCACGTGCGGGCGGCGCCGCTCTCACGCGCCATCTGGCTGCACGGGGGTGAGCGCGAGCCAGGAGGAGGAGGATGATGATAGTGTTGTGGTACTGTCTCTCGCCCACTGACCGTGCAGTGCGATGACGTAACCCCTGAACAGCCTTAGTGTGACGTCATGAAGCGCTTATCCCAGCAGCACTCTGGTTGAATACAGATGAGACTTTCATCTCATCGGATGCAGGGATACTGATGATGATCACAATAAAAAATAATTGTTATACATCCACATGGATTTATAGCCGATACTATCCGCTGTATGTTTCCCTTGCGAGATATGACCGATGCTATGATCAGTCTGACTATCGATCATTCATCGTTAAGTCTCGTCGTTATCATATTGAGCTGTTGTTGTTGTTGTTGGTGGTGGTGGTGGTGGTGGTGGTGTTGTTGCTTCCTCCGCCCTAAAATCACGTCACAACAACAGTGGAACAACACCACCTCGCTGCATGGGAACAAGTTTGCTCTCGCTCTCTCGCTCTCTCTCTCTCTCCCCCTCCCTCCATCCCCCCCACCCTGGGGTGCACCAGAGGCAGGGTGTCACTCTGTAGAAGTGGAGCTGAAGACGTGTGCTGCTGCCAGAGTTGCATCCCATTCCCCTGGGAAACATGTACATTCAACAACATTATTATGTCCATAAAAAGCCAAAAATCATTGTTTAGCTGATATAATATCCCCTTTTTTATTTTATTTTTACTTAGATTAGGCATTTAGCCCTACAGACAGACACACATATTCTATTTTAAGTGAATACGGCGGGTGTAGTAAATAAATAGACTTGATTTGACACACCTTACAATTTAAATTACATTTAGGACATGTAGGGCACTTGACACTTTTGTCCAAAGCGACTTAGTGTACTTACAGGTAGGCCTACGTGTGTCACCTGCAGGCCGCCACCACGGGTCTGGTAAATGTACCTAAACTCTATAAATGACCCACAGCCATCCAATGTTACCTTTATTCCCACAGACCTTCCAAGTAAAACCTGCAGTGACCTGTAGTTACGCACACCTCGCCACCAGGGGGCGGTGTTGCATCAGCGATGGGAGAGCCTTGGTACATTAGTTCAGGGGTTCTCTAACTTTTTGGGGCCAGGGACCATTGGAACTATTTGTATTCTAAAACTTTTCAACCTAAATACTTCAGACCTGTTCCATAGTAATCAATTCGAATTTGAGTCATGTTAATACCACTTATATAATTTTAAACAGAGGGTCATTTTATTCAAATTTCATTTCACTGACCCCACACACACACACACACACCCGCGACGTGCAGAACCCGCCATCCGCACATACTATATAACCCGAGCCGACGGCACAGCTTTAGTTTTGGGTGAACAGTTAAACAAAAAGTTAAGTTAACAGTTAATAGATCACATCAAGGTAGTCCCGAGGTAGTGGGCGGAGCTCCCGGTCAATGTCGTCACCAAACAAGCGTCTGTCAGTCAACACGTGGGAGAAGAAGTCGCTTGTTGTGAACAGTACTGTAGTTCGTGTACCTCCTGGCATCCTTGTGGTTGTGCATGAGGTGGCAGACAAGTTCTAGTTGATCTATCGAGTCAATGTTTGCAGACCAGGGAGTTTAGTCATTAACTGGACGCAACACGCAGATCTCCTGATCCTGGGACTCATTTGTGTGTGTGTGTGTGTGTCCAACATGTTGTGTGTAGGAGCTGTAGGAAGGAGACTGGGGGTCACCCTCCTGTCCAGGGGGGTGCTGACCCGGAGTGCCTCGTCCTCCGTGCAGGCTCCTGCGGCTGGGGGTCCGAGGCTGGACATCTGCGGCATCTACCCTCCCATAGCCACGCCGTTCACAGAGACCGAGGAGCTGGACTACCACAAGCTAGAGGAAAACGTGCAGAAATATGCACAGATACCCTTTAAAGGTAGTAGTTTTGCACCATCAATAACCAAACGCACCATCTGAAACATGGATATATGTGCGTATTGTGTCAACGAAACAATATCTGCTGTCATTGCATATTTCATGCAGAACATAATGTTGAGGTTATTCATAACATATTGCCCTCCCCTGTTGTCTGTAACCTGCAGGATCCACAAACTAGTACAAAAGGCACTACAAGGTTTAACTATAAAATGAACTCCCATGCTGCCTTGAAATCAATCATTTGCCCAGAGAACTTGAGCAAACCGGACCGAACTGGGCTTATAGTCCAACCCGAGATACTGTGAACCAGCCGCCTAGTGGCCAACAGGAACCTGCTGTGGGTTCATAGAGGATAGTCCTACACCCATGGAGGTATATCGCCCCCTGTTGGAAAACCCTCAGAACTGTCTCGAATAACTTCAACAACAGTGGGATTAGACAGAGATATTTTTATATACACCCAGAGTGTTGTTGATATTTCTTATGTGTGTATATTATGTTAGTATTAGATGGATCCTGGGCCACACCAAGCGATTTTCACTGCTCTACAGAATCTACTGTATTGAAGTGTGTGTGTGTGTGTGTGTGTGTGTGTGCGCGCGTGTGCGTGTGCGTGCGTGCGTGCGTGCGCGCGCGCTACAGGTCTGGTGGTGCAGGGCTCTAACGGGGAGTACCCCTACCTGACGGAGGAGGAGAGGGTGGAGGTGGTCCGCAGGGTCCGCCTCTCGCTGCCCAGGGACAAACTGGTCATGGCTGGCTCAGGATGTGAATGTAAGTCTCTCTGTGTGTACTGTGTGTTTGTGTGTATATACAGTATATACAGTATATATACTGTATATACTATATATATATATATATATATGGCTATAATAATGTCCACCTCTCTCCACCCTTCCTTTCCCTCTATCCATCCATCCCTTCACCTCTCTCCACCCCTCTACCTCTCCTCCATCTGGTGCTACTCACATCTATCCACAAACCTCTCCTCTCCTCATCTCTCCATCCCTCGACCTCTATACCCCTTCGCTCTCTCTATCTGTCTCCCCAACTCTCTTCCACTCATCCCCTCCCTCTCTCCATCCCTCCACCTGTCTCCTCCTCTCTCCACCCCTACATCTCCTCCCCTCCCTCTCTCCACCTCCTCTCCCCCCTCTCTCCATCCCTCCCCCCTTTCCTCTCTCTCCCCATCTCCTCTCCTCCATCTCATCCCTCTACCTGTCTCCACCCCTCCCCTCTCTCTCTCCACCTCCTCTCATCTCTCTCTCCATCCCTCCACCTGTCTCTCCACCCTCCAACTTTGTCCTCCTCTCTCCACCTCTCCATCCCTCTACCTGTCCCCACCCCTCCGCTCTCTCTCTCTCTCCACCTCCACCTGTCTCTCCACCTTACTCAACACCCCCCCCCCCCCCCCCCCCAGCCACCAGGGCTACTGTCCAGATGACGGAGAGGATGGCGGGGGTGGGGGCAGACGCTGTGCTGGTGGTGACCCCCTGCTTCTACAAGGGCAAGATGGACAGCCGCGCCCTCATCCACCACTTCACCCAGGTCAGCGACTGTTGTCACGTGTCACCATGACAACCAACCGCTCCAGTCGCTAAGGAGACGCGACTTATGTATAAGGCGCTGTGTGCTCGTGTGTGTGTGCCGATGTTTTTGAAAGCATAGCTTTTCCCCTGCATTTTGGCCTCCCATCTGCAACGAAACAGCAATTCCATCCCTGAAAATTGAGCTTTTGGAAAACACCGTCCAAGGTGGTGATTTAAAATATATAATCTGTGTGTCCGTGTGGACATGTGAAACAGTTTGACTTTACTATGGCGTTGAAAAAACGACTTCTATTCACAACTATTGAACTATTTACAGAGCTATACAGACCTACTCAACAACAGGAAGAAGAATAAATGAGTTTTGAACAGCACCCGATAACACATAATTGGAGCGCAAACCTGTCCAGTTTCCAGCTAATTGTCAGCGATTGTCTGTCCCTGTCAATCAAGGAAACCGGCCTGGTTTCCTCGCAGGACCTCTCGCGGCGCTCGGTGCATAATGAGATTGTAATCAAATTCAAAATAGTTACGATTCCGATCAAACCCACAACCTATAGGCACACAACCCCCCCTTGACTCGGCCCCTATCTGAGCGTCTACATGCGTTCTATTTAAGTCTCTAGATGAGGAGAAATACTCAGTGTGTCAGTGCTAGCGCCTAACATGTCACCGTACCAGAGAGGATCCTGCACGTGAAAGTGATTATATGAAGTAAGACTATAGATAAATCAGAAAGTGACAAGTAATCACAGGAATCCGTCTTCCACGTGACACACACACCCCGTGCTCACGTGAAGCCGTTCTCGTGTTTACGTTTCGGTATGTTAATTAACGTACATACTGTATATATATCGTCTAGCTGGAGGGAATATTCAGATCATCCACATTCAAAATGCAAACAACGCGCAGAGACTTTGTGGAGTACGCCCAAACCCAATTATCACAGCCAAGTGTTGCCTCAGCTCGCTGAGATATTCAGCAGCATTGCACACACATGCCGTCGACATGCTAATCTACTTTATTGCCATGAACTGATAATTGCACTGAGAGTCTTTGTCATAACGGCTCCGGTGCGCATGTAGACACGGATCTAGATTCACATCACTTTCACCTGGTGCATCCGTAGTGGTACTGATCCAGCGACCGGTCTGTCTCTCCCCTTATGCTCCTAGCGACCTTCTCCTGAAGGCCAGAGGTCATGACGTCGTGACGTTCAAATACATTTGAATTAATGTATCTTTGTGAATGTTATTGAGTGAATGATGTTAGTTGCTGTTAGTAGACCGTAGTAGACTATATACACGTTGTCAATGAAATATTCAATTGATAGTTTATTTTAAAAAACTTTTCTGCCCTCTCTGTACAAGTCTCAAATGTTGCCTGCAGCAGCTATATATTGAGTGTGTGTGTGGTGTGTGTGTGTGTGTGGTGTGTGTGTGTGTGTGTGTGTGTGTGTGTGTGTGTGTGTGTGTGTGTGTGTGTTGTGTGTGTGTGTGTGTGTGTGTGTGTGTGTGTGTGTGTGTGTGTGTGCGCATACGTGCGTGCATGCATGCGTGCGTGCAGGTGGCCGACAGCAGTCCGGTGCCCGTGGTTCTGTACAGCGTCCCGGCCAACACGGGCCTGGAGCTGCCCCTGGACGCGGTCTGCCACCTGGCTCAGCACCCCAACATTGTGGGTCTCAAGGACAGTGGTGGAGACGTGAGTACATCTCCTCGAAGCCCCCGGGGGGGTCGGGACCGACCGGAGAACAGGGTGGGGGTCTGGGGAGTAGAGGGTATTTTTAAATGTCATTATTATGTGCAAATATACAAACAATAAACAAACAGCCGTCATTCCAGGCATCCTCAACAGTGTAAATGGGGAAAAAATCAACTTTATTTATATAGCATAGAATATTTAGAAAAGAAATATTTAGAATAGCAAAATATAGAAATATGTACCAAAACCAAGTCAGAGTCAATGTCAGAGTCAATGTCAGAGTCAGGGGGTCGTAGGGCAACAGGGGTTTACTGCAATCCCCTTTGATAAAGAACTTATTGTAGCTGGACATGTTTACACTTCCAAATATTGGGAATACATCTCCCAAAATTTCAAATCATCAAGCAACTCCAAGTACAGGTAGTTAGTTTACCTGGTTATTGATGTCCGGCTTGCCAGTACAGTAACAAAGGTTATTTATCAGAATCAGAATGAGCTTTATTGCCTTAGATGTTGCAAACAAGGAATGTGCTTTTGCGCAATTGGTGCCTAACATTAAACAGAGAGTAATAAAACAGAAATTCTATTCAAGCAATTTAAAGAAAGAAAGGATATAGGCTTAGATGGCAAACAAAACAAAGTGTATAAATTGCTAGTTAGATCTGAACACAATATATAAGTTAGATCTGGACACAATTAACATAGCACATTGACGTAATAAAGTGTAAAGCTGGGATTTCTATTTATAAAATTGAATAAATAGTAAAATTGAAAAGGTGGATAAACATAATTACACATGGGTTCATTAGGGTACAATTAAATGAGCATAAATTACTTTAGGGAATTAATGCACAATAATGTAAATATGAGTTTCATCCAGCTGAAATTAAAAGCACCTGTTTTGAATTAAAGGTCAAATCTGTCAAAACTTTTTGACAGTTTAATGAGATCTATGTTGATGTAATATTTTACTACATTAATATTAGGTCATAGTCAAGGTAATCTTTACGTTAATATTATCCAATACGGCTCTGGCTCATCCAGACTGTATGCATCGTCTTAGTGGCACAGTTAGCTGCGTTAGAAGCTAGTTAGCTGTGTTAGAAGCTAGTTAGCTGTGTTAGAAGCTAGTTAGCTGTGTTAGAAGAGACTTAGGTGCATTAGAAGCTAGTTAGCTGCATTAGAATCTACTGTAGTTAGCTGCGTTAGAAGCTGGTTAGCTGCGTTAGAATCTACTGTAGTTAGCTGCGTTAGAAGCTGGTTAGCTGCGTTAGAATCTACTGTAGTTAGCTGCGTTAGAAGCTGGTTAGCTGCGTTAGAATCTACTGTAGTTAGCTGCGTTAGAAGCTGGTTAGCTGCGTTAGAATCTACTGTAGTTAGCTGCGTTAGAAGCTAGTTAGCTGCGTTAGAATCTACTGTAGTTAGCTGCGTTAGAAGCTAGTTAGCTGCGTTAGAATCTACTGTAGTTAGCTGCGTTAGAAGCTAGTTAGCTGCGTTAGAATCTACTGTAGTTAGCTGCGTTAGAAGCTAGTTAGCTGCGTTAGAATCTACTGTAGTTAGCTGCGTTAGAAGCTAGTTAGCTGCGTTAGAATCTACTGTAGTTAGCTGCGTTAGAAGCTAGTTAGCTGCGTTAGAATCTACTGTAGTTAGCTGCGTTAGAAGCGACTTAGCTGTGTTAGAAGCTAGTTAGCTGCGTTAGAAGCTAGTTAGCTGTGTTAGAAGCTAGTTAGCTGCGTTAGAAGAGACTTGGCTGCGTTTTTCACATTTTTCACATTTTCAACACAAAATGTGTTTTTTTTCTTCCTAAATATAAGTCCAAAAATAAGTAGGTTTCAACTTTTAATTTCAGATACATTTCATTTAAGTTTGAAAAGATAATTGAAAAATAAAATGAAATTCACCAGTGATGAAAAACTATAATTTAATTCTACACCTCATTTGTGACTACTTAATTATAATGTAATTAAAGAACATAAAGCTTTGACACCATTAATACAAACACTTACAACTGAGAGAGAGGGTGTGAGCGCACCAGCTACAAGCGTGCGTGCGTGTGTGTGTGTGTGTGTGTGTGTGTGCGTGTGCGTGTTCGCGTGTGTGCGTGTGTGTGTGTGTGTGTGTGCGTGTGTGCGCGTTCGCGTGTGTGTTATAACGGCGAATGACATCAGTCAAACGTGTGATCTGCCACAAGCTGTGCGGTTGCGTTTAAGTGTTCAGGTGGGATGTGGATTAGCGGCGAATATCGAGACTGCTCCTCACCGCCTTCGCTTTTCATCATCACAGACACACACACACTGCATGAGCTATTTTCTGTCACTTTTGCATATTCTTTATTACAAATATGCAATGACTGTCCCGTGCCTCGGCTGTGATGTTCTGTAATGTAGGCTTGTCTTTCTGTGTCGTTTTATCGTCTGTATTTCGTCTGTATTTGACTTCTGTGTGTTTGTGCCCTGGTTAATTTCAGTGTGATATTGTTTTATTGTTTTTATTGTTTTTATATTCTTATTTCCTGTTTTTAACTTTGATCTCATATCTATTTTATCTCATTGTGTGCGTTCTACAGCACCTCGTAACCCTGGTTTTGAAAGGTACTTTATAAATAAAATGTACTTAGTTACTTACTTGCAACGCATTCCCCATGTGAGATTTAAAGGTGCAATAAGTCCATTGAGAAGCATAGAAATAAATGCATTTATGTGCAAAAAAATATGAATATGCCGTTTCTCAAGGCATGTTTCAAACATTTGAACTCTCATCGCGCTCATGGGTCAACAAAGTAAGCTGTCGAGGTAACATCTTCGAAATAAATGCGCTTTATTTCTTTAATGTTATTTAATAAATAACATTTGGGCATTTTATCTAGTTTTAGCTATACAGCCCACATACACACTGGTCATATACGTGCACACTCTGGTCACGTACGTGCACACTCTGGTCACGTACGTGCACACTCTGGTCACGTACGTGCACACTCTGGTCACGTACGTGCACACTCTGGTCACGTACGTGCACACTCTGGTCACGTACGTGCACACTCTGGTCACGTACGTGCACACTCTGGTCACATACGTGCACATGGACTGTGTAAGAAAAAAACACTAAAATGTATCTCCCTCATCAGTTTGATTCCGCCTATTGTATTGTCTAGTGCTAATATTTAACATTATTCAGTAATGTGTAATGAATGAAGTACACTATTTGATCATATTGAATAATATTTGATCATATTGATTTTAAAAAGCGCGATGCCTCTCATCCTCATATGAGGTGGATATTAGGAGACCACAGCGGGGTCCAGCACGGCCGCCCGGCAGGGGGTGGCGCTGAAATTATTTGTAACGAGCAGAGTTTTTCTGTAATGAAGACGGAGGATTTCTGAAATTCATTAATTTAAATGGAAAGGGAATGGCCCGCGGTGTGTGCGCGTGTGTGTGTGTGTGTGTGTGTGTGTGTGTGTGTGTGTGTGTGTGGGGTGTGTGGTGGGGGGGGGGGGGGGGGGGGGGGAGGAGGGTTGCAATAGAGACCACAGTAATTAGGCTAATAGCGACTTGGGCGTGCTAGCTTGATATTAAAAAGCTCCTCCATCCTGTCGACATTCGGCGGGGGGGGGGGGGGGGGGGGGGGGGGGGGGGACCATTTACCGAGAAGGAATTATACGATTACACCATTGTGTGTTGGGAAGGAACATTTGGGGTGGGTGGGGGGAGATGGGGGGGAGATGGGGAAGGGGGGTAGATTGACTGACACACAAATGGTGTAAAAATAGACTTTTCAAGAAGGTTTTCAAGGAACCTCGAGCCTCCAGGCACTGGCTCTGATTCCCCGGGGATCTGGGTTCAGTTTTGGGGGTGGGGGGTGGTGGTGGTGGGTGGTGCTGGTGGTGGGCGGCGTAGCGGATGAGGTTGTAGGGGGATGGGGGGGAGTAGCGGGTGTGAATCTGCTTCTGTTCTCCTTTTTGAACTACAAGGTTCCTCTCCGCAGGCTTATTTGGACACGGTGTCTGTGTCTTCGTATATGGACTGACAAAGGACAGCAGGGTGGAAAGGCAAACAGTCTTCCTCTTCCCCCCCTTCATCCGTTTTTCCTCCCCCTATTTTGAAGACGCCTTCACTTTGTCTCGTTCTCCACTTGGGACTTGTCTCTCCCTCCCTGTCTCTGTCTCTCTGTCTCTGTTTCTCTCGCTCTCTCTCTCTCTCTGTCTCTGTCTGTCTGTCTCTCTCTCTCTCCAACATAACAGAACAATTTGGTCTGACAGCTAGCAGACAGGAGGGTGATTTAAACGCTCTCGCTCTCTCTCTCTCTCTCTCTCTCTCTCTCTCTCTCTCTTCTCCTCTCTCTCTCTCTCTCTCTCTCTTCTCCATGGTCCTGACATGCTGGATTTGTGTCCAGATCACGAGGATTGGCCTGGCGGTCTATAAAACCCGGGAGCTGGACTTCCAGGTCCTGGCTGGATCGGCAGGCTTCCTCATGGCCGCCTACAGCGTTGGTAAGACACGCACACATGCATAAGCACACACACACACACACACACACACACACACACACCTCCAGAGCACAGCGTGAGCTAACCCAAATGTCAGGCCTGCTTGTCTTTGTACAGTTCAACAGGCATCAATAGAATAGAAAATACACTGAAAACATTTTCAACCATTTTTATTGGTAGATATTTGCATTGGTGATTGGTTTTATTTGGTTGTATTTTGCTTAAAATAAATGTTTTAAATCTACAAACTACTTTGATATCACGATGTTGACCAGGATATGCAAGCATGCTGGAATTCAGCCGAAATACAGAAAGTAATCCTACTCATGCGGGGCAGTTTTTCAGTGGGTGCACAATAAATGGCAATGTACAAACCAATGTAAATACACAGCCAAATAATGAAATACATGTTGTAGTATACGTCTGTAGTGCATAGCAACCGCCTCGCACTATGCGCAGGCACTCAGGAAAGGCCTATTTAATGTATTTATTTATTAATAACAGCAATTTTAATTGGAGTGTGTCTATTACTCTCTTTAATATTGCCATACTATTGGTTGCGATCTGCAACTTCACCACTAGATGCCACTAAGTCCTACACACTGCACCTTTAATAATTGCTATGTACTGTAGATGAGCTGTTATAGTTTGCTGGTATATATTCTTT
>PIJE02000234.1:112985-135485 GCA_002895965.2 Coryphaenoides rupestris | reverse complement strand
GAGAGACACACACACACACAGAGAGGGAGAGAGACACACACACACAGAGAGAGGGAGAGAGACAGAGCGAGACACACACACACACACACACACACACACACACACAGAGAGGGAGGGAGAGAGACGGAGATCCGGTATATGTCCGGTTGCTAGGTGACGACGGGTCCCGTGTGTCTCGTTGCTAGGTGACCAGGAGGCTGGGAGTGCCCGCTCTGAAGCAGGCGATGGAGTGGTTCGGTTACCACGGCGGCGCCTGTCGCTCACCCCTGCAGCCAATCACGGAGGGCGAGGTGCAGCAGCTGAGACGAGACTTCTCCTCCAACGGCTGGCTGTGAGCGGGGGCTCGCCCTGCGGGTGACACCGGGGGGGCGGGGTCCAGTGGTTGGGTGGGTGTCTCTGTCAGCCGGGTGGCAGGCTGCCGCGCATGTGTGTGTGTGTGTGTGTTAGCAGCCCACCAGCCCAATGCCCAACAACGTCCGTGTCCAGTAGTGTACCCGCGTCGGTGGGCACATGGTGGTGGTCCGCTAAGCCCCATGTTAATTGATGTGATATGAGCTTGAATTAAAGGATTTTTGCTGATCACCTCAGTTTGTTTGTCACTCATGCTTTTGCGGACGGCTGCCATTTTGGATAAAGCGGACGGTAACCTTTGAACCCTCGGGCCAGAGCGTATGGAAAGCTTTACCATGGCGAAAACAGCACTTATTTATCATCACCCAGTATATATACACATCAATATTATGATTATGATTTTTATAATCATAATAATATAATAATACCAACATGTAAAATATAAAAGAATAAATGACATTTTATGTATTTTTATACATTCAAATATGTATTGTTTATATGTATTTATGTATATTTATACATTCAAAACATTATTTACATAACAGGAATAACAGCAAATATAAAACATGTTGATTTGTGGAAGTGGTTAAACAAAGAACAAGGAATTGTATTCAATTATTTGTATCGATTATTATATGGATAAAAAGATAAAAAGAACAAATGGAGCAAAGCTACAGGAATCAGTCCAGTTTTCTTGTTACTATCTGTTGTTCAACAACACATGCAAAATGATTTATCAATGTAAGAAATGAATACAGAAATAACAATAAAAAACGTTATTACGTTTAAGATGGGGCATTAAAAAGAAAAAAAGGTAAAAAAAAAAAATAAGTGATTAAATCCCTGGTTTAAAATGCCCCCCTCCATGTGCTGCAGTTACCGCGACCGGCCCTCCACTCCACACATCTCTCCATCATTCCCCTCCTCCGCTACCCCTCCATCTTCCCTTCCATCAAATTCTGCCTCCCACACACACACCTCTTGTCCTCTCTCTCTCTCTCTCTCTCCCTCTCTCCCTCTCTCCTCTTGGCAGTGCAGTGACCTCTCTGTGTAGTGTTGCATGTAGGGACCAGGCACCCCCCCCCCCCCCCCCCCCACCACCAAGACCGAACACACACATTGCTCTCCCTTTCTGTCTCCCTCTGCCCCTCGCTCTGTCTCTCTCTCTTTCTCTCTCTCTCTCTTTTTCTCTCTCTCTGCATTGTTGTGACAAAGAGAGAGAGAGTGGGAGCAAGAAAGACGGGGTGTGTTTGTGAGAGAGAGAGAGAGAGAGAGAGAGAGAGAGAGAGAGAGGAGGGGTGTGTGGGGTAGAGAGAGAGAGAGAGAGAGAGGGGGGGGTGGGGTGTGGGAGAGAGACAGAGGTGAGACAGACAGAGCTGGAGAGAGATACAGGGAGAGGGAGAGATGAGAGAGGTTAAGAGCAATGACTTCAAAGAAAGTCTGCTGCTTGCAGGGAAGAAACGGTGTGTGTGTGTGTGTGTGTGTGTGTGTGAGAGGAGTGAAGGTTTATATGTTCAGGTCAGACAAAGGGGAAAAGAAAACCATTGTGAGGAAAAAGAGCGGATGGATCATAACATATGATGAATGTGACGATGGGGTTAAGTCACGTGATGATGGGGATATGTCACGTGATGATGGGGTTAAGTCACGTGATGATGGGGTTAAGTCACGTGATGATGGGGTTAAGTCACGTGACTATGGGGTTAAGTCACGTGACTATGGGGTTAAGTCACGTGACTATGGGGTTAAGTCACGTGACTATGGGGTTAAGTCATCTGAACCAGCTCCCGGTCACCCCCCCCCTGAACCACCTGTCTCAGGAGGACCCGCCCGTGACCCGGTATAGGCGCCGGACCAGAGATTCATGTCCCGGGAGCCCCCCCCCTCCCCCCCCCCCTCGGAGAGTGTGTATGTGTTAATGTGTGTATGAAGCCAATACATGTGTCAGCTGATAAGAGGACCAGAGTTGTTCACATGAGAGAGGTAAATCCACCCCCACCTCTCTCCCTACCCCACCCGCCCCACACACACACACACACACACACAGCACACATGCACATCACACACACACGACACACAACACCTGTGTTTCCAGGCAGCGGCTGAGACTTTTTTGATCCGGTCAGGTGAAGTGGTCCGCGCAGCGGAGCATTATTCAAGTGATCCGTCGCCATGGAAACTTAGGCCGGGTGATTATGGGGCGATCGGTGGCGCCGACTTGGGGTTGGGGGGTGGGGGGGCGGCTTGAGGGGGCCTGTTGATGATAGAAATTAAGGCAACTCTGGAACTGTTAACCATGGAGACGGCATAGACGGAGGGGTGAAAGTCCGACCAAAACACACCTCAGAGCTATTTCAGTGACAAGAGCGGAGCGGAGGAGGGGGAGGGGCCGGGGGAGTTGCTGCACTGCAATATACACAGATCTGCCAAGATGTGTGTGATCAGAGTTCAAATAACACTCACCATATGGCTGTGTGTGTGTGTGTGTGTGTGTGTGTGGTGTGTGGTGTGTGTGTGTTGAGACAGAGAAAAGGGAAGCATTTGTGGAAGCTCACTCTCTTTGTGTGTGTGTATGTGTATGTGTGTGTGTGTGTGTGAGAGAGAGAGAGGAGAGAGCGACAGAGAGAGAGATTGCCTTTGTGTGTAACTCTGTCTTTCACTCATTTTTTAGGTGTTCTGTGGCATGGCCCCCGCACCCCCCACCACCCCACACACACACACACCCACACACACACAACACACACACAGACACACACAATCTTAAACCGCAACGAAGACCTTTTCTTGAAGCTTGAAAGAAGTAGTCGGGATGCTCAGGCCAAAACCGTTATTTCATTGAATTCCATTTATTTATTCACGCCAATGTCCGTGTTGTTGTTGTTTGACCCATGACCGCTTTTATTGTTGTAAATGAAACAGTCCACGCTTCTATTGTGACACAACGTCTCTGTGACTAATGCTTCAGCGGCGTGTGCATCCTACGGCCGGGGGAAGACAACGCTAGCTTGCGTCCCGTCGATCAGATGCAGAGGCCTGCAGAGCCCTCCCCCGCTCCCCGGCGTCTGCATGTCACTTCAGGACAACATGCATGCCTCTGGTCTGTGGACGCTGCAGCACACACACACACACATTCACACACACACACACACATTCACACACACGCACAGATACACACACGTACCCATGCACGCACACACACACATATATTCTCACACATGGACAGACGCACACGCACACACACACATGCATGTGCACACACACACACACACACACACAGACACACACACAGCACACAGACACATGCACGCACAGACACACAATGCACGACAGAAACACACACACGATGAAAACACACACACACACACGCACACATGCGCACACACACACACACACACACGATGGAAACACACACACACAACGTGACAGGAACCCTAATGAGCAAAGTGTGGTGTGTGTGTGTGTGTGTGTGTGTGTGTGTGTTGTTGCTAATTGGGATTCATTACGTTGGCAAACCGAAAAACACCTTTCTGATTTGTGGCCTCTGATTGGTGGGGGGGGGGGGGGGGGAAACTGGGAAGCAGATGTTAGGAGCGTCGGATGTTAGCCTCGCGCGGTGATGTTAGCCTTGTGCCGTGATGTTAGCCTTGCGTTGTCTTCTCCTCTTTGTTAAGACAACTCGGTGTCAAAGTCAAGTGTGCTCGTCCGCAGGGTCGGGGCGCGGTCAAGCGCTAACGAGGCAGCGATAGTGCTATCTAACGCGTCGCTTATTGGCCGTTCAACAGCCCTGGCGATCCCCGCTAGCCCCGCCGAGTCAAAGCACGATCAGCTTACGTTAGCCTACTTACCTTAGCTAACTTACCAGCCACTTCCACCACCAGAACATGGAGTAAAATATCTATTCTGACAAATAGCTCTGCCTGCGCTCTATAGGCACCATGAGCGTGTGTGTGTGTGTGTGGTGACGTGAGTGAGTGTTGTCGAGTGTGTGTGTCGTTATGGTGTGGTGTCTATGTGAAAGTGTGTGTGGTGGTGTATGAGGTGTGTTTGTGTGGTGTCTGTGGGAGGAGAGTGGTGTTGTGTGTGTGTGTGGTTTTTGGGGTTTTGTTTGGGGTTGGGGGTGTGTGAGAGTGTGTCTGGTATGAGAGTATGTGAGTGTGTGTGGTCTGTGAGTGTGTTGGTGTGGTGTGTGCATGAGTTTCTGCTTCAGGGTCTTAATAAATAATAATAGTTGAGTTAATTAAATATGTGTTTACTCTGTAGTTACAGGCTTCTATATTTTATCATCGCCACAGAGATCACGCTTAATATTTGGTTTGGTTGAATAATCAATTGATTCATGGACAGTTGTGGGTGTGTGTTTGGTGTGTGTGTGTGTGTGTGTGTGTGTGTGGTGTGTGTGTGTGTGTGTGTGTGTGTTTTGGTGTGTGGTGTGTGTGTTGTGTGTGTGTGTGTGTGTGTGGTGTGGTGTGGTGTGGTGTGTGTGGTGTGGTGTTGTGGGGTGTGGTGTGTGTGTGTGTGGGTGTGGGTGTTTTGTGGTGTGTGTGGTGTGTGTGTGTTGTGTGTGTGTGTGTGTGTGTGTTGGTGTGTGTGCGCCTATGTGTTTTGGTGTGTGTGTATGTGGTTGGTGTGTGTGTTGTGGTGTGTTTTGTGTGTTTGTGTGTGTGTGTGTGTGCGCCCTGTGTGTTTGGTGTGTGTGTGTATGATTGGTGTGTGTGTGTGTTTGGTGTGTGTGTGTGTGTGTGTGTGTGTGCGCCTGTGTGTTTGGTGTGTGTGTGTTTGGTGTGTGTGTGTGTGTGTGTGTGCGCCTGTGTGTTTGGTGTGTGTGTGTTTGGTGTGTGTGTGTGTGTGTGTATGATTGGGTGTGTGTGTGTGTGTGTGTGTGTGTGTGTGTGTGTGTTGAGAGATAAAGACACAGTAAAAGCAGTGGAAATAACAGACGTTCTGATTGTGCAAATGTTTTGTTTTTTTAACCGTGGTCAGTGCATGGTTAAAGGTACAGGTGTTCAACATTAGCTGGTAGAACTAAAACGTGGTCATTATGAGGCCTCAAGAGAAACATAAAACACTTCACACCGATGACCAAGAACACTTATTCAGATTTATAATGCATCTCCCTGCACGGCCACTATAGCGCCACACACACACACGCACACACACACACACACACACACACACACATGCACACACACACACACACAAGCTATCTATGCATCATTTTGCTGTTTTTCATTTGACGCATATCACCCCAACCCGAACCTTTACTGTAACGTAACATGTATGTAACATGTACGTAACAAACGGTGTACATTTCGAAATCACTCACTTTTCTTTCGTTATATCTAACATTAAAATGCTCACAAATTATTTGGTTTGCAGTGTGACAATGCATACAAAAAAAACCAAACAGACAAACAAAGACCAACTAAATACATTTTGGACTGTATTTGTGATTTAAAGGTTCTTGATTGTATTTGTGATTGTCCCCTCGATTAGACCGCGGGGACAGCCCCCAGCATGCAGAGCAGTGGTGAACAGAGCATGGCTACGAGCAGATGATCTCAGGTGGGGTAGGTTAGGGGGAGGTTAGGGTGTCCCCCACAAAGTCCGCAGCCCACCTGTGAGCATCCTGCTCCCCCCCCCCCCCCCCCCCCCCCCCAGCGCCTCACCCCCAGCGCCTCACCCCCCATACCTGCTCCCGAGCAACACGTGTCCGAATCCACTGCGACTCCCTCCCACTTTGCGGTAACCGGTGACAGCACAGAGTGGATACAGCATAGCGACATGCAGCACAGTAAAAACCAGTCGTCTTTTACACACACGGACAAGACATTCTCGGTAGGCACCTTATTATTCACGTAAGAGTTCAGTGTTAGTTCTGTATATATAACGCCGTCTTTTTCTTTTTCTTTTTCTTTTTGTACATTTCTGTTAATAAATACACGCACAGACACAACATCCACACGACAAGTGACATCAATAAACAGTTGAGCCCGTGGTTTATGGGGACTCGGAGCCCCCCCCCCTCTCTGTAATGGTGTCTTAAGGGCCGGCGCACCTGTAAACCGAACCCTCTCAGCAGGCTTAACACGCGGTAAACCATTTGACTTGAAAGTGAGATTTTCTATTTGTTTTCTTTCTTTTTTTTTTTTCTCTTTCTGATAAGATGGCTACACTTCCTGACAAAAGGCTTTACAATAAGTACTGTGGGTGTTCTCAAGTTATCCGAAGAAGGTTTAAAGGATTGATTAGATTTTTGTCTTTATCTTTTTTTTTTTTTCTTTTTTTTTTAGCTTACGTCTCCTCTTGCTCCCTCCTAATCGGGTCTGGAGCAACACTTCCTGGAGATGTGTTCTGACAAACTGAGCTTCATGTCCTCGCCTCTTCTGAATCAGCCTGCTTGCGTTTGACACAACAAGCTACACGACGCTGTACTGCGCTGAAACAATCGAAGATGTGCACCAAAATGCATTTTAGACGCATGCAGTGAACCCTGACCTCGGCAGAAAACTCAATACCAACCAATAAATACTAGGTTCTGTAAAAAAAAAAGAAAGTTATTGAGGCAATAACTTGTTGTCATGGTAGGCTATATAGCGTGGTTTTAGAAAGCATGCACAATTTCAGTTTGTTTAAATTCAAGTTAGCTTGTAACAAGGCATTATATTTGATCAGAAATAGTTCAAACGTTCAAGAATGTCACAAAAGAAATACAGTTTGACTCATTTTTTTTTGCCTCGTCTGTTGGGCCCCCGCTATGCTTAGCCCCGTCCTGCGCCGGGCAGCTCAGTTTGTCGGAACACGGGAACATCTGCACCGGCCCGGTCCACCTTGTGAGGTCTCGAGCCCGGTCCACCTCGCGAGGTGGACCGGGCTCGAGACCTCACAAGGTGGACCGGGTCTCCACGTGGTCTGACCCTGCAGACAGCCACTCCAGCAAGGCGCCCACAGACGTGAAGTCATCCACTTCGTGTTAAAGGAAGTGTGTTCAGGCAGGGCGCGCGGGTACGAGACATTTCACATCGCAAGTCGAACCGTTAACTGCCACGGACTTCAAACATTTGGAAAACACTTTTAAAACACTTGAAAACACTTGAAAACACGGCACTGGCGGCAGCAGTGTACTCCCAGTGTACCTTTTTTTTTTGCTCCTAATATTCTATAATAATAATAATAATAATAATGTAATATTTTCTTATATATTGGAATATTTTTACTATTATTATTGTCAAATTTTCAGCCAACCCTCTGTTGGATCTATAATATAGACAATAAAAAGTCTCATACGTTAATGTCGGCAAACATTTCCATCGACTGTTTTTTTTTTTTTTAATCTACGAGGCTAAAGAGGCCATTTTGACTCCAAACTAAAAAAACAATTGCACATTTTTCATGAATTGCATCAACAAATAGAAATTGCACCTTTTTGTTTTGGCCTGTGTACCAGTCGTAGCCGAGGCCTGCTAAGCGCTAGCTCAGTGTTCCCCAACCTTGGAGGCCGGAGCCCCACTATGAGGTCGCCTGGTATGCGGGGTCCCGGGGGTCTCGGAGAACAGACATCTTTGATGGCGCGACACTTTGTCGTTTGAAAAGAAGTCCCGCGGCGAGCGAGCTACTGCTAACTGCAACGTCTGCAGTCCTCACACAACGACCGGGACTTTGATCGTACGGTCCCAGATCCTCCTTAAAACAGGTTCAAATGATGCGTTGGGGGGGGAAGCAGACGCACAAACATGTAAGAAAAAATAAGTTGGAGCCAAAAGGTTGGGAACTGCTGCGCTAATCCCTGGCCACACCTCCACTACCCCATGACCCAGCCCCCCCAGCCCCCTAGCCCCGCCCATTTGCTCAGGACTCAGGGTTGGCCGCAGCTCGTGGCACCGCGTGTGATTGGCACAGAGGAGGAGGAGGAGGAGGAGGAGGACTCAAACTGATCCGTGACGAGCTTGTCACGGATCAGTGTGGCACTGAGTGTGGACAAATAGAAATACTGCATGTTGTACTTGTAGAGGCGATTATTATGCAACCAGTCTGACACAAGCTGCAGCACCGCGCCGCGGCGTGATAGAGGCTGTGGCAAGGCGATGTCCATCCACCGTGCGCTGGCGCCCCCGCGAGGGTCATGCACTGCCAGCGTGGAGCGTACATAGCGTCGGCCAGCAGGCGCCGTCCTGGTCACAAACGTTAGGTAGAGGAACTCTGGTTGTTCCGCGGTCGAAATGGATGAAACTCATCCTCAAGCCAGCAGCAGTGAGATGGAAAACGTTATACCATCACAAACAAAAACGTTGCTCTTAGGAACCCAGAAGATAACCAAAGACAACTGGGGGAGGGGGGGGGGGGGATCCGAACCCAGGGGTCATGCTGGGTACCGTGGAGCATCATTTCGCCAGGGCGCGGGCCTTGGCCGCGACGCCCTGTGCCCGCTGCAGCGCCCCCTGGCTGGTCTCCCGCCGCACCAGCTGGTTGGCCTCAAACAGACCCTCCTGACACCCGCCACCGCTACCACCGCCAACACCACCACCGCCGACACCACCGCCGACACCACCGCCACCACCACCGCCGACACCACCGCCACCGCCACCGCCGCCACCGGCTCGACTACTGTCGACGAACGTCAGCACACCTGCAGTGGGAAACACATTCACCGTTAAGGACATTGGTATTTCTTTGTTGGTAGCTGGCTTAATTGGCCTCACCTGGGCCAGGTAGAGTCTGGGGTGGGTGGGGCTACAGCCTCACCTGGCCCAGTTAGAGTCTAGGGGGTTGGGTGGGGCTGCAGCCTCACCTGACCCAGTTAGAGTCTGGGGTGGGTGGGGCTACAGCCTCACTTGGAATATGTGTATTATAGCCTTTGGTGCAGTAGCGTCTGTTTTTGTCTTAAAACACCAAAAGTCCAAAGTCATCGTTTGGTTGTCTGGCTTTGGTTCGTTTCAATTGACGGAATCCATTTTTAAGATCAATCTTAAGAACAATTGTGACACCGACAACAGCTTTGTGAAGAGACAGAGAGGTAAACAATGGTGCTTCAATGTGGTCGTAACGCACACGACAGGTGTTTTAAGGAGAAACACCCCGGCCAGGTGTACGAGGAGAGGATGGCTTCTGGCAGAACGGGAACATCAGAGTACATCTCTTAATGTGTTTTCAGAGCACCGCACCAAGACGTACAGTATGTGTGTTGCCTTGGCTCTTCATCACCACAACACTAACAACAAACTCTTAATTATCTAACAATAGTCATCGCGTCTCTCCTGAGCACCCAAGGGTTGCGTTTGGAATTGAAGTCACTTTCTCTGAGAGTGTTCCTGAGACGGCCGTCATACGGTCTCATTTCTCCTTGGTCTGAGTGGTGGCTGGACACCAGTGGGCGTTCGCGTGCGTTCGCGCTCGCGCTCGCTCCCGCGGCAAAAGGAAAAAGCGCCACAGAAAACGCCAGCGGTTCTTAAATGTCACGTCGATGGCGACGGTGTTTTATAATGACACGCTGTTACGGGAGGATATAATTTACCTGCACGGTGTGCGGTTGCGTTATTTACAGAAGGAAACAAACGTTTAACAGCACACAGTGTGAATTAATGAGCAGATGGGGGGGTGGGGGTGGATAATTATACTAATACGTCGACTGTATATTTCCTGTTGAGACACTTGTCAGGAGCAAAATGCACCGCCTCCTCCTCCCTCGCCTAAATAGAGATTGTGTTGATTACCTCATGAGAATCACATCGAACAGGAGCCTATCACCTCTCAACACAGGGAGATAATTACCGCTTTTCCCCTTTTAAGGATAATCATTAGAATTGAAGTAAAAGCGATGGTCTCTGCTTCTCTGCCCTGAAAGGCCAACAGTAAGATGTTCCCCCTGTCGTCACCACCACGCCCGCCTCCACCACCGACGCCTCCACCACCACCACCGCCGCCTCCACCACACCTCCGCCCACCACCACCACCACCACCCCACCACCACCATCTGATATTTTATCTAATTAGCACATCTTTATCGGAGATGGAGGACGAGTTGGAGACCCTTGGTCTGCAGCGGAAACATTGTGCTCACGCTGTGAAGGAGAGTTTCATTAAACCGGGAAAAATCAACGAGGAACATTTGAAATGCTATTGGATTTCATTTTTCAATAAATGCAATTTAAGGAAGAAAAAATGGAAATGGCCCCGCTGGTAAATTAAGACAAGAAATCTATTGCAATTACAGGACGGCATAATTGAAAGAAAAATGACTTAATATGACGCTTAATATATATCTAAAAAAAGCCAATAAAGAGAATCAATAGCTCAATGTTTTCATAGGTTCACAGCTCCGCTAACGACACTGTGCTATTAATATGATCTAAAGCAGCATGCGTGGTTTAAAGCTGTACATTTCCCATGCTGTTGTTGAACCATATTTTTGTCAAACGTAAAGATATTATGTTGGCTATCGAAGATCAGATATCTGAGCGCTTACCGTAGCCGTCGATGCAGCCGCTCTTGAACTCTCCCTCAAACTTCATCCCGTCGAATCGACAGAAGACTCCGCTGCCTTGGAACTTCCCCTGAACAAACTCCCCCTCGTACTGCAGCCACCACAGGCACGCACACACACAGCACACACACACACACACGCACGCACGCACGCACGCGCGCACGCACAGACACACACGCACCACAGCACACGCACGCACACACACGCACACGCACAGAACACAGCACCACACCACACACACAGTCACACGCACAACACACCACCACACGCACACACATATACATTTACTGTTTTTCACCTGCCATGGACAGTGGGAATAATAATATATTTTCTATTTATATTAGTAAATAGAAAATATATTATTCTATGAGTAGTAGTATTGGATTTTAGTTTTGTTCAATAGCACGCAAATCAGGAAATTGAAAAGATCGGTCAACAAACAGATAGTTTGTTGATATTAATATTATTGTTTATCATTTGTTTATATATTGTACATTATAAATACATTTTAGGCACAAATATACACAAATACATATTAAATATAATACCAAAGTAGAACAATATATATTCTTTGATTTTTGTAGGACCAAAAGAAATTATATTTTTTCTAACATCTAGTAAACATCAAGGAATGCTATCTAATTTCCTCCAACTAAATGAAACAGGTTAGAAGGTTCAGAAACACAGCTCACATCTTTATAATCTGGTCTTTTAGTCTTCATCCTCATGTGTTACTGTGTCAATGGGCTTTTAAAAGCACACCTTTTTTTATTTTCCTGAATTGTTTTTTTGTGTGATTTTACTAATGTTGTGTAAAGCAAAATTGTTACTGTTCTCTTGAAAACATGCATATTTACAGTACTGTCTGTTAACATGCACTGTCCCTGACAAATAATCTGAATAAAAATAAAAGGATCGGTCAAAGCTTGAGCGAATTATTGACCTGGAGTTGTCGGGGAACACCAGCACCCCACAGCCGTTGAAGAGGCCGTTCTCGAACTGTCCCGTGTAGCAGGTCCCGTCGCTGAAGTTCAGCTGGCCCAGTCCATGTCGGAGGCCTGGGGGGTCAACACACAGGGCAGGTTGGGGGGGCGGAGGGTCCTGACACAAGAGACGTTCATACTGCTTCATGCGCGCGTTGTGTGAAGACATCCCTTGACTGCAACACCCACTCACTGTACTGTACCGTCGTTGGGCACGATGACATCATGACTTTGAGAATGCACATCATGGGCCGATGAGGTCATTGTCGGCCATCTTTTCCGAACATTGGTTTGTGGAGTGAATTTTAGATAATGTTGCAAAGTCTAGCGGTTGGGGTGTTCTGGTATTAAATTATCAAATGTTCAAAAATGTACCTTAATATGTAGGCCTACCATTATAATAAAATTATATATTGGAATGTATTGATATATTAATTGATATATTTAGATAATGTGTTTCAATGTATCCAATTATAATAAGTTAACATAAGAAACACAAGAGTATATATTATGAAATCAATAATATCATGAAACATTAATATAAGATCAATTATATATACATATCAAACAGTTAGGGGACAGCCTGTCGGACACCTCGACCGCTTGACGTTGCTTATCGTTAAAAAAAAAAAAACCTTTGACGTCAAAACATTTCACGTCGGTCACCAGATGAATAAGAAGCGAATCAATCGTGATTTCAGACACCGCTAATTCCAAAGCGGGTGGTATTGTGGGTGTGCCCTGGGTGGATAGTTTTCTTTCGCGAGTCGTCAAACGGAGCTTTCAATCGAAAAACAATCGTCTCAGACTTTGTGAATGTGCACACGCTGCTCTCAAAACGAGACCTCGGCTTTTCCAACGGGGGTTAGCCTGACCTTGGACGGCTTTTGAATCGCGGCGGCGACGTACGCCAGACTCAAAGCTTTTTCCGTCTCTGCTTAATTACTGACACAATTAACGCGAGTGTGTGTTTGATACCGGGCTGTTTGTCATTGAACACCCTCCACGGTCCAGAGAGGGACGCGGCTCCGTCGAAACCGTATCGGCGTATCGGCACACTTAAGTGTTTGAGTTTTTTTCAGGGACAGCTCCGGGCTAACCGCTAATCGCTGGGTATCTCCCCTCTCGCAGCGGCGACCGATAAAAACAGGAAACAGGATGGCGGCGGCGTGGAGGCGAGAGGCCGGCGGACCGTGGAGGGCCAAGGACAAGGAGGTTAACAGGACGGGGGGGGGGGAGGGGAGATCCATGCAGTAAAACATTATGGGGTTTTAAAGGGGAACTGTCATGCTCTGCTATTTTCTAATATAAGAGAGTACGCTGCTTCGTAGGTGCGCGTTGTTGAGGAAGTGTGGGCCGTGACATCAACCCCCCTGCTTCTGCGGAAAAAAATATGAAAAATGTGAAATGTATAGATTTTTTTTTTTGCTAGCCGTTCATCGGAGGCGGTACATTCTTATAGAGCCCCACGGTGGTCCTTTAAAGATGGGGGAGGAGGAGGAGGAGGAGGAGAGGGAGGAGGAGGAGAAGGAGAAGAAGGAGGGAGGAGGATGGGGAGGAGGGAGGAGAAGGTGGAGGGTGGAGGAGAGAAGGAGGAGGAGGAGAAGGAGGAGGATGACGGGGAGGAGGAACGAGGATGAGGAGGAGAAAAAGAAGCAGGAGGATGGGGAGGAGAACAGGGAGGAGGATGGGGAGGAGGAGGAGGAGGATGGGGAGGAGGAGGAGAAGTTGGAGGAGAAGGAGGAGGAGGAAGAGAAGGAGGAGGATGACGGGGAGGAGGACGAGGATGAGGAGGAGAAGAAGAAGACGGAGGAGAAGAAGAAGGAGGAGGACGGGAGGAGAACAGGGAGGAGGATGGGGAGGAGGGAGAAGGAGGGGGGGGGGGAGCTGGCACAGAGAGGGGGGTATTGGGGGTGTTCGGGGGGGCAGGCGGAGGGCGAGCCAACCGGGGGTAAGGTTAGAGACGTGTCACCCCCCCCCCCCCCCCCCCCCCTCCTGCTCCTCCTCGCTGCTAACGCTGGACTAAATTAGGCGGTCCATCTGTCGCGCGGCTCAGAGACCTCCGCACCGCCACTAATCCCACCCGGGGCTTCCACAGGAGATTTGGGCGCCGACGGCTAACCGAATCACTGCAGGCTCTCCAGGATATCTCCACAGACACCGGGCTTTCCTTTCCCAGCCATATGTGTCACTAGGTGTGTGTGTGTGTGTGTGTGTGTGTGCGTGTGTGTGTGTGTGTGTGTGTGTGTGTGTGTGTTGTGTGTGTGTGTGTGTGTGTGTGTGTGTGTGGAATGAGCTTTAGGAAATCTCCAACGTAAAGTGCCAAATCCTGACAGAGAGAGGCGACAGCCAATGAATTTCCCCAGCCAGCTCTTTAGTAGAGAAGGACAGACAGACAGACAAGTAGTCAGACAGACAGAGAGAGAGAGAGAGAGACAGTCAGACAGACAGGCGGTCAGACAGAGAGCTATTTAGTAGACAGGCAGGCAGACAGACAAGCAGAAAGGCATACAGTCAGATAGACAGATTGACAGACAGGCAGACAGACAGGCTGTGCTGTCACATGAAGCACTGTGACATAGTGGCAGCGAGGTCAGTCAAAATATTACATGACATAAACAATGTCCCCTCTATCTCTCTCTCTCTCTCTCTTTCTCTGTCTCTCTCTGTCTCTCTCTCAATTCAATTTCAATTCAATTTTCAATTTAAAGAGCTTTATTAGCATGGGAAATGTACATTTACATTGCCAAAGTGAGTGGTAAATAAAAACAAAAACAAAACAAATCTAATTTACAATTGTCGATTTACAAACGTACAATTGCAGATATTCGATAACAAAGAAATATGTCCAAACAAAGCAATAATGCAATCAAATATATAAATATGAGTTTCTAAAATATACTTATAAAGAACTAAATATATACTAAATATATACAGTAAGTCAACTTAAAAAAAAAATATATATATATAAAAAATACAACAACAAAAAAAATCTCTATCTCTCTGTCTCTGTCTCTCTCTCCCTCGCCCCAGTGGCTTCACTTTAGTTTCTTTGCGTTCTGTTTTATTTTGTCCAGACCCGTGTCAGGTCACTCTATCCCACTGATGACGTCATCAGGAGAGAGAAGTGGAGACGATGTGGACAAAGCCTATTTCCTGTAACTTGATCACCCGACAGGTCTCTCTCTCTCTCTCTCTCTCTCTCTCTCTCTCTCTCTCTCTCTTCTCTCTCTCTTCTCTCTCTCTCTCTTCTGTCTCTCTCTCTCTCTGTCTCTCTGTCTCTCTCTCTCTCTGTCTCTCTCTCTCTCTCTCTCTCTCTCTCTTGCTCTCTCTCTCACCAAACCTTCCACTGAATTATTCACCATGTGACACGGGACCTAGGTTGGACAACTGCGTGGCCATATTTGCATGCATACATAGACACACACACAAACAAACACACACACACACACACACACACACACACACACACACTTACACACTTACACACACACACACACTTACACACACACACACACACACACACACACACACACACACACACACACACACACACACACACACACACACACAGACACAACACACACACCAGTGGATGTTTGTGTGCAAACAGAACGCCCCCCTCCTCCCTCCCATTGTGCTCCAAACTGCAAAAACTGGTTCAGTGTGTGTGTGTGTGTGTGTGTGTGTATGCATGGATATGTGTGAGTGTGAGTGAGAGAGAGCGAGTGTGTCTGTGTGTGTGTGTGTGTGTGTGTGTGTGTGTGTGCATATGTGTGAGTGTGAGTTAGAGAGAGACAGAGGGAGTGTGTGTGTGTGTGTATGCAGATATTGGCCAGTCTGTGATTGTGTGTGTTTGCCTTTAAGTTTGAATCTGTGTGTGTGTATGTGTGTCTATGTGAAAGCTCTGATTATCTCCAGTGTCAAGAATAAACAAACCCTCAAGTCAAACTTAAGCTTAAAACAAACATTGCGTTTATGTCAACACTTTGGTTTGTCTATACGCTCATTTGATTTTTTTCACTTGATAAGGTTATAAATAATTATTATACATCATAATAACCATGGTGATAATGGAGTATGGTAACTGTAGTGGTAATGGATCTTAGTAACCTTGGTGATGATTGAGCATGGTAACCGTGGTGATGATGGAGCATGGTGATGATGGAGCATGGTAACCATGGTGATGATGGAGCATGGTGATAATGGAGTATGGTAACCGTGGTGATGATGGAGCATGGTAACCGTGGTGATGATGGAGCATGGAGATAATGGAGTATGGTAACCATGGTGATGATGGAGCATGGTGATAATGGAGTATGGTAACCGTGGTGATGATGGAGCATGGTAACCGTGGTGATGATGGAGCATGGAGATAATGGAGTATGGTAACCATGGTGATGATGGAGCATGGTGATAATGGAGTATGGTAACCGTGGTGATGATGGAGCATGGTAACCGTGCTGATGATGGAGCATGGTAACCGTGGTGATGATGGAGCATGATGATAATGGAGTATGGTAACCGTGGTGATGATGGAGCATGGTGATAATGGAGTATGGTAACCGTGGTGATGATGGAGCATGGTAACCGTGGTAATGATGGAGCATGGTGAAAATGGAGTATGGTAACCGTGGTGATGATGGAGCATGATGATAATGGAGTATGGTAACCGTGGTGATGATGGAGCATGGTGATAATGGAGTATGGTAACCGTGGTGATGATGGAGCATGGTAACCATGGTGATGATGGAGCATGGTAACCGTGGTGATGATGGAGCATGGTAACCGTGGTAATGATGGAGCATGGTGATTATGGAGTATGGTAACCGTGGTGATGATGGAGCATGATGATGATGGAGTATGGTAACCGAGGTGATGATGGAGCATGGTAACCGAGGTGATGATGGAGCATGGTAACCATGGTGTTGATGGAGCATGGTAACCGTGGTGATGATGGAGCATAGTAACATGGTCTTGCCTTCTCTCCATTCTCCGTGGTACTCCTCGCCGTTGGTGTAAGTGAAGGAACCTCTCGTCAGGGTCATGGGTGCTACACACACACACGCACACACACACATACAGACACACACGTTATCTTTATGCCTGTGGGAGCTGCCTGATAAATGTGTTATTTTATTTTTCCACGCAGCTAATGAACCCAGTGTCCTCATTGAATCACACTTTTAGCCTTGACAGTCGTTCTGGCGACAGAAAATAGGCTAATAGCCTATAGGGTCGAACTGCAGCCTTAATACATAATAAACAGCTACATCGACGCAGGCTTCACGACATAGGAGAATTGATGTCGCCGAGAAAAACGAAGAGGTTGTTCACAAGCCTACATGAAGAGCTGAAACACAATATAGCGGAACACCACACACAACAGATCAGCCGCACCGTGTTATCACTGTCGACAACCTGAGCATGACAGTAACAATAATAATAATAATAATAATAATAATAATATGTTGCCTTATTTCATAACCCGGCACGGTTACTGCATCGGTATCGGTGAATAGTAGTAGTATCTACTGTATGTAGTATAGTGGCGCTTATCCCTCATCGTGTATCTCTCCATCCATCCATGTTGCCACAGTAACGGACCCACCCCCCTCCCCCCGCCTCCCCGCATCCTCCCAGCTGCAGCATGACGCGCCTGTCATCGAGACAACGCTCATCCCCGACAAAGAAGCAGGGTGATCGGTACCTGCTGGTTATTCAGAGGCAGGTGAATGACTCTCCTCCTCCATCCATCCCTCCCTCCCGGACGTCGGCGGCGGCGGCGGCGGCGGGGCTCTCTACGCGGCTATAGCCTCGGCTCTCCTTCCCATCGCATCGCATCGCATCGCATCCATCCAAGGCGCCGCGGTGCTATTGAGCGGCGTCTTCCCTTGACCTTCATTCAAACCCCGCTCCTATTGGCTGGAGCCCGCGCCGTCCACACATGCACGTCCACAGCCGCCCCCCCCCCCCCCCCGCCCGCCCGCCCCCCTCACGTCCACGTCCACGTCCACATCCACATCCCCATCATCAGCCACAGCCACAGCCACAGCACACACTCGGGAGGTGTTTTTTTTCTCCAAAGGGCGACACCGTGGCGGGAGTTCAATGGCTTCATTAGGAGGAGTGCAGCAGCCGCTATAAGGCGTCTGCTGCCCTTGGCTTTTATGTGCGTCTGCTGCTGCTGCCGCTGCTGCTGCTGCTGCTGCTGCCTGCGCGTCCCTCTCTGCAGGATTATAAAACGGCAGTGAGCTTTCCTTTTAATGATATTGTGTCATTTCATGTGCCAATTTGGTGATTATATGGGCGAATGTTCCAGAGGAGTTTTTATTTTTATGGAACTTGATTCATGGCGCCCCCCCCCCACTCTCCCGCTCCCCCCCCCCCCCCCCAAAAAAAGCAATGTTGCGCACATCATACGCAATGTTGCGCACATCATACGCATGTATCAGCAGCAGCAGCAGCAGCAGCAGCCCGGTTCTGCACCCGGGGTTCGAATGTCCTCTTCCACACACACACACACACACACACACACGCACGCAGGCACGCACGCACACGCACACACCACCAATAAGCCTTAAAATGTGTTCACAGTGGACCAAGGCCAGGTGTGTTTGACTGTCCAAACAAACCAGAAGAAGTGCAAGACACAAAATGATTTAATATAATTGTATAATAATAATAATAATAATAATAATAATAATAATAATAAACGAGTCATAAGAACATCATCATCATCATAATACTAATGCAATTGGAGCACTGTGGTTAATTCGACTATTTTAATCGAAATATGAACCTAAAATCGGCATAGAGTTGTTTAAAAAAATAAATAAAAGGTTATATAAATCTAACTTTTTCAACTGAAATTCCCCCCCAAAAAAAATCTAGATCTAGATTAGGTCAACAGGAAAGTGCCTCGGCCGTGCCATCTCACCCACACAAAACCACACATATTAACAATGATTGCACTTGAACTGTAAAGGTCTCGGTCGAGTTCCAAACTGCATTAATTAATAGGATGCTATTTTAATACCCTGACCATCTCTTTTATGAACCCCCCCCCCCCAAAAAACAATATACTGGAGGTGTTAATTAGTTCTCTGCACCCGCAATATTTCAACAAAGCCGAATTCCTTGCGTTTTAGTAAATCCTCCAGCGAGTCGTGCACTTTGGCACACATCGGCCACTATAAGCCGCACACACACACACGTACACACACACACGCACACACACTGGTGGAGGTGGTGATAGTGGTGGAGGTGGTGGTGATGCTGAGTAGTGGTGGAGGAGGTGGTGATAGTGGTGGAGGTGGAGGAGGTGGAGGTGGTGATGCTGAGTAGTGGTGGCGGTGATAGTGGTGGTGGTGGTGGAGGAGGTGGTGATAGTGGTGGAGGAGGTGGTGGTGATAGTGGTGGCTGAGTAGTGGTGGTGGTGGAGGTGGTGGTGATGGAGGAGGTGGTGATAGTGGTGGAGGTGGTGATGCTGAGTAGTGGTGGAGGTGGAGGTGGTGGTGGTGGTGATGCTGAGTAGTGGTGGTGGTGGAGGTGGTGGTGATGCTGAGTAGTGGTGGTGGTGGTGGAGGTGGTGGTGATGCTGAGTAGTGGTGGAGGTGGTGGTGGTGATGCTGAGTAGTGGTGGCGGTGGAGGTGGTGGTGATGCTGAGTAGTGGTGGCGGTGGAGGTGGTGGTGGAGGTGATGGAGGTGGAGGTGGTGATGCTGAGTGGTGGTGTTGGTGGTGGCGGTGGAGGAGATAGAGGTGATAGTGGTGGTGGTGGTGGTGGTGGAGAGGCCAGCTATTTTTTTGGGTGGGTGGGTGGGTGGGTGAGGTGGAACAAACTACAGAAAGAGAGATGATGCTGCGGTGACGTCCCCCCTCCCCCCTCCCTCCCCCCCATCATCCACCAGCTCCTCCTCCTCCCCCCTCCTCCTCTTCCTCCTCCTCCCTCCTCCCTCTCTCCAAACTCTTGGTGGTGACGCGCCGGCGGGAAGCACCACCACCACCACCTCCACCCTCCACCACCACCACGCAGCGGCAGCGGCAGCACTATGTTCGCGCCGGCGGGAGGGGCCGATAGAAAATGGCGAGTCCGTGCGAGAGGCAGCAATGCACGGTAGAGAGGCGCGGCTTGCGGCAGGAGCTTGACTCGTGGCGGCACAGACTCCTTCACTGTGTAGGTAAGCTCGGCTCAGGCTCGGCTCGGGGTTTGCTGTGTCTCCGTGTGTGTGTCTGTCTCCGTGTGTGTGTGTGTGTGTGTCTCCGTGTGTGTGAGTGTGTTTTCGGTGGACATTTGGCGAAACAATTAACGTATCGCTGGACCCTCCGCACTACTGCTCCTTTAAGTTGTTGTTTTTTTCAACAAACGAATATATTTTTAGTTGTGTTTTTTCTTTTTTAATTTTGTTGTTGTGTTTTTTTAAACTCGCCCCCCCCCCGACGGTGACTGTGTTTGTGTTTTTATGTTTTTGTGTTTTTGTGTTTTTTGCGTTGTGACTGTTTTCTTAAAATCAACGTCCGGCCACCGAACGTCGTACATTATTCGTCTTGTCGTCGTCGCTGTTTATTTATTGTAAGTAGGGGCGTGTCACGTGGTACAAGATGGAGCCGCGGCTCCGCCAATCACGGCTCGCCAATCGTGGTGGGCGGGGGGCGGGGGGGGGGGGGAAACAAAAAAAAAAGACAAGCGTGCACGCGCCCGCGGAGAGCTTTGGCAGTGCGCGCCCCCGCGGTGCCCTCGAAACGGGAAAAAAAAAATATATCTACCGGAGCGCGCATTGCTGCATTGGGGAGGGGGTGGAGGAGGTGTGTGTGTGTGTGTGTGTGTGTGTGTGTGTGTGTGTGTGTGTGTGTGTGTGTGTGTGTGTGTGTGTGTGTGTGTGTGTGTGTGGTGTGTTCCAGAGAGAATCATTTGGTATTTTAGGGCGGGAAGGTGGGGGGATGTGGTGGCGAGGAAACGCCTCTTGACAGTGAGTGTGTGTGTGTGTCTGTGTGTATGCGCGTGTGTGTGTGTATCTGTGTGTGTGTGTGTGTGTATCTGTGTGTGTGTGCGTTCAAAAAGTGTATCCGTGTGTTGCGACCTGACCCCCACAACATTTAGACGAGAGAAAATACGAAAACGTAATCCACACACGCTTGCTTCGTGTTAACCTGCCGTCGCCTCCTCTCGGCTAATAACATCCTCACACCTCTTCTCCTCACCCCTCATGTCCCCGTCCCCCCGTCCCACCCCCTGTCCCCCGTCCCGTCCCGTCCCCCAGTGGTTCATTAGCCCGCTGTAATCCGGGCCAGGACCGGTCTGGACGGTGCTACGGAGGGCCTCTATCTATATATATATATACATATGAATATATATATACTGTATATACATATATATATTCCCATGTTACGGCGAGATTATCAGCCACCCACTCTCTGGTCGCCGCTGATCCCTTAACGTATCCATATCCTCCGCGGTCTCTTCGGTTTCAACCCCACTCCTAATCTGGCTTTTATCGGCGTATCGCGGGGAAAGAGAGAGAGACATATATAGATATACTGTATGTAGAGAGAGAGAGAGAGAGAGAGAGAGAGAGAGAGAGAGAGAGAGAGAGAGAGAGGGAGATAAAGGGCGATGATGTTTTGGGATGTAAATGTGTCTCCAGATGTTGTGGGTGACCTGTCACCTACTTTAACTGTCCAGCTGCTCCGAATGGTCGCCAAAACATGTCCTGAAATTAAACATCAAGATCTGGAGTTCAAATAATAATAATAATAATAATAATAATAAAAAAACCCATAATAATCTGTTATTTCTTTCTGCTCCCAGTTTTGCTGGATAGCATATTACTGATTTATTATATCACTGATTTATTATAAGGCTCATTGTCAATTGGCTGAGGTGCTGACAGAAAATTGAAAATGTAGGGTCCATATTTCACCCCAAACTAGAGCGTGTGTGTGTGTTTGTGTGTGTGTGTGTGTGTGTGTGCTCGCTCCTGAGGGTGCGGGTGTGTGTGTGTGTGTGTGTGTGTGTGTGTGTGTGTGTATGTGTATATTTAGGTTATGCTTGGCATATTTTCACAACCCCGGGCTCTGTAGATAAGGAACGCTGTATGACGACCACTTTTATAACGGAAGGATTATGTTGGCCTTTACGGTAAATTAGTTTTAGCAATGTTTAAGCAAAATCAGTTGAACCATTGTTGTGTCAGTTAGGCCTATATAACTCGTTTTTATTTGATCAGTCTAGATCACAAACTGCATTCTGGTTGATGTTTATCTTTTCGTAAAATTGAATAATCACCTCCACTGAATATAATTATCTGATCCAAATATTTACAAAATAATGTGTGTGTGTGTGTGTGCGCGCGTGTGTGTGCGTTTATGTTTGGGCCTTCAAAGTAAAAGCCCCCGGCTTGGGCTGCATCATTGGTTGTGTGGTCATGTGACAGCAGAAAAGGTTAAAGGTATTCGATGGTAGCAATTATTATAACCTGTCACAAAGTCTATGGCCTCGTATGGGAGGTAGTTCTGTATGAATGGACCTGACCACAATGCAGAGAGAGAGAGAGAGAGAGAGAGAGAGAGAGAGAGAGAGAGAGAGAGAGAGAGAGGAATATTTTATGCAGCTTATTGATCGATAGCTTTATAGTCCTCTCTTCCAGTTCCCGCTTTCTGCTCTACTGTTTTCTACTGTTCCGTGCTC